>OX463783.1:27816446-28416446 GCA_949825025.1 Siphlonurus alternatus | reverse complement strand
TAGCAGGTGGGATCACCGAAAAATCAGCTGACTTGAAGCCTCCATTCTAATTACATGTATCAATGTGACGTTTGTCATAAAGTTTGTATCAGCCTTGATGAATTAAAAGAACAAAAATTTGTACATATTCAGAGTCGTTTTCATGTTTTTAAGTGTGGTATAATTGTGATACGTGAGTTTTACAGCACTGATGCTATGACATGTAAACACTGGTGTCTGCCCCAATTGGATAGATCCAATGTTAGAAATGTCTTAACTCGCCAAGCTGTTCACGGCTTCCATCATCTAATCTGTAAATCCTCTGGTTATCATAAAGCTGAACAATCCTGTATATGTAAATTATGTAATGAATATTGTAGCCAATATCATTTAAATATCTGTAAATCTAGAATTAAACCTATCAGCGATTATGCCAAGGGAGACTTCATATAGTCTATATTTTGAATAGCAATTAAGCAATAAGTTTTTCGTTCTATTTATTTTCTATGTCATATTTTGTTTTATATATGTGCTTAATTAATATATATGCTATATTATGATGTAACAGGCTGTTAATATCATCTGTTATTTTATTTTATATTCTTTTATTATCATTCTCTATTATTCTGTAACTATTATATATAGTTTCTATGTGTGTTTTATGTGTTCTATTACAGTGTTAATTTATAATGAATATATATTTATAATACTATGCTGTATGTACACTTTTTGTGTTTAATAAAAGACTAATAATTGTGATATTGGATATGATTCATATTTTGAGAAATTTAGAAGAACACAATGGTGCCAATCCTACTAAAAATAGCTCTTATAAAGGTAGTGTTTGTGAAGCCAACTCTGTACAAAACCTTTAAAGCTTCATTTAAGTAACAGGCATGAGCACCACAAAATGTAAGTGAGCCGATGGTCTCTTTTGATTCAATAAATGAGTCTGTAAAATGTGAAATATGTAAACAAGACTTCAATAATCGTACCTCTCTCAAATGTCACTTCAATAAAATGCACAAAAACAACAAAGATCTGAAATGTGATCTCTGTGGTAAAACGTTCCGTCGAAATAGCAGTCTACGAAGGCATTTCATCAACATTCATAAGACAGCAAATTTGACATCTCTGGACTACAGCATTCTCCACCAAAACATCAACTTTGTCAGTCAATAAAGGGGAAATCAAGGTAATAAAAATAATGAGATTTTTAATTAATTTTCCACATCAAAACTCATTGGATCAAATTTCCATAACATACTGTACATTTATTTAGTATATTGAATTTTTTCTAAACAAGTTCTCAAAAAGGGTGTTTCTATGAGAGAGGGAGGATTTGACTTGATAAAGATCTCAAATTTAGGGGATGATAGTATGTTCTCCACCCCTCCCCCTCTCATAACCCCAAATCTTACATTGATGAGGCCCTCTCCTCCAAAGGAGCCCAGGGCTGAAAATTTTTCAAATTTTTACGTATGTCCTTCTTCTGGAAGAATTTGGTCCTCAATAATATTTTTTTAAAGAAATATATTGAAGTTATTTCAATTAGAGTGGTACTACCTAATTAGAAATCCAAGTCATCATTTTCTTGCGCTGCGATTTAAAAATTCTATTACTGTTTTTAGGTGAGACAGACTGCAAGTTAACAGCCAGCAGTCTCCCAGAAATGTGGATCACCAAAGTCAAGCAATGCTGCGTCTTGCTGGACCA
Source organism: Siphlonurus alternatus (assembly GCA_949825025.1). Classification (NCBI taxonomy): domain Eukaryota; kingdom Metazoa; phylum Arthropoda; class Insecta; order Ephemeroptera; family Siphlonuridae; genus Siphlonurus; species Siphlonurus alternatus. Next base: position 28,414,751 of record OX463783.1, on the reverse strand, counting down.
TGGAAAGGTGGGCACTAACTTTATAGACATTTAATTCCTGATTTTTAATGCTTTCACATTTTCAAATTATTGTAGATTAAAATTTCTTAAATATTTTATGAAAAACGGTCACAGTATTTTTAAATAATTATTGAAAGTGTGGCTACGCTTCCTAGCTAGAGGTGTCAGTAAAAAGCGTCTAGTACCAATCCATTTCATTAGAGATAGCCAACTTAACACACAGAACTTTCAATAATTATTTAAAAAAAAATCCGGGTCTCAAAAAAATCTGAAAAAATTCAGAGCAGCTTAATTTGGTACCCTCTATTCATTTATGTAAAAAAAAAAATCATGCAGATTGTCCATTTTCATTCATAAAATACATGAGAAATATTTCAATCTCTATTCCTCCATATTTAAATTTATATTTCAAATTATGGACACAGACAACATTGAAATTGATGTAGAAGACATGAAGCCTTTTGAGTTTGTTGAAGTGTAAACGGAGTTATTATTAGCCGAACCTGTTACTGACAACTCTCTTACATGTGGAAAGTCTAATGAAACTTACACGAGCCACTCTTGCTTAGATAATCATCTACTTACCCACCTACCACGTTCTAGCATACTAAAAGATGCTGCAGACAAGATTGTACAAAACAAAAGGAACCTGTTATAATTGTTCAAAAAGAGCATAACGTCCCTCATCCGCAATAATGAGCTATCTGCTCCACTATCTCTTTGCAATAATGAGCTGTCTGCTATTTCAGATGAACGCAATATTGTGCTATAAATCGGTATAAAATAAGGCTCAAAATTGCGCTCACCTGAAAGAGCAGACAGCTCATTATTGCAACGAGATCGTGGAGCAGATAGCTCATTATTGCCAAAGAGGGACGATAAGTTCTGTAAAAAATATCATGCAAAATTAAGTTCATGTAAAAATTGTAAACAACATTTATGTTTCATTCAGGACAATGTTGAAATTGAACCATTTGAAGAGCATGACACCAAGTTTGATAGTCAGGAAACATTTGGACAAAATACACACTTTTAGATCCCACTCAGGTCATCAACTCTCTGGCCATAAGACACGGAGGTCTCTGCAGGGGCTGTAGTCATATTTAATAAAAAACTTGTTGATGATATTATATTAATTTAAGGTATATAGAGATAATACGGATCAGCTGGCCCAATGCTAAAAAAATCCCATTCATAAAAATTATGAAAAAAATTTAAAATGTTCTCCTCTACATCCCCAATCAGTAGATAAAATATCAGGTATACAAAAACGAGCTAGTTTTCGAGTTATTAATTTTTAAAGTTGACGAATTTAACATGGAGAAATGGGACTTCCATGTTAAATTGGTCAACTTTGAAAATTAATTACTCGAAAACTAGCTCGTTTTTGTAAACCTGATATTTTACCTACTGATAGGGGGTGTAGAGATGAACATTTTAAATTTTTTTCATAATTTTTATGAATGGGATTTTTTTAGCATTGGGCCAGCTGATCCGTATTATCTCTACCTTAAGGAAAGAAATAGGAATAAACTAGTGAAATATTTTTGTCATGTTGGCGTGCTTGATATATCAGCTGTTTTATTTTGGCCGGATAGTATGCATATACGTTTTTGTTTTTCAGTGATTTAATTGCGATTTAGGGTATCAATTAGCCCTTAATTATATTTATATTTATGAATTATAGTGGCAGAAATACTGTGTTAACTTACTAACTAAAATTTGAACATTTTTGTGAATGCATATCATATTTATGCATAGTTTTACCATAATGTGGGACAGTGAAGAGACCAAGCATACTTTGCTGTAAACAGTATGCATATATTTGCTTGATTCATACAAAATCCTTGGTAGCTACCGATAAATTTGTATGAGGAAAAAAAAAAATACTCTGTACATTCATAATTAATATCAGAATCAGACTTCATTTAACGAAAAGCAAATAAACTTGGCTAAATATGTCTCTTCAATTGAATGAAGAAATTTACATTAAAACTGAACCATTTGAAGAACAAGACACAGAGGTTGATAATAATGAAACATTTGGACAAAATACAACTTTGAGTGGCAATGAAATGGACGCAGACAACATTGAAATTGGTGTGGAAGAAGTGACACCTTTTGAGATTGTTGAGGTTAAGACGGAGACTGTTACTGACAACTCTCTTACGTGTGGAAAGTGTAATGAAGATTTCAGTTCGAATGAAGCTCTTCAGCTACATAAAATCAACTTTCATGACAAAGATATTAAATGTTCAATATGCAATGAAATTTTTACCAACCGGACATTTAAGGCTCATCTAAGTACCCATGCTGAAAAAAGTGAAAAGACACTTTTTACTTGTAGTCTATGTAGTTCCAAATATACAACTATATATCATCTTAAAACACATTTACTTACAATACACAATTTGGATGGAATTTCAGTAGCCAGCTTATTGCCAGCTAGGTACAATAAAACTCATAAATGTAAATTATGTCCTTTTACATTTGTAACAAAAAAAGATCTTTCACTTCACATGAATTCCCTTCACAGAAAAACTACTAGTAGGCCTTATAAATGTAACGATTGTGGAGCATGTTTCACTGAAAAGCGCCATCTAAATGAACATTCAACCATACATACTGGTGAAAAACCATATAAATGTTCAATATGTAGCCGAGATTTCAGGTTAAAAAGTATTCTTAACAAGCACTTGCTTAGAGTACATAAAATAGTTGTAACAGCTGATCTTGTACAAAAGCAGCCTACTGTAGTTCCTGTTATTATTGTTCAAAAAGAGCATACTGTCTGTGAAAAGTTCAACATACAGTTTAGTTCGCATGAAAATCTTGGCCAACATGTATGCACCATTCAGGACAATGTTAAAATTGAAACATTTGAAGAACAAGACACAGAGTTTATTGTTAGTAACGAAACATTTGATGATCCATTATTAGAACTCGACAATGAATTTAATGAAGAAATTGACATTAAAAGTGAAACATTTGAAGAACATGACACGGAGGTTGATGGTAATGAAACATTTGGACAAAATACAAGTTTGAGTGGCAATGAAATGAACACAGACAACATTGAAATTGGTGTGGAAGACGTGAAGCCTTTTGACATTTTTGAGATGGAGACTGAGTCATTATTAGCCGAGCCTGTTACTGACAACTTACTTATGAGCCAACCTAGTTTAGATGATCATCTACTTGCCCATCTACCACGTTCTAACATACTAGAAGATGCTGCAGACAAAATTGTACAAAACAAGGAACCTGCCATTATTGTTCAAAAAGAGCACAAGGTCTGTGAAAAATGTAATGCTCAATTAAGTTTACGTAAAAATCGTAAGCAACATTTATGTGCAATTCAGAACAATGTTGAAATTGGTTCGGAAGATGTGAAGCCTTTTGAGTTTGTTGAGGTAAAGACTGAGCCTGTTACATGTGGCAAGTGTAATGAAGAGTTCAGTTCACTTGAAAATCTTCAACAACATGAACAGTCCATTCATGAAAATATTAAATGTTCGATATGTAATGAATCTTTTAATGGTCATTCTAACTTAAAACATCACCTACTTATTCATACTAAAGTTAAACATTATCAATGTTCTCTTTGCAGTTTAAAGTTTGCGCTAAAAATTCAACTTAAAAATCATTTACAACAAAATCATAAGCTACGCAAAAGCAAAATTTCCCGAATGCTATTGTTGCTTAAAGAAAAACAAAAATCTTATCCTTGTGAAAAATGTGACGCTATATTTCAAACATGGAAGAATCTTAGCCATCATATAAAGTCATTCCACCAAGGTCTAAAGACTCTCAAGTCGTTTCAATGTTCGATTTGTGACAAATGCTTTACATCAAAACCTGGTCTTACTTCGCATTTAGCTTTACATAGCGGTGAAAAACCGTTTCAGTGTTCCGTGTGTGAACAAGATTTCAGTTATAGAAAGTCTTTGAAACTCCATTTACTTAAAGTACATGAACTTAAGGTAACAAGAAATATGATACATAATAAAGCATCTCCTACTCCAATTGTTATTGATTTAAAAGAACACACTGTATGTAAAATATGTAACATAGAATTTGGTTCAATTGAAAATCTTAACCAACATATGTGTACCATACACGGCAATGTTGCATTTAAGTGTACAAAATGCAGTGCATCTTTTAATGATCAAGCTAGCTTAAATTGTCATTTACAAATTCATACCGTTATTAAAAAAATATTTACTTGTGTTCTATGTAATCGCAACCTAAAAGCAAAAGACTCGCTGAGAAGACATTTGTTAAACAAACATAAGTTAAATAAAAATGATGAACCAGTGAAAACTTTGTTACGGCCACCCCCAAAACTAAACAATTTTATTGTTTGTGGACCTCGTAATACATATGAATCAAAACAGGGAGTTACAATACAAAAGCGACAATTTAAACAAAGACTGCAGCAATTTCAGTGTAATATCTGTAGTAAACGTTGTACTACACAAGCGGGTCTAAATTTACATGTAACTTTACATTCTGGTAAAAAACCTTTTAAGTGTCCGATATGTGGCAGAGATTTCAGGTTGAAAAATGGTCTAAGAGAACATTTATGTACAGTTCATGGCTTAAGTGATGTATCAATACTTAAAAATTTGTTACTGAAGTCACTAGAAAAACCTTCCATTGATAAAATACATGACATTGAATCCAACTCTAATAGTATTCAACAGAACGTAAACATTGAACATATAGATGTTCGTCAATTTAAATGCTCGACCTGCCACGAAGATTTTACAAGCCGCACTAGTCTTATTGGTCACTTACGTACTCATGAAAATACTGAACTGAATTTGACATCTGGACTGCAGCATTCTACACCAAAACTACATCATTCCATGACAAGAAATAAGGTATAGTTACTTAATTTTCTTGTGTCAGAATTTACAGAATTTATTTAATAGATTAATATTTCAAATCACCAATTATAGAAGAAAAATCTAGATAGTTTTTGAAAAATGTAGAAATCATATAAGTCTTGTATATCAACATAGGACATAGTTTGATGCCAAGTAACAACATAATTATGTTTATGGCGTGCAGTGGTGAAAGTAGTTTCAATCTCTTAATTACCAGTGCGCCTCAGATAGAGGCCTGAAGGGCCAAAACCCCCGCCGGAGGTGCGATTTTTTGGGAAAAAGGGGCGTGGCTTTATTTTTTTATATTAAAAAGTGGTTTAAAATTCATTTATAACATTTGAATGCATATCTTCATTTTGAGTAAAATTAAATAATATTATCCAAACTTTGAAAAAAAAAAAAAAAAAAAATGCAATGAGTGATTGATTTTTGATCACATTATTTCATTAAAACATTAAATTCATAAAAAAAAAATTAAAAATATTATAGCTATATAGCTTTTAAAAAAATTAATACGAAAGAAAATCCCTAGTGATTTAAATTGAAAGCACTTCGATCTTCATTGATCATATAACAGTAGTATTTAATATAATAAAAATACTTTAGTTAACTCTTACGATTTGGGATGCTTTATAATTTAATCAAATACGACAATTATTTAAAATTTACATTAATATTTTGAATATGTCTCAAAAAAATTATTTGAACAAAAATTAAAAAAAAACGCGAGAGAATTCTTTTTATAATTATAAATTGTAATGTTTATATTTGTTTCGATATAAATTAATTTTTATTTACTCTAGATCTTGTAGCAATTATTGTTCCCCTTTGTCATCGATAGAAATTAAAATCTAACCATATTAAATATGCTCCAAACGTGCAGCCATCTCAGCCCTAATAGCGGCTGCATTTATCTATCTACTCTCTTCTAGCAATGCTTGCATGAGTCGCATTTTATGCATGTGACTAAATTTTTGTTACACTTATTCTTTACAAAATCATTTAAAAAAAAAATGAGAATAAAATTTTTTGTTTGCTTTTCTAAAAAATTCTTTACTATGAAGAATTTTTTGAGTCGAAGACTTAATTTTACTAACCTAGCACTGACTGCGATTGATCTTCTATACGATCCCAAATCCTTTGCCCTAATTTTTTTAAACTCCTTGCGTAAATGAACCCTCTAAACATCGGTGGGTATGTGGGCCAGAAGAGGCACTCCCCCTTTGCCTCTTGACTTAATTGTAATTAAAAATTAATTTGAATAAAAATGTGTTAATTTTGTGCAATAAAAATGAGACAGAAAAAAAAATGTAATAAAATTCGTGGTGTAGTATATATAACGCATCATCAGCAAAAGATGTTTTGAATCTATTTTAATTAATTTTATTAGTCATTCAAGAATTAAAAAATACAATATATATATATTGAAAGAAATTTAATACTATAATACTATAGTAAATATCTATCTCTTCATAAAAATCGAAGATAAAATAGTCAACCCAGTAGGCCTACAGAAATTTAAATAAATTTAGAAAAACAATAAAAACTATTTCTATAAAAAAAAAATCGTCAGCTTGACATAGCTAATAAATAGTTGATAGTATGTAAATATGATTTTATTTTTTTTTTTTTTTTTCCTTTTAGAATTAAAAGAATTAAAGAGTAAATTAAATTTCGTGAGACAAAAGTACGAAGTATAAGAAAATTGTCATTCATTATTTGAGCATGATTAATGTTTTACAAAGTAACTTCTCTGATTTTGAAAATTTTTAAATTAAAAATTATTGATTTTTTTTAATAAATTTCAATCAGTGTCTTACCAGTGCGCCGCACTGGCGTCAAATGTCTTACCAGTGCGGCGCACTGGCGCGCACCGGCTTTCTTTCACCACTGATGGCGTGTCTCATATACATGATTAAATTGTACTGTGTTCAAAATAATGCAAAAAAAAAAAAAAAAAAAAAACGGGCACTTGACACTGTGGTATACGCCTCTGATTCGTAATCGGATGGTTGTGAGTTCGATCCCAGCCATGCACCGTTAAAATTTTCACAAGTGGCGGTTGCTAAAGAACACCCACCCTTGCATCCGGGAGGTGATTGATGGCATCCTCCATCAATTGCCGACCATCCTGACTAAGGTTTCCATGGTTTCCTCAGTCACAACCAGGCAAATGCTGGGATGGATTTGCTTAGGTCATGGCCACCCCGGTTTGGAAGGGACCCACAAAATTAGGGTCTACAAAGAGCTGAGAGGTTAAATTCAGTCAGTTAATTGTGGCCACTACCCTATACTAGGGTACCGTTAAAGCAAAAAAAAAAAAAATAATAATAATAAATAAACTTAAAATTTATTTATTTATATTAAATTGTATCTGTACACTATTTGTGTTTACTAAAATCAATTATTAATACTTGAGCATAATGTAAAGCAGGTACCATTGGAATATATTTAATTCCTTGAACAGCATTCTATAGCTTGTTCACGGAGGAGGTACACTAGTATACTAGTGTATATGTATACTGTAGCCATTTTTGGTAATCTATATACACGGATTGTCAGACTTTGTGATTCATAAGATCATTACAGCATGGACATAGTTTAGACATGGGTTATTACTAGAGCGCGGAAAAGTCACATTTTTTTCGAAAAACAGGCGCCTAAAAAGTCAACTTATTTTTGGAAACTAATCTACAAAAAAGTCACTTTTTTTAAAAATAGTCTTATAAAAAAGTCACTTTTTTTTTAGAAAATGCAGCAAAAAGGCGTTTCAAAAGTGCAGTTTAAAAGTTTTTTTTTCTTTTTTTTTTTTTATATTTCTTTACACAGACTTCCCTTACACAGATTGAAGTCTTTGTTTCTTTCTTTCCTTCTTTTTTTTTTTTTTTTTTTTTTTTTTTTTTCTTTTTTGACAATATGAAGGAAAGAGCTGAAATGCACTAAAAATATGTCAAAAAGTCACAAAAAGTCATCTTTTGCCAAAATAGTCTCAAAATCCAAAAATAGTCTAAATAGTCTCTTTTTTTATAGGCTCATTTTAATCCACTTCCGGAGGTCGGTGGACATCCTAAATGACAACAAAATAGTCCTCATGTGCACAAATAGGCAAAATGACTTTTTTCCGCGCTCTAGTTATAAAACACTATTATAAATTAAATTGTTTAAAAGTATAGTGCCATCAAATCTTACTTATTAAAAAAGGGGAAAGGCTTCAGCTTTTATATTTTTGTTGAATCCGCCTGATGATATAAATATAAACTGCAATTTTTTGACACACTTTTTGAATGTTGATTCCTGTAATTCGTAGAAGGCAGAGTGACTTTTCTTTTGGTGAATAGTTTGACATTATGAAAATATAAAGACGGAAGCCGTTCCCTTTCTTTAAGAAATAAATATATTTAATTTATAAACTACTTAATTATTAAAAATTAACAAACAAATTATCAATCTAAACATATTGGGATTCTTCAGTTTGTTTGTATACCTTGATAAAAGGGGTTAACAATACTATTATGTAAATTGTATATGTATGTTTTATTAATTTATTGTATTTAATTTTTTAGTTATAATAATTATGTAATTACAATGTACCAATTATAACTGGTATTTTATGTGAATAAATAAATAAAAATAAATAAATTATTATTGTTTTTAGGTGAGACAGACAGACTGTAAGTTAACAGCCAGCAGCCTCCCAGAAATCACCAAAGTGAAGTCGTGCTGTGTCCTGCTGGATCGTGGAGAGGTGAGCACTAATTTTATAACAACTAATGTCTGACTAAATTTCACTTTTTCTTCACAACTTACAGCATTATCTTTCATTTACTCTACGTAGTTTGTTCAAGTTTAGTTTCCACAAAAAAATGTAGAAAATTATTATGGTGGTTTGATTTTTTTTTTTTTTTGTTAACAAGTTGTATACTCTTGGCATAAAAGCAGCAATGTAGATAGTGAATTAATAATAATAATATAATTCTTACAAAATTCTGCATTGTGGAGTAAGTGTGACTAAATTTTATGTAAAATCGTAAACATAAAAGGTTAAATGAAAGAAATAGCTAATACTGTACTTACATATATTTATCAATTTAATAAAAAAAATCAAACTCATTTAAAGAATATATATATATATATATATATATATATATATATATATATATATATATATATATATATATATATATATATATATATATATATATATATATATAATATAATTATACATAACAATTTCTAACAAAACAAACACCAGACAGGAACTAGAGTTTTACAGAAATATTGCTTTTATAAGTGTCAATGGTGAGGCCTTTCTAGAACTTTGAAGTTTAGAAGTTTGAATGATTACGTCAATAGCAGAATAATTATGCTGTAATAAGCTAACAATGTAAATAAAAAAAAAAAAAAAAAAAAATGGAATCAAAAGGTATTTTTACCAATGATTTTTTTTTTTTTTTTTTTTAATACAAACACTGGCAATGTGCATACATAATTATATAAATTGATAGAAATGTAAAAATGTACCGAAAAGCATTCAACTTTTCCATTCTTAACAGTTATTTTTATTTTACTCATTTTTAAAATACTTTGTCCATTTAATTAAGTACAAAGGGGAGTGGGGGGGGGAGATTTGATTTATAATTTTGCCGAAAAATTAATGTTGTGATATTTTTCACAGGTGACGAGGTACCTGTCTCGACTGGACAAGCGAGAAGTGACGGAGGAGAGATGCTCCCCCATCGAGGGACTTCCCCCACCCCTTGCCACCCCTGCGTCTCCAGTCAGGGACGACCCAAGACACCCTTGTGGGGCTGTGAGTGTAACGTCGGACCTTCTTTTGGGTGCTGCAGCTTCTACTTTAGATATATGAGATAAGAAGAAAATTATTTCAAATGAAAAACTTATGTTGAACCAAAATAGTTACATGATGATTGTAAACACATTCTTGAGTTCAAACCAAAGTTTTAAAATTGGTAAAAAGTGTACTGAAAATGCAAATCTTGATTAAGCAAGTCAGAGAAATTGGAGGAAATGTAGGCAATTTACATATGTACATAAAAACAAAGCCTCTTGTTGTAAATAGAAGTGACAGTGTTGATCTGCAAACTATACCTGTGCTGTAAACTATGCAGATGATTTGCATACAAAAGAAGTGTGAGAATTTAGTTGATGGAAAGAACAAGAAGCTTTGCAAACATTTCAGGGTTTTCCTATCAAATACAGTAATTGAGAAAATAAGATGTAAAAATTTGAGTAAAATTGAAATAGTACCTAATTGTTGTACTGTAATTTTTATCATAATCTATGCATTTGTAAAATATTATTAATTGTTCCATAAACTTATTTAGTTGCAGCAAATGTGTGCAGTGGCAAGAGTGAAAAATGTACAGTTGGGACACAACAAACTTAATTTTGGCTCTTTTTTTTTTTGTGGATGTTATAGCACAGTCTTTTGAGGCATGGTGATTTTAAAAGAAAAAAATATATTGAAATTTGTTTTTAGCTCTCTCAAAATATTTATCAGCATATGTTTGCGTCTTTTGAGTTCATTGTCAGTAAAATCCCCAGGCACGAGGTAAAATTCTTGAGGTGCACAGTCATTTGCAAAAAATTTGCTCATTATTTTGTATTTTGTACTATATGCCTCATCCTAAATATTCCGTTCGGTCTATATTTTTTTATCAAGTACACTGATATTTATGAAAAAAAGATGGAAAAAAAAATACAAAATGAATTTGTATCATAAAATACTAAAATATTAATTACATATTGTACTGTATTTATAAAGTTGAATTTCAAACAATAGTACTGTGCAGCATTTAATTTTCATGTTTTTTTATCAGATATATTTTAATATAGTTGCCTCAGAATGCAAATCACGTAACTACCAAAAAAAAATTTTTTTGATGCAATTCTAAACCTTATCTCACTAGAACATAAGGGTCAAAGTTTCATAAAAAAGTTTTGTAGTTACTTAATTTAAAATTAGAGGTGAGGATATGACAATTTGATTGAATTCTCATTATTTAAGTGATTCAAAGATATCTTCAAATTTGGTGTCTAATTTTCAGGGTGATATTTATTTTTTTTTTTTTTTATTTAAATGTTTTAAAATTAAATTAATTAAATTAAATATATTAAATAAATATTTTTTTCTTTCATTAAATTGTTCAAATCATATAACAACAATACATAATTTACAATTATCTGAGCTGCCTTGTTATTTTAAATTGTCTACAGAATGATATTACCTTATAATAAAATATCTGAAATATTATTTTGACACTTGTGAATTCATCTTATAAAGATTATGTTTTATAATATAAACTTAAAATTTTTGCATATTATTTTTCTTCCTCCGTTAATTAGATCTAAATATACAATAGTAAAATGTCACGTAAATAATATATGATGCTGCAATTTATATTTGGCATTGTTAAAAATATAAGATATTGTAGTTTTACAATTTTGTTCCTTAATGAAAAATAATATTTACCACAATTAGTTTCCTGCGTGTCATTTTTTTAATAGCTCAATCAAAAGAAGATGTCCAAAAAACACACCTATAAATTTTATGCGATTTTTTTTTTTAGCACTGCATCATACCTAAAATAGAGATGAAAAGAGGTCATGTGACCTGGAGGCTTCGTCCGCAATGCCTATGATGTCATTACATTCCTTGGTTCAACTATATTATTAGTCTTTTATTAAACACAAAAAGTGTACATACAACATAATATTAGAAATATACATTATAAAATAACACTGTAATAGAACACATAAAACACACATACAAACTATATATAATAGTTACAGAATAATAGAAAATGATAATAAAAGAATATAAAATAAAATAACAGATGATATTAACAACCTGTTACATCATAATAAATATATCTATATAATGCTTGTAAACAACCATGTTGCTATGGATACAAATAATAATTTTTAATAAACAAGCAACAATGTGATAATTGTTTACAAGTGCTATATAGTTGAACCAAAGAATGTAATGACGTCATAGGCGTTGCAGAAGGCGCCTCCAGGTCATGTGACCTCTTTTAATCTTCATTTTAGGTATAATGCAGTACGGAAAAAAAAAAAATTGCATAAAATAACAGGTGTGTTTTTCAACCCCCTCTTTCGATTGAGCTATTAAAAAAATGACATGCAGGAATCTAATTAATTGTGTGCAACAATGAGCTGTCTGGCTGGTTGATTAAATTTTAAATTGGCTTTAGGAATCTTCCTTGCAGCCACAATGAGCTGTCTGCAATATACTACTGTATATGAATATATAATATCAACTGAGAGTGTATTTTACTTATGTGCTTTCTACAAAGAAACACACTTGCCTGATTTAGCAAAAAACTCATTATTTGACAAATATGAAGGATTATTTTCACTAGTCTTAGGAAATGGTGAATCATTCTGAAAATTATAGTAAACTAGTAAACCTTCCTTACATTATAACATAAATTTTCAGCAAAAAAAAAAAAAAAAAAAAAAAAAAAATTTTGTCTAGTTTTTTAGATATACAGGATACAAATAGTAAGAATAACATTGGAAATCTGGAGGTAATTAGTCAAATCAGCATTTTTTTCAACTAAAATAATTAATATCTCAAAAACTGGACTGAATAATTGCTTTTTTTTTACTTCAGAAAGTGAACAGTCATTTTGTCCTCTATATGTTCTGATCTAAATTTTGTATTCTTTTACCATAAAAAAATAATTACACTAGCGACAATAATTCTTAACGATTGACCTCAGTTACTACGCGAGTCAAAGGAAATTTGTTTCAGACGGAATCGAATGAAATATAAATTTTAAAATTTTGAGAATGCTTTAAAACTCAATCGCTTAATATGGTTGGAGCAGATTCAAGGGAGCGGTTTCCTCACAGTAGCTCCATTTCCGGTTTCCGTCCATAAGGCCAATGTTAAACTTCTACCTTTTATTATAGTTCTCTCAAAACTAATAAGACCGATTAACTTCAAAATTTACATGCCATGCACCTATTGATGGTGAGTTCTATGTTCTCTGCAAATGTTGTAGCATTTAAGGGGGCCATGCAATTCCGAGATCTCAATCAAATGAAATCAATCCTTAATTTAAGTTCAGTAAACAACCTAAAAATATTTTTTACACTTTTCAAATTTTTTTATTTCATAAAAGAATATAACATAATTTTAACAAATTTTAAAATAATATATTTCATCAATCATTTAAAAATTAGTCACTTCTCTCCAGCAAGCAGTAAAATCATTAAATTTTGCATTATTATACTAAAAAAGTGGTAACACTACAATTAAGGTAGAGATCCCCGATAACGCCGAACAGCTGCTCGACGTAATCCCCTTTGATTAACATGTAAACCTTAGCAAATTGACAAAAATTCTGAAATTTTTTTGAGAGGCAGATATTAGTGCCTAAAAGCCATAGAAAACATTTGAAAAAAATGGACAACACACATGAAAAAAATTTATTGCAGAAATGAATAGAGGGTACCAAATTATGCTACTCTGAATTTTTTCAGATTTTTTTGAGACCCGGAACTATTTTTAAATAATTATTGAAAGTGCGGCCACGCCCCCTGGAGGCGTCAATAGGCGTCCAGTCTCCATCCTTTTTATTAAGGCTGCAGGGGTGCCAACTGAAATCACAGGACTTTCAATAATTATTTAAAAATAGTTCCGGGTTTCAAAAAAATCTGAAAAAATTCAGAGTAGCATAATTTGGTACCATCTATTCATTTCTGCAGTAACTTTTTTTCATGTATGTTGTCCATTATTGAAAGAGTCCTGTGATTTCAGTTGGCACCCCTGAATTCTTAATAAAAAGGATAGAGACTGGACGCCTATTGACGCCTCCAGGGGGCGTGGCCGCACTTGAATTAATTATTTAAAAATGGAACTGGGTTTCAAAAAAATCTGAAAAAATTCAGAGTAGCATAATTTGGTACCCTAGGGTACCAAATTATGCTATTCATTTCTGCAATAATTTTTTTTCATGTATGTTGTCGATTTAACTAGCCGATTCTTTTTAATTAATTTTTTTAATTTTCAGCATAGGGCTTTCCCATGGAGAGACAAATTAAAAACTTGATTTTAAAATATTGGCTCGTTAAATTGTTTTGAAACTTTTTCTATGGCTTTTTTAGGCACTAATATATATCTGCCTCTCAAACAAATGTCAGAATTTTTGTCAATTTGCTAAGGTTTACATGTTAATCAAAGCCCCAGTAGCACAGCAACGTGGCTGCCACGTGGTAGCCACGTTGCACAATGGTTGCCAGGCAACGTGGCTGCCACGTGGCGGATGTCCCATTCGGAGAACCTGAGGCAACATGGAGGCGGGCAACGGTTCGGCAACCAATTTGTTTTATGGTCAAAAAATAACTAGAAGCGGTCACCCATCTAACTACTTACCTTAACCTGCGTTGCTGAACTTCGGTAATCACTGTTGATCATATACTTACCATTACACCGCTTCGTCTTTCTTAATTAATTGAAGATTATTGTGGTATATAAAATCAATAAAAGTTATGGGAAAATGACCAGGGTGCATTTCAATGTAATGTCATACAAATTTCGACCCTAGGGTAAAATTTGATGGCGGTTCTATTGGTGACCCTTAAATTTGCGATCCTTTGACCCTTAAGGGTCAAAAGACCCCTAAAAAATTTTTTTTCAGAAAAAATGCAAAATTGAAATTAGTAATGTCCTTAATTATTTATAGAGCTTTAATTCACACATTTTAAGGGTCGACCCTTGGGGTCTAGCAAGGGTCATTTTTAAAAGAATACAAAAATATATTTTATTAAATGTGACAAAAACCATGATGACTACAGGTTCAGCATTAAGTATTTTTGAGGAAGTTATCATAATGACCCCTTAAGGGTCGACCCCTAAAATATGATTGTAAAATTTAATTATTTTTTAATTTTTTTTTTTCATTTCAAAAAATTAGTATGCTTTGCTGACATTGTTTTTAATTTTTTTTAATACGAACCTTTCAGGGGTCGACCCTTGATATTTTTCAATTTAACACAAATTTTTAAATAAATTCTGGCAAAAACTACGAGGACTACAGTTTTATGGAGCACTGTGTGTATTTAATGATGTAACCATTATAATGACCCTTTAGGGGTCGACCCCTAATTTCTGAGAGCTAGTTAATAGAAATTTCGATTTTTTAATATTTTTTTCATATTATTAATTTTAACATGCGTTTCTGACTTAAATTTTATTGTGACCCTTTCAGGGGTCGACTTTTTTTTCGAAAGAAATGTTTTAATATGTGCTTTCAATTAAATCTTCTCATTAATTACCTCAAATATTAGGTTAAAATCAATAAAATATTAATTTCATAAATTCAAATGCAATATATAGCAAGATGGGTACTTAATTCTACATATTATGCCACAATGGTGGCTAAGGAGACGTTTTTGGGCGTTTCGTTGCCAATTTGTTGCAGCGTGCAACAATAATGCAACGGTTTCATGAAATGGTTGCAACAACGTTGCGTATGTAACCAGTAACCACTACGCAACGTTGTCATAAAATATCCTTGTTCTTAATAAATTGTAAAAAATTGTAGTGAAAAATACCATTTAGGTATTTAAATTACATTTTAAGAGCAATTTTGGAAAAAAATATTGGTTGCCAAATCGTTGCCAATTGGTGGAGCGTCTCTAAAGCAACGGTTGGCAACTAATTTGCAACCATGCATGTCTCCACCAATGTGCAACTGGGGAGGGGATTACGTCGAATAGCTGTTTGACTTTATCTCTACCTTAAGGACAGTGTGGAATGCAGATGAGCTTCTGAGAGCTTCACTTATTCTTACAGTTAGTACAGCCAGTGAAAGTCAGTCCGTTTTGTACGTGCTGCTGTGCTACAGTGCGGTGGCGTAATTATAATGGCATTAATGCTCAGAAACGGTGATGAAGCTCTGCAAATCCTGATCAATTTTCTGGACATAAAACATATAGAGGTCGATCTCTAAGGGTCTCTGAGTTCTCTGAGATATATATATATATATATATATATATATATATATATATATATATATATATATATATATATATATATAATATATTATATTTCATTTTTTTTATTTATTTTCACATTAATTATCAGTTGATAATAATATATAATTATATATTCCTTTTACTACTGTATATAGAATAGTTAATTGTTATATAATAGATAAACTCATAATCTCATGAAATAGACCCATCAATTACTGTTATTTATTTTTTACAACTTCAGAAAATCAAGGATTTTGTATGTATGTATGTATGTATATATATATATATATATATATATATATATATATATATATATATATATATATATATATATATATATATATATTATATATATATATATATATATATATATATATATATATATATATATATATATATATATGTATATATATATATATATATGTATATATATATATATATATATTATATATATATATGTACATACAAAATCCTTGCAGAAAATAGAACGAAATATTACTTTTTAAATTTTTCGTAACCGGAGAAAATGGTAATAAAAGTTTGTAACACGACAAAATTAGACCAATTTTTTTTTATAATTTGATCAAATTCAATAGATCGTGGAAATAGTTTTTAATTAAATATAAAGTTTCTGGAATTTTTAAAATAACTTTTTACCTGATATGCTCCAATATACGATAGCAAAATATTTATAATGGGTTTATCTATTTAGGAATAAAATTGTATTATGTTGGCAGCTTTGATAAATCAGCTGTTCTGCTATTTTCAGCGTTGTTAATGTTTTTACGTTTTTATTGTTGACGTGTGATTTAATTAATGTTATTTTTACTGATAAATTACAAGTATTGTGAGAAGAAATCCATTTCCTTTAATTCTATAATTATATTTGTAAATTTTAGTGAGGGATGTGCATAGTGTATGTCGTACTCTAAAGTATGATATGCATGTTTCTTTGTTGCATGGGTATGCATATTATGTGGATTCGATTCATGCAGTTTGCCGCTCCACAGACAATAGAGTCTGTGGCCGCTCTATCTGCTGATATACAGTATATAAATTATTTATTGAACACAAAAACAGTGTACAGAAATATATATATATCTGCTGAAATTATGATTTGAAAACAAACTTTGCACACGAATTAATAATAGCATTTTTTGTACATTTACCGTATTTCTTTTCATTCATGGATTTAGTAAACATGTCTCTTAAATTAAATGAAGAAATTGACATTAAAAGTGAACCATTTGACGATCCATTATCAGAACACGACAATGAATTGCATGAAGAAATTGACATTAAAAGTGAAACAATTGATGAACATGACACTGAGTTTGATAGTAATGAATTAGAAGGACAAAATATAACTTTGAGTGACAGTGAAATGGACACAGACAACATTGAAATTGGTGTGAAACCTTTTGAGTTTGTTGAGGTGGAGATTGAGTCATTATTAGCCGAGCCTGTTACTGACAACCCTCTTACATGTGGAAAGTCCAATGAAGAGTTCAGTTCACATGAAAATCTTCAAGAACTCGCTTCTCATGACAAAGTTATTAAATGTTCAATATGTTATGAAACTTTTGATAGTCAGTCAAGCCTAAATTCCCATTTACTTACTCATGATGAGTTCAGACCTTATTTTTGTCATCTATGCAGTTTCAAATCTACAATAAGAAGTTATCTTAAAAAACATTTAGTAAACATACACAATTTGTGTGAAAATTCAGTAGCCAGCTTATTGCCACCTGTCATTATTAATAAAAAGATACATAAATGTGAAAAATGTAATCTTACATTTAAAACAAACCTCGGACTTAAACGACATATCTATCTTCTTCACGATGTACTTAGGCCTTTTAAGTGTAATTTATGTGGAGCATGTTTCACAACAACGAGTAATTTAAATTCACATGTAACCATACACGCTGGTGAAAAACCATATAAATGTTCAATATGTAGCCAAGATTTCAGATTAAAAAAAGGCCTTCAATGTCACTTGATTAGAAAACATAAAATAATTAAGACAGGTGTTTTTTTACAAAAAAATAAATCTACTACACCTGTTATTGTTGATGAAAAAGAACATACCTGTGAAATATCTAATGTACAATTCAGTTCACATGAAAACCTTAACAAACATACACATGACAAAGTTATTAAATGTTCAATATGTAATGAAACTTTTGGTGGTCAGTCAAGCCTAAATTCTCATTTACTTACTCATGCTGAGTTCAGACCTTATACCTGTCATCTATGCAGTTTCAAATCTACACAAAGAAGTTATCTTAAAAAACATTTAGTAAACATACACAATTTGTGTGAAAATTCAGTAGCCAACTTATTGCCACCTATCATCCAGTCTACTTTCAAATCTCATTTACTTACTAATGCCGAAACTAAACCTTATATTTGTCCTGTTTGTAGTTTCAAATTTAAACAAAGAAGTGATCTTAAAAAACATTTGTTAAAAGCACACAAGTTTGATGAAAATTCAGCAGCCAGCTTATTGCCACCTCCTTTTAATAAAACACATAAATGTGAAAAATGCCCCCTTACATTTGAATCAAAAGATAGCCTTGAACAACACATATTAACTTGCCTTCGTAGTAGAAACATTAGACCTTTTAAATTTAATTCATGTGGAGCATGTTTTAAAAAAAAGCAACATCTAAAAAGTCATTCAACTAAACATTCTGGAGAAAAAATATATAAATGTTCAATATGTAGCAAAGATTTCAGATGGAAAAGCGGTCTTAAAAGACATTTGATTAAAGTACATCAAATAACTTCAACTGCTGATTCTGTACAAAATAAGCAGTCTGTCATTATTGATCAAAAAGAGCATACGTGTGAAAGATGTAGTGTGCAGTTTAGTTCATATGAAACTCTTAGGCAACATATAAATAGCGTACATAAAGCTACGTTTGAGTTATGTTCAATATGTAAGTTAACCTTCATGAGCCAATCCGAATTAAATGATCATCTCTGTACCCATCATCCTAACAATACAAAAGAGACTCAACATTTAGAAAATTTGCAACCAACGCCACTTGGGTCCTTTAAATGTACTTTTTGTAATTTATATTTTACATTAAAAAGCAGTCTAACAGAGCATTTATCTTTACATTATTTTGAAAATAAGAATAAGTGTTTTGTTTGTAGCAAAGAGTTTGTATGGAAAAATAGTCTTAGATTTCATTTGTGTAAAGCACATGGCATAAATGATAAATCAGTTATTGAAAATTCGTTAAAGCCACTAGAAAAACCTTCCATTGGTAAAGTACGTGATATTGAATCCAACTCTAGTAGTATTCAACAAGAAGTGAACACTGTACATAAAAATCTTGGTCAATTTAAATGCTCAACATGTGACAAAAATTTTAAAAGACGCACTAGTCTTATTGGTCACTTACGAACTCATGAAAATACAAAACCATTGGAGGATGCTCGTAAAACAAATTTGATCAACGTTGACAACGTGTCTCCTCTTGCTAACTCTGACAATTCTAATTATCAATGTGACATTTGTCATATAGTTTGTATCAGCCTTGATGAATTAAAGGAACATAAAATTGTACATAGTAAAATAAGTTCATTCTCAAGTCCCAAGTGTTTTAAGTGTGATAAATGTGATATGATTGATATTTTTGAAAATTTAGAAAAACATATTGCCGCCTATCATACCGAAGATAGCTCTTTTACATGTAGTGTTTGTAAAGCATCATTCAACTCTGTACAAAACTTGAAAATCCATTTAAATAACATACATGAAAAACCAATAGAAGTGCCACAAAATGTAAGTGAGCCGATGGTCTCTTCGGACTCAATAAATGAGTCTGTAAAATGTGAAATATGTAAACAAGACTTCAATAATCGTACCTCTCTCAAGTGTCACTTCAATAAAATGCACACAAACAACAAAGATCTGAAATGTGATCTTTGTGGTGAAACATACTGGCGGGATGGCATCCTTCAAAGGCATTGTGACAACTTTCATAAGACAGCAAATTTGACATCTGGACTGCAACGTTCTCCACCAAAACCTCAACTACGTCAGTCCGTGACAAGAAATAAGGTACAGTCAAAATACTGAGACCCAATTAAGATATATATACACTTGACACAGTAACAATAAGGCAGCGTCACAAGATTGTTGGGTTGCGTGCTTACAGGATAATGGCCTGACAGTTACCTCCCCTACCTTCCCCTATCGAAGAGCAACAATTGGCGTAATACCATTGGAAAAAAAAAATAGAAAAAATAGATTAATTGATTTTGTTGACACTTTCTGTATATTTAAGGTAGAGATAACACGGATCAGCTGGCCCAATGCTAAAAAAAATCCCATTCATAAAAATTATGAAAAAAAAATTAAATGTTCTCCTCTACACCCCCTATCAGTAGGTAAAATATCAGGTATGCACAAACGAGCTAGTTTTCGAGTTATTAATTTTTAAAGTTGACTACAGTAATTTAATATGGAGAAATGGAACTTCCATGTTAAATTAATCAACTTTAAAAATTAATAACTCGAAAACTAGCTCGTTTTTGTTTACCTAATATTTTACCTACTGATAGGGGATGTAGAGGAGAACATTAAAAAAAAATCATAATTTTTATGAATGGGATTTTTTTTAGCATTGTTCCAGCTTATCCGTATTATCTCTACCTTAAGGACACAAAAATTTAACTGTTGTATTCTTTATAAGCTAGCAGAAGTAATGAATATGATATAAATGTAATAATTGGTATCCATAATTTATAATTAATTTTTTTCTACATTTTCTATTAATTTTTTCTCCAATGGTTTTATGAATACTGTTGCTCTTCGGTAGGGGAAGTGAGGGGAGGTAAATATCAGTCCGTTATCGTGTAAGCAGCCAACAACCTCAAGCCCTACCCTATAACTCTGTCCTAATCTTTGTTACCATCTCTGTATGCATTGTTTCAAGAAAATTAAATTATAGGCCTGTTCGTAAACTCTGCTCGGTGTACACTTTCTACACCCAATCGACCTTATATCGCATGTACATAAGGTTGATTGGGTGCAGAAAGTGTACACCGAGCAGGGTTTACGAACAGGGCTTATAATTCCAAAACACAACATTTAGGAACAAAATTTGAAATAAAGGTTACGTTTTTATATTCCAAAGCCGTTTTGCTTCCCCAATCACTCCCTAAACCTCTAAGATCTCTGGCCAATGTTGGAGCATGGAGACCGATTTGTGGGTGCAATGTGGACGATCTCCAGGGGGAGACTGAGCATGCACATAGCGGCGCAAAAGGAGGGAGGGTAACGCGGGAAAGTTCCTGATATTAAGCTGAAAAATAAAAAACGTAGCCATAGTAATTTTTTTGGATTTACAGATTGCAGTGTCTTAAAAATTGAAAATAGCAAACCATGATTGTCAAACCCACCTCTTAGGTTCCAAATACTCTGGGGACAATCCCAACACTCAGTGACTCAGAACATTTAAGATTATCTCTATCTACCCCCCCCCCTCTTTAATCCCTTCCTCTCCCTATCTCCTCCCTGACTTTAAGATTGAACTTTTCTTCTAAATTTGTATACTGTATCATATAGCCATAGGAATACAATTTACATGATAACTCAGTAATTGATATTAATATTAGAAACATTTTGAACTTCATCTAATTGATTGTGTACTGTGGGCACAATGAGATACTATAGTGGTTTCAAGTATTATGTAATTCCTTGCAGAAAAGTATCTAATGCAGTAATGGTCAGTCTGTCCATTTTTTTTTTTAAATATTTGTGTAAAAAAACTTTTAGTTTTCTATTGAAAAAAAAAAAAAAAAAAAATGCCGAAGAAACTATCAACCTTAAAATCATACTGCAAATTGCTGTTAATAAATTTTAATGGAAATGCTTAACATTCCGCATAAGGAACAAAACCTAGGGATATTAAGGGTAAGTTAACATAAAACATTAATTGATTGTTGTAGTCCCATTTGATTAACATGTTAACCTTAGCAACCTCATAAAATTCTGATTTTTTTTTTTTTTTTTTTAATGACAGTTCTTAGCACCAAAAAAATGTAGAAAAAATTTCAAAACAATTGGATGATTCAATTTTTTTAAATTAATTTCTTAGCTTATGTCTCTATGAAAAAGCCCTATGCTGAAAATTTAAAAAATGAATTTAAAAAAATTGGATTGTCCGATAGTTTTGAAATTTTTTCTACATTTTTTTGGTGCTAAGAACCGTCTCTCAAAAAAAAATTCAGAATCATTATGAGGTTGCTAAGGTTTACATGTTAATCAAATGGGACTACAACAATCTATGTTTCGTGTTATCTTACCCTTAAACTTAAACAATCTCATATATATATATATATATATATATATATATATATATATATATGTGAGTACATAACTCAAGGTCCTGCGTTCAAAGATGCAATAAAAAAAATTCCATTCAGGATTGAAGTGAATTGATAGTTGGAGAGGTGAATCCTAATTTAGTCCTAATTTGATTTGTCAAAAAAACTGCTCTCTCTTGCTTTTAAATTAAACGCTGTTGTTTTTAGGTGAGACAGCCAGACTGCAAGTTAACAGCCAGCAGCCTCCCGGAAATATGGATCACCAAAGTCAAGCCGTGCTCCGTCAGGCTGGAACGTGGAGAGGTGAGCAATAACTTAAGTTTTTGTAAATATGTACTAAATTTCTGATTTGTTAATATATTTGTTCTTTAATATTGGGGAAAACAGATACTGCAGTAAATTATTATCAATTTATTTATGAACAAGTGTGTTTACATTAAATTTAAATTTAGTATTGATAGAAGCTTCAAGTCAGCTGATTTTTCGGTGTTCCTATCATGCTATCCAAACCTAGGTAAAAATAAAAAAAAAATCAAATTTGTTTTAAGAATAAAAACTAAGAATAAGGTTTTTGAAGTTAGGAAAATTCTTTTACCGAACTTCAGTCCAAAATGAAAAATGGAGAATGCAAGATATAGAGTTTTTACTTAATTAATTAATGAGAAAAGTTTAAAAAAAAAGTGCTTCATTTTCAAGTGCAAGCGACAAAAATGAGCATCACAAAGCATACTCACTCAAAGCTTCTATTTAGTGATTCATAAAAAAAAAGATGAAAATATATTAGTACTAAAATGTAAATCAAAATACAGTACATTTTTTTATCTTTCACTCTAAATTATCAAGTGATTAACTATGTTGTACAAAATTCTTAAATTAATTGTAATAATTTGAAATTAGTAAAAAAAAAAATATATATATAATATATTGATTTCTGTGCAGTCAAATTAATGTTGTGATATTTTCCACAGGTGACGAGGTACCTGTCTCGACTGGACAAGCGAGAAGTGACGGAGGAGAGAGGCTCCCCCATCGAGGGACTTCCCCCACCCCTTGCCACCCCTGCGTCTCCAGTCAGGGACGACCCAAGACACCCTTGTGGGGCTGTGAGTGTAACGTCAGACCTTCTTTTGGGTGCTGCAACTTCTACTTTAGAAAATGTGAGAAGAGAACATAATTATTCCAAATAAAAAAATAGTGTTGAGCCAAAATTCTAAAATGATGATTGTAATACAAATTCTGATATTTCTGATTTCAAATCAAAGTTCTAAACATTGTAGTGAAAGTGAAAATCTTAAATCAGAACAATTAGAGAATTTTGAAGAAATGTTTATAGAAACAGTGCCTATTGTGTTGGAAGTAAATGACATTGTTGATCCGTTATTAAGTACTGTGAGTAATTGTTAAATGTGAATAATGAACAAACTAAGAAGGATTACAGACTTTATTTTTGTGTTAGTTAAATTATTATTATAAATAACAATTACCTTTGCAGGAATGTTTGTAATGGACAATTTGCATCATTTTTTTTTTTACTAGCTCAATCGAAAGAGGAGGTTGAAAAATACACCTATAAGTTTTATGAGATTTTAATTCGTACTGCATCATGGCTAAAATAGAGTAAAGAGGTCACGTGACCTGGAGGTGGCGCCCGTGATGCCTATGACGTCATTGAACTGTTCGGTCAAACAAACGATTGACTTTATAACGCTTGTAAACAACCATGTTGCTATGGAAACAAGCAACAATTAATTTATTGCTTACAAGCGTTGTATAGACGATCATTTGCTTGACCAGACAGTTTAATGACATCACAGGCGTCACGGGCGCCGCCTCCAGATCACGTGACCTCTTTACATCTCTATTTTAGCCATGATGCAGTACGAATAAAAATCTCATAAAATTCACAGGTGTATTTTTCGACCTCCTCTTCTGATTGAGCTAAAAAAAAAAAAAAATTTTTGATGCAAATTGTCCATTCAAGAAGGAATTTTAAGAAGATTCTTTCTCATTTCTCAGTGAATGTTTAGCATCTTCCAAAATATATTATAGAAACCATGACTAGTATATTTTTCTGGATATAATTGCTTTGTGATTTTTGTTTCAATATAAAGACAAAATTCTGACAGAAAAATCAAATGCTTCTCTCAGCAAAGACAATAGCTCTGTTTGTAAATACACAATCAGATAGAGTTGATATTCATTGATGAACTTTATTTATATGGAACATAACGTCGTTGTAGCGCTCTTTTATAAGCTGGTTCATTAATGAAAATTGATTATTTCTGATTGTGTATTTATGAACAGAGCAAATCGTCGCCTCAGAATGCAAGTCGCGTAAGTACAAAAAAATTTCATGCAACTTTGAACCTTATCTCAATATAACTTAAAGCTCAAAGTCCCATCAAATTTTTTTGTACTTACGCGACTTGCATTCTGAGACGACAAAATATTATTAAGTGAGAGATAACGCCACCAATGTTAAAAAAAATCCCTCACACATTAAAATTTTGAAACAAAATTTAAAATGTTCTCCTCTGCACCCCCTATCAGTAGCTAAAATATCAGGTATACAAATTCGAGCTAGTTTTTGAGTTCTTAATTTTTAAAGTTGACTACTTTAACATGGAAGTTTCATTTCTCCATGTTAAAGAAGTCAACTTTAAAAATTCATAACTCAAAAACTAGATCGTATTTGTACACCTGATATTTTAGCTACTGATAGGGGGTGCAGAGGAGAACATTTTAATTTTTTTCAAAATTTTTGTGTGAGGGATTTTTTTAACATTGGTGGCGTTACCTTACCCTTAAGTGAGAGAGGAACATTATGTTTTAAACTACATAGTCTTTTTACCGTGGAATGTGTTTCTTTGCTCTGTAAATCATCCCTCGTCCGAAATAATGAGATATCTGCCTACTACGAACTCATGTACAATAATATGAGTGATCCAACTGCTACATATCAGCTAGGTGAGTTCAGCAATGGGGTTATTGAATTAATTAATTTTAACTCATTCTTGCACTCACCTATATAGCAGTTAAATCGTTATATACTGCATGCATATTTATTAGACAAAGTATATTCTGAGATCAAGGGAGGTAGATTTCAGTTGAGGGTCGAAATGAGCTGGAAATTCATATCTACAAAGCTGGAAAATAATTGGTAAAATTCTGTATTATTTCTGTATATAAGAAATAAAAAAATATACTTTAAAACATAATTAACTGTCTTTTAAAAATCTTTCATTGTTACCGTGTCTGGTATTTATAACTTGAGTTGCATGTCTTTTATTTTAAATTGTCTCATGTTTAACATTAAAGGAGGGGAACTGCTTCAGCTTTTATATTTTTAACGTTTTATAAATAATGTCAAATTTACCTGTGTACCAAAAAAATATTCACCATCCTCTCAGCCTTCCACCAGTTCAGCAGTTGACATTCAAAAAGCGCGACAAAGAAAATTGGGGCTTATGACGTTAAGCGTCATGATAGGTCAAGCGCAACCAATCGTTGATCTTGACGTCATAAGCCCCAATTTTCTTTGTCGCGCTTTTCGAATGTCAACTGCAGAACTGGTGGAAGGCTGAGGGTGGTGACTATTTTTTTGGTGCACAAGTAAGTTTGACATTATTTATAAAATGTTAAAAATTTAAAAGCTGAAATGGTTCCCCTCCTTTAAGACCATTGAGTTTGTCATATATTTTATAAAATGTTTATTAAAATATTAATTTCTGTTTGCAACCTCTTGTGATGGCGAGCAAAAAAAAAAAAAAAAAAAAACGTATTCATAATTGAAAGGATTGCCCGCCTGTAAGATGTAGTTTAAAATTTTAAAAGTATTAGTTCAGTTGACAGTTTTTTTTTCCCAACCACTCACAATTGGAAGTACTAACTTCACTTCAGGTCTCAGCTAACCCTGGTCGACAAAAATCACAATCTATACAGATATAAGGTTGTGAAAATTACAACAGCCAGGGAAATCGACCTTAAATAGCTAATATTAAACTAATTTATGAGATTGTTTATACATATCGGAGATTGACGGACACGTACATGCCAATTTATTGTAAAATGAATATGTATAAAAAGGGACTCTTTGAGTTGCCTGTCTTTGTATAATAAGCTACCTAATGATGTGAAGTGCATTAAAAATTTAAATGTTTTTAAAGTGAGTGTAAAAAAGTGGCTGGTAAATAAGTGTTTCTATAGTGTACAAAACTACATGCATGGACTATAAATGACTTCAAGTAATGTTAATTGACTTTAGCTTTAGATTTTGACTTGTCCTATAAACCTCAACATATATCATGTACATATATATATGAAAATATAATTGTAGGAACTAATGGAATTATTAAAGAATTATGAATTTTTGAAGCAAAATTCTAATTTTCGCTCCAAATCCTCATATAAATATATAGGATCCGGATTTCCAGTTTTACCTGCAGTTTTGCAAATATGTATGCTATGAATATTTATAATATACATTCTGATTTCAAATGTTCACTAATCATGAGAAGTTTAATTAATTCATTGAAAAATGCAAAAAAAGTTTGGACTGGAAAAAACTGATTTTAAAAATTGAGAACTGTCGTGTCAGTTTTTTTAAGTTCTTCTTAACTTTTTCTCAAGTTTAATAAACTGGAAACACAGTTTTGTCTGGTAATAGTATGTTTTTTTATGATATAAAATAAATTAAAATTCATTTTTTACATGATTATTATTCCTTCCTTCATAATTATCTTCAACGAAATTGATGGAATTTTCAAGAATTTTCTTCACTGATACTTTTTTTATCTTGCCAGAATTTCTTATCCATGAAGCATTTATATTCATTAAATTTGTGGACCTACTAATGATTAAGAGACCAGTAGAGGTTAATATTATGAAAACTGAATTTCACTGGAAACTGGAAGTGAACTGTTTTCAACTTTTTTTTTAGAAGTTTGAGGACTGATTTTGGGGAAAAAATTGACTGAATTCAGTGCTGGAAATTACACTTCGAAAAACTGGAAATCCGAGGCCTATAATATATATTACATAATTATATTAAACAAAAATACAGTTGACCATCTAGGGTAGTTGGGAACTTGCCTGATTTTCTTCAGGAAAATATGAGGTGGGCGTGCGTGGTTACTGCCAGCACTAAAAATAGCCACCCTTGTACAGTAATAATAAATTACAAATTTACTATTTTTTCCTTATATTGTTTTATAATTATTTATAAACGTACATCTTTATAAAAATATAAAAATTCCAAAATTATTTACAGAAAAAATTTTAGCAGAACTTTGCAAACATAGAGCATTCAATCTGTTTTAAAGTTTAACAATATAGTTATCACACAAAGTATTTTTCTAAAGTATGATCATTTTTAATATGATCTTCATTAAAATAGTAGCATTATTAAATACAGAATGAGAGTAGAAAAAAAACTTACCTTTCTCATATTATCAAATTATTTAAAATCAGATTCAATTACAGTATGAAAAATATACACTTATAGACAAGGTCTAACTTTAATCCAGGCTTAACTTTTATAATTTTGATCATTGCAACAATTTTCAAACTTAGGCCTGGCTTAGAGTTAGACTTTGTCTATGCAATTAAATAAATTTCTAATGTTTCTGGATCCATAATACATAGTACAGTACCATATTCTAAACATTTTTACTTTACTTTTAGTTTTTATGAATAGAATCATGCTCATAAAAGTCATTTGCTAATCTGAATGTAATATTACATATTTACAGAGTTAACAGGTGGTATGAAATTTTGATATATGAAGTTCTTATTGATTTGCAACCAATCAGTGTCCTCAAAAGTAAAGATAAAGTAATTAATACTATGGCGATTTTATTTATTTATTTGAACTGCTGTTCAAGATTAATGAGTACACTGAATTTTTAAAATTTTATCACAATTATTAGAATCATGAAAATTTAATATTTCATACTTTTTTTTCTTTTCTTTCCTTTTCTTTTCTTTTCTTTCTTTCTTTCTTTTTTCTTTTGCATAATGCTGTGGGTAATCACTTTTATCTGTTAGTATAAAATTAGTACAGTAATTGACACTTATCTGCCAAATTATTATAATATAAGTATGCATGTACACTTGAGGCCAATAATAGCAACGTTGCACTATGTTGAAACGTCGCTTGATTTTACACTACTTCACAGGCTGGCGGCACTCGTGTTTGATGGGAGGTATAGCTTGGACTTTAAGGATCATTGATTAAGTTAAACCTTTTTTTTTAAAAATAAGCTTTGCTTTTATGAACGTTTAAATGACATGGCAGCACAATTTTCTATAATACCAGGCGGCATATTTCTTTAAAACAAATTTAAATCTTATCTTATCTTTTAACTCTTTTTTTTTTTAATAAATGAACTCTTTACATATTTAATTCATTTTCAAACACGTACGGTATTTTACAGGTTATGTTGTGATCTTTCTTCATATGAATCTCTAGCTCACTGGCAGCAGAGCAACACACATCACAGTAAATACAACGAAGTTTATAAGTCGAAGCTTCTTTGTCACTTGAAATATTAATAGAAGTGTTTGATTCTTTCCTCACAATTTTGTTGTCATTTTGAAAAATATTATTGTCATGATCGTTTATTTGACTCAATCCTTCCTTTAAACTTTGCTCCATATTCACATCATTTGATATTTCCCTGTCATTATTCACAGTACAAACACTTAACGGATCAACAATGTCACTCATTTCTAAAACAATAGGCTCTGTTTTTATAAACATTTCCTCAAAATTCTCTAAATTTTGATTCACACCTTCATTACCATTTGTATAACTGTGGTTTGAACTCAAGTTAGCATTGTCAGAATTTAATTTACAATCATCAAGTACAAAGTTTGGTTCAACATAACTTTCTTGTTTTGAATAATTTTCTTGTTGTCTCACATTTTCTAAAGTAGAAGTTGCAGCACCCAAAAGAAAGTCCGACGTTACACTCACAGCCCCACAAGGGTGTCTTGGGTCGTCCCTGACTGGAGGCGCAGGGGTGGCAAGGGATGGGGGAAGTCCCTCGATGGGGGAGCCTCTCTCCTCCGTCACTTCTCGCTTGTCCAGTCGAGACAGGTACCTCGTCACCTGGGAAAAATATCACAACATTAATTTGACTGAAAAAGAGCGAAGCATACTAACCACTACACCAAAGAGCTGGTTTAATCTAATGATGTAATTTGACAATAATTAAGGTAGAGATAATACGGATCAGCTGACCCAATGTTAAAAAAATCCCTCACACAAAAATTCTGAAAAAAATTAAAATGTTCTCCTCTGCACCCCCTATCAGTAGCTAAAATATCAGGTATACAAAAATGAGCTAGTTTTTGAGTTATGAATTTTTAAAGTTGATTAATTTAACATGGAGAAATAGAACTTCCATGTTAAATTAGTCAACTTTAAAATTTAATAACTCAAAAACTAGCTCGTTTTTGTATACCTGATATTTTAACTACTGATAGGGGATGTAGAGGAGAACATTTTAATTTTTTTTTTTTCATAATTTTCATGAATGAGATTTTTTCAGCATTGGGTCAGCTGATCCGTGTTATCTCTACCTTGAAGGATTAGTAAGCCCTGGCCATGTCTTTAATATAAATCATATATAATAGGTAGTTAAAAAGTACTGGGCCCAAAAAAAACAACATTCACCCTAAAGTTCCCATACAAACAGCTTGTAACGTAGGCATTCAGTGGCGACAACGGACCACAGAGAGAAGCAGCTGGGTCAAAATGGGAAAGAAAAGTCAAAGCATTTGCCGAATCATTGACTTTCTTAACAAATGTAAGGCTTGTTTACGCTGCCACAGAGTTGACACTTTTTAAGTAAATGAATTTATACTCCATAAATGAACCTGCGGATTGTCATTTTTCTGCGACACATGTGAAGATCAGGAAAAATAGTTTAATCTGACGATATAAAATCACTGAAATTGTCGGAAGACTTTCTCTTTTTTTTTCTGCCTTCGACTCCCCGGCGGGCAAGGGTGCAACAATTGTCTCCTTACAAACCTACCCTCCTCACACATGACCCACACATGGATGGCGTGCTGTGGGGAGGGTTACCCTTATTGTTCAACTCCTTGAAAAAAATTTACAACTAAGAAAAATAATAGTAATTGCCTTCTCAATGTGTCTTCTTCGTGTTGTTGACATGATCAACCGTGACCACGCTGACACCCCTCGGTCAAAAGAAACTGATATATTGCTTTGGGTCTCACACGTCGTATTCAAGCTAGAGGAGCCTTGTAGCCTGATGTCGTCAGACCCTCGTACTTTTAAACAATAATTAAATTACCAATGAAGTGTGACACATGTTTTAAACCTAAAATTGGGCTTTGCTATAGACTGTCATTAAAAGAAAAATACATGTTAATCCGGGTTTATAGTACTAGTACTTTAAGATTGATTTTTCAATTCATTAATAATACTGTTGTGCATAGGTTATTTATTTATTACATTATAAAAAAAAATGAAACAAATATAACATGAAAAGGTACTGCTAATATGAAAAATAAACTTACAGACTTCCATTTGTTATTAAAGTAGAGTGAGCGATTTCATTTTTTGGAATATTTTATTTTATAAATATAGTTCAACCTGCCTTCTATTAAGAAATGAAAACCAAAAAATTCCATCTCAAATAGCTTCACCACAAAAAAAAATCCCAAAGTTGGTGTTTTGGAGGCCTTTAACATGCATCCTTATAGAGCAGAAAACAGCTTTTTACTCCAGCTTTGTCTGAACTATGGTAACAATTGAACTATGGTAACCGAGCATGGTGGCGCAGTGGTAGCGCGTCTGACTGGTAATCAGAAGGTCGTGTGTTCGAATCCTACTGGGAGCTATAGGTGAAAAGATCGAGAGGTCTGAACCTTCGCTGTCTGGTAAGAGACGAGCCACTGCCACATGCATTCGGGAGGTGTTTAGAACGTGTTCTGACACCGACCATCCTGACTTGGGGTTTTCCATGGTTCCCCCTCGACTACAATGGCTAATGCCGGGATGGATAAAATAAGTCGGCCATGGACGCAGTGCAAACTACAGCACCTGTCGATAAGACTCTGTCTTGACGGGACAAGAACACGGAGATGCACACAAGCAAAAAAAACAAAAAAAAAAAAAAATTAAAAACAACGTACAAAATCTATGATGAATTCTTTAACGGATTTTCAAATAAACAAATTTTTTTACGGAGCTGTTTTTCCAAGAAAGAATATTGAAATTTTTGCAGGTTAATTCCCATAAGGATTTTCAAGATTTTTTTCCAAAAAACAGCTCCGTATTTTTTTTTTTTTTTTTTTTTTTTTTATTTGAAAATCCATTAAAGAATTTATCATAGATTATGTACGTATTTTTTAATTGGTACCATAGTTCAGACGAAGTTGGAGTAAAATGCTGTTTTCTGTTCCATAAGCATGCATGTTAAAGGCCTCCGAAACACCAACTTAGGGAATTTTTTCTGGTGAAGCTATTTGATATGGAATTTTTTTATCTTCATTTCTCAATAGAGGGCGAGTTTAACAATTTTTAGAAAATAAAATATCCAAAAAAATGAAATTGCTCACTCTACTTTAAATATATTCACTATTATTTTTTTCTAGAGTTATTAATTTGATGGAAGAAAATGCTTCATCCAAAATAATGAAGTGTCTTCTTTCTTCAGGTGAGTGCTGCAACAATGAACTTTCTACTTCATAAATTTAAAGCTCATAATTGCAAGCACTTGATGTAGCAGACAGATCATTGTTGAGATGCCTCATTATTCAGGACAAGGTATGAGATTCTGTCCGATTGAGTAAAATAATAAAAAAAAAGGTAATTGATCTTATTTTAATATAGACGATTTTTCAATAAACAAATAAATCATTATCTTAGACAACTATTACAGTTACTATAGTTAGCGCCCACCTCTCCACGGTCTAGCAGGACACAGCATGGCTTGACTTTGGTGACCCACATTTCTGGGAGGCTGCTGGCTGTTAACTTGCAGTCTGGCTGTCTCACCTAAAAACAACAGCAGAAATTTGATATATACAGTACGGAGCTAGTTTCCTAGATAATTTATCAATTATGTATCTTTGGGTTTGCTACTGCATCCAGTATTTCTCTACCTACTGTACCATTGATTTTTAATAATTATGTAGTTAATTAATTACTGAGAATTAATTCAAAAAAGTTAGGCCGTCCTCTTGTATATAGTCCTTGGTTTATTTATACAGTACTGCTTTTTGTTTTGCTAACACGACACAATGTATGGCTAAAAAATTATGACAAAACATAACTCAAGATCTTGTATTCAAACTTGCAATAAAAAATTTCATGCACGTTGTCCATTGCATTTTTAAACAAAATATCTAACTGGTAATTGATCACTCCCCTCCACCCCAAACCTTATGAACTTGTTCTACAATAATTTTGAGCTTTTTAATTTATGAAAATGAAATATTATAATCTTTCGCAAACAAAATTATACAGTATATCCTTTTGCTCCATACTCTGCAATGTTGAAACCAAATTAATTTCAAAATTTTGAAACATTTAGTTGGTACTGTACCTTATATTTTGCCACGTACTGACGTAGTTGATGTTTTGGTGGAGAACGTTGCAGTCCAGATGTCAAATTTGCTGTCTTATGAAAGTTGTCACAATGCCTTTGAAGGATGCCATCCCGCCAGTATGTTTTACCACAGAGATCACATTTCAGATCTTTGTTGTTTGTGTGCATTTTATTGAAGTGACACTTGAGAGAGGTACGATTATTGAAGTCTTGTTTACATATTTCACATTTTACAGACTCATTTATTGAGTCAGAAGATACAATCACCATTAAATTTTGTGGCTCTTCTATTGTGTTTTCATGCATATAACTTACATGAGTCCTAAATTTTTGTAGAGATTTGAACGTTGCATTACAAACACTACATTTAAAAGAGCTATCTTCAGTATGATTGGTGGCAATATGTTTTTCTAAATTTTCAAAAATATCAAATATACAACATTTATTACAATTAAAATATGCCAGTGAACAATTATGTACAATTTTATGTTCTTTTAATTCATCAAGGCTGATACAAACTTTATGACACACGTCACATTGATAATTAGAATTGTCAGAGTTAGCAAGAAGAGACATGTTATCAACGTTGATCAAATTTGTTTTACGAGCATTTGGTTGTTTCAACTGTTCGTCAACATAATGCGCTTTACGAAAATGCTTTCTTAAACTATCCATTAATCTGAAATCTTGGCTACATATTGAACATTTATATGGTTTTTCAACACAATGTATGGTTGAATGTGAATTTAAATTACTATGTGTATTGAAACCTTCTCCACAAACCTTACATTTGAAAGGCTTGAAGTTTTGATGAAAAGCCTGTGTGTGGTCTTGAAAATGACTATTTGATGTAAATTTAATATCACATATCTTACAAACGTAGGTACGATAAGATGGATTATCTTTAAAGCTAGAAGGTTGTAATAATTTGGCTACGTGTACTGAATTTTTATCCAACTTGTGTATGTTTACCAAATGATTTATAAGCTGATAGTGTGTTATACACTTAAAACTACATAGTTCACAAACTAAAGTTTTGATGTCATTTAGTTTATGAGTTTTTAAATGGGTTTTTAATATTTTCTTTGATGCAAATGCTGCATTGCATATTGAACATTTATTAAGACGATGATGATTGAGTATATGTTTTTGAAGACTACCATACGAACTGAAATCTTCATTACACTTTCCACACGTAAGAGAGTTGTCAGTAATAGTCTCCGTCTTAACCTCAATAATCTCAAAAGGTGTCACTTCTTCCACACCAATTTCAATGTTGTTTGTGTCCATTTCATTGACACTCAAAGTTATATTTTGTCCGAATGTTTCGTTACTATCAATCTCGGTGTCTTGTTCTTCAAATGTTTCAATTTTAAAATTGTCCTGAATGATACATACATGTTGACTAAGATTTTCATGTGAACTGAACTGTATGTTACATTTTTCACAGATAGTATGCTCTTTTTGAACAATAATAACAGGAACTACAGTAGGCTGCTTTTGTACAAGATCAGCTGTTACAGCTATTTTATGTACTTTAAGCAAGTGCTGGTTAAGAATGCTTTTTAACCTGAAATCTCGGCTACATATTGAACATTTATATGGTTTTTCACCAGTGTGTATGGTTGAATGTTCATTTAGATGGCGCTTTTCAGTGAAACATGCTCCACAATCGTTACATTTATAAGGCCTACTAGTAGTTTTTCTGTGAAGGGAATTCATGTGAAGTGAAAGATCTTTTTTTGTTACAAATGTAAGAGGACATAATTTACATTTATGAGTTTTAATGTTAATAGCTTGCAATAAGCTGGCTACTGAAATTCCATCCAGATTGTGTATTGTAAGTAAATGTGTTTTAAGATGATATATAGTTGTATATTTGGAACTACATAGACTACAAGTAAAAGGTTTCTTTTCACTTTTTTCAGCATGGGTACTTAGATGAGCCTTAAATGTCCGGTTGGTAAACTTTGTGTCATGTTCTTCAACTGTTTCAATTTTAACATTGTCCTGAATGGTGCATACATGTTGGCTAAGATTTTCATGTGAACTGAACTGTATGTTACATTTTTCACAGACAGTATGCAATTTTTTATCAATAATAACAGGTACAGTAGGTTGCTTTTGTAAAAGATCAGCAGTCGCAACTATTTCATGTATTCCAATCAAGTGCTGTTGAAGATAAAACTTTAATCTGAAATCTTTGCTACATACTGAACATTTATATGGTTTTTCACCGGTGTGTATGGTTAAATGTGTTTTAAGATTATCTCTCCGTGTAAATTTGGAACTACACAGTGGACAAGAAAATGTTTTTTTGTCAGCATGAGTTAGTAAATGGGAATTTAAGCTTGACTGTTTTGTAAAAGTTGCATTGCTTATTGGACATTTAATATCTTTGTCATGAAAGTTGATTTTATGTAGCTGAAGAGCTCCACGTGAACTGAACTTTTCATTACACTTTCCACACGTAAGAGAGTTGTCAGTAACGGACTCCATCTTAACCTCAACAAACTCAAAAGGCGTCACATCTTCCACACCAATTTCAATGTTGTCTGTGTCCATTTCATTGCCACTCAAAGTTGTATTTTGTCCAAATGTTTTGTTACTATCAAACTCTGTGTCATGTTCTTCAAATGGTTCACTCTTAATGTCAATTTCTTCATTTAATTCATGTTGTGTGTATAATATAAGATTTTTATGTCATTTTTATGTTAAGATAAGATAAATAGCAGTGTGTACACACATTACATGCATACACCCCTGCTTGCGGCTATTCCACCACGATGGCCTGCTTGCTTGCAGCTGACTCTTTCAGCCCCTCCCTGAACTCACCAACACTCCGAGCATCCACAAGCCCATAGTCCAACAAATTCCACTCCCTCACTGTAGAACACTGTAAGAGTGTTCAATAAAAACTTAAAAAAAATAAATAAAAAAAAAATAAATAAATAAAAATAAAAAAAAAAGAGGCTATTCAAGCCAGGCAGTGATGTTAGTCCGCGCATATTCGCGGCGAATATGCGCGCATATTCGCATATTCGCGCATATTCGCGGGCAATCTGCGGCCGCATATGCGCGCATATTGAAAATTGACTTTCCCGCCACAAAAATAGCAATTTAAAACTGGTTAAAACTACAGTAAATGCTACAGAGAGTCTTTTCCGGTCTTTTCTTATTTTTCTTGGTATAATCCCTTGCTTAATTAGTGTTTGGAATAAATTAGAGTTAATTAATCATGGAATTAAAGCAATCGGCCTTTCAGGCTGCCGAGGTGCTCACGTGATTTTAATTGCGCGCGGCCGCCATCTTGAAAGTATCTTTCGCGCATATGCGCGCATTTGCGCGCATATTCGCGCATATTCGCATGCGCATATTCGCGGACCAGTCTTCGCGCGAATTTCACATCACTGAAGCCAGGGCGTTTGTGTCGTCACACAGAAATGCAACTCTTGAAATTGAGTAAATTGACCAACACACTATAACATTAGGAAGATAGAAAGTCGCCCCCCTTGGTATATAATGCATAGGAGGTGGCTTAGCATATATGTACGCACCAAAGGAACATGCATATTATCATACTTTACATTATGGTATACATTATGTACATCTCTCACTGAAATTTACAAATACAATTAAACTTAAAGGAAATGCACTTTCCGCTCACAATAATCAGTAAAAATAAAATTAAATCACAGTTATTTCTACTACAATGAAAACAACGCTTTGAGCTTTGAAGCTTGATTGATTGATTGAAAATTTGATTTGGCTTTAGGACTAGAATTGTTCCATGCAGCCACTAATTGTTGAGCTTTGAAGCCTTTGAAAGTAAAACAGCTGATTTATCAATTCTGCCTGCTGCCAACATAATGTAACTTAAAATTAATTCCTAAATATGAGAGCATATTTTTATTTTTTTTTAGCGTAAAATAATCTATTCTGTAATTTCTGTACACTGTTCAATAAATAATTTATTATCATAATTACAAAACAAAGAGAAGCTTCCTTCATTCATCATGTTGGCAGCATTGATAAATCAGCTGAAAGCGTTGTTTACGTTTTCATTGTTATTGCGATTTGCGATTTAATTTTATTTTTACTGATAATTTACAAGTATTGTGTGGAAAAAGTGCATTTCCCTAAGTCTAATTATATTTGTAAATTTTAGTGAGAGATGGTGAATGCCATACTATGAAGTATGATATATGATATCCAGATATTCCAGTTGATATCCATGCTCCTTTGGTGCCATCATGTCGATTCATGTCTCCTGCTACAGTATATATAGAATGCAGTAAAAATTATGATTTAGAGTCAAACTTTTTAGTATCACACACGAATTAATATGCATAATAGAATTTTTATAAATTGACCGTGTTTATTTTTATTCATTTATTTAATAAACATGTCTCTTGAATTACATGAAGAAATTGACATTAAAATTGAACCATTTGAAGAACACGACGCAGAGTTTGATGGTAACGAAACATTTGGACAAAACACAACTTTGAGTGGCAATGAAATGGACACAGACAACATTGAAATTGGTGTGGAAGATGTGAAGCCTTTTGAGATTATTGAAGTGGAGAACAAGTCATTATTAGCCGAGCCTGTTACTGACAACTCTCTTACATGTGGAAAGTCTAATAAAGAGTTCAATTCATATATAAATCTTTACGAACTTCATTGTCCTAATAAATGTTCAATATGCAATGCAAATTTTAGTACACAGTATAACTTAAAAATCCATTTACTTAATATTCACTCTGACGACAAACCTTTTTATTGTTCTCTTTGTAGTAACAAATTTTTACATAAAAGTAAACTTAAAAGACATTTGGTAAACACACACGAGTTGGACAAAGATTCAGTAGCCAGTATCTTTAAAGAAAGTCATTCTTACTGTACCTACTTTTGTAAGATATGTGATGTAATATTTAATTCAAATAGTCATCTTCAAGAACACATACAGGCTTTTCATCAAAACTTCATGCCCTTTAAATGTAATGAATGTGGAAAAGGTTTTACAACGCAGAGTAGTTTAAATTCACATTCAACTATACTTTCTGGTGAAAAACCATATAAATGTTCAATATGTAGCCAAGATTTCAGATTAGAGAAATGCCTTACAAATCACTTGAATAATACACATAAACAAAATGCAACTACTAGTTTTGTACAAAATATACAACCTATTTTTAGTATTGTTCAAAAAAAGCATAAAGTCTATGAAAAATGTAATGTACAGTTCAGTTCACATGAAAATCTTAGCCAACATGTATGCACCATTCAGGACAATGTTAAAATTGAACCATTTGAAGAACATGACAGAGAGTTTGTTAGTAACGAAACATTTGGACAAAATATAACTTTGAGTGGCAATGAAATGGACACAGACAACATTAAAATTGGTGTGGAAGATATGAATTCATTTAAGATAGTTGAAGAGGTACAAATCGAGTCATTATTAGCCGAGCCTGACACTGACAACTCTTTTACATGTGAGATATGTAATAAAGAGTTCAGTTCATATAAAAATCTACAACAACATATACTCGATCTTCATTGTCCTTGGAAATGTCCGAAATGCAATGACACTTTTGTATCAAAGTCTGGATTAAATTCCCATTTAAGAACTCATAATGAAATCAAACCTGTTTCTTGTCCACTATGTAATTACAAGTGTATACGAAAATATCAACTTAAGGTGCATTTGTTAACCACACACAAGTTGGATAAAAATTCAGTAGCCAGCTTTTTATTGAAACCTCCTAGCATTAAAGAAATTCAATCTTACCGTATCTATGTTTGTAAAATATGTGATGTTATATTGAACTCACAAAGTCATTTTCAAGACCACATACAGGCTTTTCATCAAAACTTCAAGCCTTTCAAATGTAAGGTTTGTGGAGAAGGTTTCAATACACATAGTAATTTAAATTCACATTCAACCATACATTGTGTTGAAAAACCATATAAATGTTCAATATGTAGCCAAGATTTCAGATTAATGGATGATTTAAGAAAGCATTTTCGTATAGCGCATTATGTTGACGAACAGTTGAATCAACCAGATGCTCGTAAAACAAATTTGTTCAACGTTGATAACATGTCTCTTCTTGCTAACTCTGACAATTCTAATTATCAATGTGATGTGTGTCATAAAGTTTGTATCAGCCTTGATGAATTAAAAGAACATAAAATTGTACATAATTGTTCACTGGCATATTTTAATTGTAATAAATGTTGTATATTTGATATTTTTGAAAATTTAGAAAAACATATTGCCACCAATCATACTGAAGATAGCTCTTTTAAATGTAGTGTTTGTAATGCAACGTTCAAATCTCTACAAAAATTTAGGACTCATGTAAGTTATATGCATGAAAACACAATAGAAGAGCCACAAAATTTAATGGTGATTGTATCTTCTAACTCAATAAATGAGTCTGTAAAATGTGAAATATGTAAACAAGACTTCAATAATCGTACCTCTCTCAAGTGTCACTTCAATAAAATGCACACAAACAACAAAGATCTGAAATGTGATCTCTGTGGTAAAACATACTGGCGGGATGGCATCCTTCAAAGGCATTGTGACAACTTTCATAAGACAGCAAATTTGACATCTGGACTGCAACGTCCTCCACCAAAACATCAACTATGTCAGTCCACTACAAGAAATAAGGTACATTACTGTAACTAAATGTTTCAAAATTTTGAAATTAATTTGTTTTCAACATTGCAGAGTATGGAGCAAAAGGATACACTGTATAATTTTGTGTGTAAAAGATCATAATATTTTATTTTCATAAATTAAAAAGCTCAAAATTATTGTAGAACAAGTTCAAAAGGTTTGGGGTGGAGGGGAGTGATCAATTACCAGTTAGATATTTTACTAAAAATGCAATGGACAACGTGCATGAAATTTTTTATTGCAAGTTTGAATACTGTACAAGATCTCGAGTTATGTTTTGTCATAATTTTTTAGCAATACAGTGTGTCGTGTTAGCAAAATAAAAAGCAGTATAAATAAATTACTCTGTCCTTATAATGATCCCTGCCATCTGTGAGAGGCGCTGCAACTTTTTGCAACTTGTAGTTCGCGCCTCTTTTAAGTCGACAAATCACTTGACAGCATGACGTCATGATCCATCATGGCTGCTCTGTGGTCAACCAATCGCTTGGCAGCAACTTGGCAGCATGGCGTCACACACGAGCCAAGGTGGCCCGATGTAGTTGTCTTTATCTCTCTAGTCCTTGGAATGGACAACATACATGAAAATTTTTTATTGCAGAAATGAATAGAAGGTACCAAATTATGCTACTCCGAATTTTTTCAGATTTTTTTGAGACCCAGAACTATTTTTAAATAATTATTGAATGTGCGGCCACGCCCCCTGGAGGCGTCAATAGGCGTCCAGTCTCCATCCTTTTTATTTAGGCTGCAGAGGGGTGCCAACTGAAATCACAGGACTTTCAATAATTATTTAAAAATAGTTCTGGGTCTCAAGAAAATCTGAAAAAATTCAGAGTAGCATAATTTGGTACCCTCTATTCATTTCTGCAATAAAAAATTTTCATGTATGTTGTCCATTGAGCAGTGCTTGGGTAAAAACAACTTTACTGAATCAAACTAGAAGAGATATACCACGTTTTGGCAGTGGAAAATGTAAACATTTTATCTTCTTTTGTACCTAACTCGCGGTTCACAAAATTTTCTCTTCATCTTCGCAACGTATTGTTTCGCTTCTACATACTTTGACCGTACACGAAGTTGCATCGCCACTCACAGATGGTAGTGATCACTGTAAGGACAGGTCGTTTTTTGAATTAATTCTCAGTAATTAATTAACTACATAATTATTAAAAGTCAATGGTACAGTAGGTAGAGAAATACTGGATGCAGTAGCAAGCCCAAAGATAATTGATAATTTATCTAGGAAACTAGCTCCGTACTGTATATATCAAATTTCTGCTGTTGTTTTTAGGTGAGACAGCCAGACTGCAAGTTAACAGCCAGCAGCCTCCCAGAAATGTGGATCACCAAAGTCAAGCCGTGCTGCATCTTGCTGGACCGTGGAGAGGTGGGCGCTAACTATAGTAACTGTAATAGTTGTCTAAGATAATGATTTAATTGTTTAATGAAAAATCGTCTATTTTAAAATAAGATCAATTACCTTTTTTTTATTATTTTACTCAATCGGACAGAATCTCATACCTTGTCCTGAATAATGAGGCATCTCAACAATGATCTGTCTGCTACATCGAATGCTTGCAATTATGAGCTTTAAATTTATGAAGTAGAAAGTTCATTGTTGCAGCACTCACCTGAAGAAAGAAGACACTTCATTATTTTGTATGAAGCATTTTCTTCCATCAAATTAATAACTCTAGAAAAAAATAAAACTGTATTGAATATACATATTTAATAACAAATGGAAGTCTGTAAGTTTATTTTTCACATTATCTATAGCAGTACATTCATGTTACATTTGTAACATTTTTTTTTATATTGTAATAAATAAATAATCAAAATAAATAACCTATGCACAACAATATTATTAATTAATTGAAAACTCAATCTTAATTTATTATCAAATTACATCATTAGATTAAACCAGCTCTTTGGTGTAGTGGTTAGTATGCTTCACTCTTTTTCAGTCAAATTAATGTTGTGATATTTTTCCCAGGTGACGAGGTACCTGTCTCGACTGGACAAGCGAGAAGTGACGGAGGAGAGAGGCTCCCCAATCGAGGGACTTCCCCCACCCCTTGCCACCCCTGCGCCTCCAGTCAGGGATGACCCAAGACACCCTTGTGGGGTTGTGAGTGTAACGTCGGACTTTCTTTTGGGTGCTGCAACTTCTACTTTAGAAAATGTGAGACAACAAGAAAATTATTCAAAACGAGAAAGTTATGTTGAACCAAACTTCGTACTTGATGATTGTAAATTAAATTCTGACAATGCTAACTTGAGTTCAAACCACAGTTATACAAATGGTAATGAAGGTGTGAATAAAAATTTAGAGAATTTTGAGGAAATGTTTATAAAAACAGAGCCTATTGTTTTAGAAATGAGTGACATTGTTGATCCGTTAAGTGTTTGTACTGTGAATAATGACAGGGAAATATCAAATGATGTGAATATGGAGCAAAGTGTGAAGGAAGGATTGAGTCAAATAAACGATCATGACAATAATATTTTTCAAAATGACAACAAAATTGTGAGGAAAGAATCAAACACTTCTATTAATATTTCAAGTGACAAAGAAACTTCGACTTATAAACTTCGTTGTATTTACTGTGATGTGTGTTGCTCTGCTGCCAGTGAGCTAGAGATTCATATGAAGAAAGATCACAACATAACCTGTAAAATTCCGTTTTTGATAATGCAATAAATATATATAATATATATTTTTTTTAAAGGAAAGAAATTTGTTTTAAATAAAAATACTGCATGGTTTTATAAATAACTGAGCTGCCATTTCATTGAATTTAATTTTTTTATATATATAGTTGTAAATTGAGTTAAAATCACAGTTCTAAAAACTATATATTATGCAGTGAAAGTATTAAATACTGAAATGAATTAAATGTTTCGTCGTCAGAATAGCTAGTAGTGTTGTAAATAATGCCACCAATTTTTGTTACATATTAAGTAATTACATTTGATAAATAATTTTCAAATACTGTATGAATATTGTATCAGATAATGTGATAATTTTGCAAACAAAATTTTAAAGGAATAAATATTTAATTTAATAGTTATAATTAGGACAGTAAAATTCAAAATGTGTCAATGGACAATTTGCATGACATTTTTTTATTGCAGAAATGGATAGAGGGTGCAAAGTTATGCTACTCTGAATTTTTTCAGATTTTTTAGAGACCGGTAACTATTTTTAAAAAATTATTGAAAGTTGATTTTATGACGTCACGAGAAGTCTGTCCTTCAGAAAAGGATAGGCGCTAAACGCCCGTGACGTCATAAAACTGACTTTCAATAATTTTTTAAAAATAGTTCCCGCTCTCAAAAAAATCTAAAAAAATTCAGAGTAGCATAATTTGGTACCCTCTATCCATTTCTGCAATAAAAAAATGTCATGCAAATTGTCCATTGCCCCAAAATACCAACCAATCAATCAATCAATCAATCAATCAATCAATCAATCAATCGATGAGAATTAAAAGGGGTGTGGGTTTAAATCCGACTTTGGCAAAACTTTTTAGCAATAATTTCTTGTCTCTAAAAAATCTGAAAAAATTCAATAATTTTGAAAAAAATAAGTTGATGCCCTCTATTAATTTATATGGTAAAAAAAATCATCCTGGTTGTATATTATGTAATAATGTATTACTTTCAGATCATCAAATTATAATGAGGTTTTTTTTGGTCATGAGCTATGTCATAGCATAAGGCTATGCATAAACTAGAATTTAAAAAAAAAAAAAAAAAAAAAAAAAACTGTTTAAAATATGGTGTTATGTATTTAATGATCCTGACACACA
The DNA here is from genome assembly GCA_949825025.1 of Siphlonurus alternatus. Classification (NCBI taxonomy): domain Eukaryota; kingdom Metazoa; phylum Arthropoda; class Insecta; order Ephemeroptera; family Siphlonuridae; genus Siphlonurus; species Siphlonurus alternatus. The sequence continues at coordinate 28,371,382 of OX463783.1, read as the reverse complement.
TTTCAAATTATTTAAATTTATTTTATAATTTAAAAAAATGTATGCATTATTGTAATTGAAACTAACTATGTAGAATTTAAAAATTTTATAATATGGAAAATAGAAATATCTGTTTCCACTGTCATTCTGTATTTAATGGGAAGGTAACACGGATCAGCTGATAATGCTAAAAAAAATCCCATTCATGAAAATTGTGAAAAAAATTTAAAATGTTCTCCTCTACATCCCCTATCAGTAGCTAAAATATCAGGTATAAAAAAACAAACTTGTTTTTCGAGTTATTAATTTTTAAATTTCCATTTTTCCATGCTAAATTGGTCAAATTTAAAAATTTAAAACTTAAAAACTAGCTCAAATGTAGAGGAGAACATTTAATTTATTTTTTTTTATTTCATAATTTTCATGTGTTGGATTTTTTTTAGCATTGGGTCAGCTGATCCATGTTATCTCTACCTTAAAAATGTGTATATTTTAGAAAAATGTACACTCTACTTTGAGTGAGATATATATACTGTACTTATCATTTGAGCTTGAAAACAAACTGAATGTTTATATACAAGGATCTGTTGTAAGTTTTCTGTAAATAATATTTTTGGAATGGAGTACCGACCTCAATTTTTTTTTATTGCAGAAATGGATAGAGGATGCAAAGTTATGCTACTCTGATTTTTTTCAGATTTTTTAGAGCCCGGCAACTATTTTTTAAAAATTATTGAAAGTGCAGAAAAAGTGCCGCCTCTTGCCGCCTCTCTTAATAAAAGATAGAACCCAAAAGGGACTTGGATTCAAACCCGACCTCGCCAAAACTTTTTAGCAATACTTCCCGGTCCCTAAAAAATTAAAATCAGAGTAACATAACTTTTTATCCTCTATCCATTTCTGCTATAAAAAATTTGAGGTCTATACTCCATTTCTTATCACTATAAAATGTATGATCGTAAATAGCTAACCATGCAATATTGAGAATAAAAATTAAATGTGTAATTTAATAATACTGTATAAATATTTTGTTCTGCCCTTATTCTGCAGTAATAATTTGTTAATATTTGTTAGGGTCATGGAGGAATTAAACTATATATTATCCTTGGTTATAGGGATTAAAAAAAAAGCATTATTTATTATGCATTTGAGTAAGCATTAAAGAAAGTAATATACTGTTATAGACATATTTTTTTAATACATCAAATTAATTTTCAACTTTTTATAGATTTCATTGTTTATTTCATATTAAAGAGTTGGACAATCTGATAATAATAATTATACTTGAGATGCCTCTAGCCACATTATGTCGTCTGTTAATTGTCCCTCATCAGGAATAATTCATAAGCTACCTGCCTAAGACAACCTTGTGTCATAAATGTCCTAATGAACTTAAGGGTAAGGTAATGCCACCAATGTTAAAAAAAATTCCTCTCACAAAAATTCTGAAAAAAATTTAAAATGTTCTCCTCTACACCCCCTATCAGTAGCTAAAATATCAGGTATACAAATTCGATCTAGTTTTTGAGTTATGAATTTTTAGTCAACTTTAAAAATTCATAACTCAAAAACTAGATCGAATTTGTATACCTGATATTTTAGCTACTGATAGGGGGTGTAGAGGAGAACATTTTAAATTTTTTTCAGAATTTTTGTGTGAGGGATTTTTTTTAACATTGGTGGCGTTACCTTACCCTTAAGTTTTACCAATTTACAGCTCATATTTGCACTCATCTAAAATAGTATCAGACAGCTCATTGTTCCATATGATCATAGTAGGCAGATAGCTTATTATTCCAAACAAGGGACAGTATACCAAGAGAAATTGGATAGACGTTTGATAGGTTTTTGACTTGATATTTTTATAGGCTCTTTAAATTAAGCAACAAACATTATATTCATAAATTTCATAATGCTATTTTGATATTACTTTACTCCTATATTTTTTATATTATAATATATTTAACTATTTTATTTCTTTACTGCTCAATATAAATAGTAGCTAAAATATCAGGTACACAAATACGAGCTAGTTTTTGAGTTTTGAATTTTTAAAGTCGACTACTTTAATTAACATGAAAATATCAAACTTCCATGTTAAATTAGTCAACTTTAAAAATTCATAAGTAAAAACAAACTAGTTCAAATTTGTATACCTGATATTTATCCACTGATAGGGCATGCAGAGGAGAACTTTTCATATTTTTTTCATATTTTTTTTTTTTTTTTTTTTTTTTACTTACTGTTAATTAGAATAAAAAGGATTTTAATTTTTTAGATAAATAATACAGCAATTAAGTCAAATTAAATATTTTTTTATATTTTAGGATTACCACAATTAAAACAATTCCTTCCAATAATTTCATGGATATTTTTTACAGGTTATAAAAATACAAAATATTGCATATTAATTATTAAATAGAAAAACAAAGAAATTTGTCTTATAAATATAACTTATTTATAATAATAAGAATAATTTCTTCAAAATAATGTACACTAGGCTGAATATACAGTATGATAGAAAGGACTACAACAAATTATTTTCAGCTGGCAATTTAATTTACATTATACATCCCATGAATAAAAAAGTATTTACAGATTATAAACAGTTAACAGTACATAATAATGTTAATATTCAATTAATTAATAATTTCTAGAAACCATAACAAAGAAACTTGCAGTAAATTACATTCATAAATTACAGGGAATTAAAACATATTATCACAGACTTTTTATTATCATCTGCAAGAAACTGCAGTTTTGCAAATTATATACAGAAAAAAATAGCTTTTTGATTCTGCGTCATTTTGCAAAAAACATCATTGATAATATAGCAAATAAATACATTAAATTTTAATTCATAGGATTGTGGGAACCATGAAGTAATTTATCCATAGTGGGAACACCACTTGAAGCCTCTATCAAATGAGAAACTTCATGATAAGAGACAATGCAGTAATATCAACCTCAAAATTTTTATTGCAAAAATGGATAGAGGGTGCAAAGTCTGAATTTTTTCAGAGGCCGGGAAGTATTGCAAAAAAAGTTTTGCCGAGGTTGGGTTTGAACCCACACCCCTTTTACACCCTATCCTTTTATTAAGAGAGGCATAGAAAGACATCGCTCTCTCTGTACTTTCAATATTTTTTGAAAAAATAGTTCCTGTACTAAAAAAAAAAAAAAAAATCAGAGTAGCATATCTTTGCACCCTCTATCCATTTCTGCAATAAAAATTTTTGAGGTTGATGCTCCCATTTATACTGCAAATAGATTTTAAAAGCAATATTCACACAAAGTTTTCGTTAAGAAACATCATTTTATCAACCAAATCAACCCTTAACTTTCCTCTTTGTTTCTCAAAATATTCTCTCTGATTTCTTGAAAGTCTACTAGCTGGTACTGCACACACAGGAGTACACATAAAAGTTCTTGCAAGTTTAATTAACGTTGGGTACTTTAGTTGATTTTCTCTCCACCAGAGTATCGGATTGTGATCAAACGAAACATCACATTCTGTTGCAAGTTGAGACACTTCTAGATCTACTTGAGATGACGGAGTTGAGTTCTTTTGTTTTGAACTACCTAATAATAATTCCATCCCACATAATTTTTTAGCTGGAGTTACTGGTTGAGCTGGAATACTATCAAGATGTGATAATATTTTTTTAATGTGAGTTTCAGTTGAAATTTTATCATCAACAGAAAGAAATGCTACTTGTTTAAATCTAGGATCTAAATAGGCACATGTTTGAAGCAATAAATTACTATTCTGATTATTATAAGTATGTAAAAGTGTAGAATTTAATATTGTTTTTATTGTATATACAAAATCAGTTTCATTATTTTTAATTTCTAAATAATTTGTTACTAATTGATAAATTAATGGTTTAATTATTGAAATTAAACCAGGATCTTGTTCTTGTAAGGTCTGTGATGTTAATTTTAATGGTGAAAATATTTCTACAAAAGTTTCAAGACTATTCCAATCATTACTTGATAATTCATTTGATGTTATTAACTCAATTTCTAATTTTTTATTACATAATTCTTGTAACATATCATAAGTACTAGTCCATATTTTAGGATAATCTAATTGAATATTGCTAATAACATTATGTGAATTAAGATATTTTTTAATTAATTTTCTACATTTTAAAATCAAAGCTTCAATTTCTGGTAATTTAAAGCATACAGCTACTGACTGTTCAATTGTATATTGAAAACATGTAATTTGTGTAGCCCATTGTTGCAATAATTCTAATAATGAGGTCTGATTTGTAGCAGTAACAATAGCAACAATATGATCTTGTTCAATACCCCATTCAGAAAATGTATCATTAATTGAATTTATATTAATTTCATTAATATTAAATGTTTTTATAATTCTAGTTATAAATTTATCATCTTTTAAATAATTTGCAGAAATTGTAATAAAAATAATATTATCAATGCCTTTCCATTCTTCAACACTCAAACTAATTTCACTCACAGATGCAAGTTCGTTAAATATGATAAGCTTCAGTTCTTCATATTTTGGCGAAATATATTCTGAAAGTTTATTTGACGTTGGTAACTTTACTCCAGGATTAATTTTTTCAATAAATTCTATCAATCCTTTACTTTCAATGAAACTGGTTGGTAAAAGCTCTGATGAAATTAATTTTAATGAATCTGCAGAAATATTTAGACGTTTTCTTCTAGTTTGAACAATTCTAATAAGAGCATCAGGATTTTCATCTACTGCTACTAATGTATCACTTCCTGGTCTTGTATTACCAATAATTAAATCACCAGCTAATTCTACAACTCTATCTGGAGTAACTATTAATTTTTTCTTATGACTTTTCTTTCCTTCAATTACAGGTTTTGGTCTATTTTCTAATTCTAATAATTCTTCAGGATGATATAATTTAAGATGTGAACGTAAGTTAATGGCACTCTTAATATACGCTCTCACTGAGTTACACAGCATGCACACGATTCTGTTTTTCGTGAGGATTTTTCCGTCTTTGTTTGCGGGATATCCGAAGTACGTCCAGTACAAGGATCTCAATGTAGATGGCACCACTACCTTGTGGTACCGAATGGTTTGTTGTTGTGGCGGAGCTTCTTGAGATAGAGACGACATCGAGATCACGTAATGTTCGCTGTCATTGCTATCGTCACCCTGTAATAATTAATAAAATAGTTAAAATCCTTCAGGGTAACCCTTACAGATTTTTATTTAAAGGATAAACCCCTATGAGCTTGAAGCTTGAGGTGGGGTAGCAGGTAGGGATAAGGATGGTGGCCATGGACTGTTAAGCATCCCAGCATTCACTGAGGGAACCTTGGAAACCTCAGTCAGGACGGACACCTCTACTTTTTATCAATGAACTAAAGTGATGTCCAAAGTCTGAGGAACCACACACAAGTGCACCACTACACTGGGTGGAAAGCGAGACGATGAGCAATGTAATTTTTACTTTAATCGGTCACTCATCTAAGTACAAACCACGCTCGATGTTGGAAATGTAACGAGAACCGGCCAAAATGCCTGCGTCAAGCTCAAGCTAAACTGACAGTGAGTTGCATTTAAAAAAAAAAAAAAAGAGATTACGTATATAATTTTTAATGGACAACCTACACGAAAATTTGTTATTACAGAAATGCATAGAGGGCACCAAATTTGGTGCCTTGGATTTGTAACTGTTGCCGAATAAATAATAATACTGTAAATATAATAAAATTATGCTTTTCTGAATTTTTCCAGATTTTTTTGAGACCCGTAACTATTTTTAATTATTGAAAGTTCTGTAAGTTAAGTTGGCACACCTGAATCCTTAATATGTAAAAATGATAGGATCGAAACGCCTATTAACGCCTCCAGGGGACGTGGCAGCACTTTCAATAATTATTTAAAAAAATATAGTTCTGGGTTTCAAAAAACTCTGAAAAAATTTAGAGAAGCAAATTAATTTGAAGGTACCTTCTATTCATTTCTGCAATAAAATTTTTTAATGCAGGTTGTCCATTGAGTAAGGTTAAAAGAGCACCCATGTAGTCCATATTACCACTAGAGACCTCCATGTCTTTTGTCCAGAAAATTTAAACAATTTCGTGTTTTTCTGGAATGTAACGCCAGTTGCTCATGAGATGCACAGCAGTGGTGCTACAGTCTGATATTTTCTGCAGCCATCCAATTTGGACACTGATATTTTCTGCAGCCATCCAATTTGGACACACTCACATGCATGAGCAGGCTGAAAAAAATAACCAAGCAGAAAGTCAAAATATGTTATTCTGTATTCATTTCTCTGCTTTGCTCGCTGCTCGACTTTTCCTGCACAGTGTTACCTGGCAACAAAGGCTACATGACTGATTTTGGTTTACTTTCCTCTACTTGTTGTATGAGCCTTATTCACAGCAATCAAACACACTGAGCAGAGGTGACATTAGAGGCATATTTTTAGCCGGTTCGAAGTATGGGGAGGGGAAATTGAAAGAGATGATGTGTTTTGTTGCACAATGAGCGACTAGTGTTCCCGACTAGTTCCCGATTTCCTGCTCTCCACCTCTCTTTACTAGATGCAAGAATTCTCATGTATGAAAAACTCTTGCGAGCAATCGGAGTACAAAACTGGGTCATTGCTTTCACGAGCTCCTGGGGTGTATGAAGTTGATATGCATAAGCATATATTTTTGTTACCTGTGTCTTCGGGTACTTTTCCTCAAGTAAATTTATGCAGGATAAACACACGACATGTCGAATTGACAACCAAGGGTGTTGTGCAGCAATCCTTCCTTTAGGGTGTTCCAAATTATGTGTGGAAACATGATTTACCAACTGTAGAGGGTTGCAACACGTTATTTCTACTTTGTCAGACATCATGAAATACTTATTAACCTTTATTTCATTGAAAATTATGGAAGAAATAAAGAAATTATACAAAAATAGTCTAAAAACTTTCAATATTTACATTTTTTATGAACAGCTGTTCAAAAAATGGCGTCGCTGCGCGTCGCAGTGCTGCCATCACCCATCACAAATAAAATCTTATATGTACCAAAAAATCTTAATTATTCCATGCAAAATATCCAATAAAATATTTTGAAATTAATTATTTAATATTATAAACTGCATTTGATAATTTATAGTAATTAATTTATTAATAATGAGTTGAGTTATTGGTTGGTTGTCTGAAAGTTCAAAAAAATATGGAAGTCAGCTGTCTCATTTTTGTTCGGATTGAATTTTGTGTAAAAATGTTGTATTTTTGACGTTATTACCATGATATAACGTAAGTTTTTGCAAATATAATGCTTAATCTATGTTTTTTGTGTTGATAAATGTATTTTTGCAGCATTAATATCTATATTTTACTGTTTTTTGGTGCATGAAAACACCCTTCTGATGCTCTGTGTCAAGCAAGAGTTCAGGCAGAGGTTCAGGAGACAGATATGTACATATCAAGTATTTTGTATACATACAAAATCCTTGGTATGTATGCATATATGGCTAACTCACAAGCTATCTGTATCATTATAAAATATCATCATTATTATCATAAGAATTTCTAGACAACAAAATGCTGATTTATGTATATTTTTGAAGTTATTTGAATGAGATGAGTGTTTCTGAGATAATTGGGGATATGGGAGTAACTGAATTCAGCAGGGGGGCGCAGTTGGGAATCAAATGATTCAAATCTCAAACACCAATGGGAAGGCTGGATTGAAATGCCGTGGAGAAGAGGTTTAACGGAGGAGATCTCCGACCTGCTCTTTTGGCCAAGCTAGCTGACCACTGTCATTCAGATTTCTTGTCTAGAAACTCCCATAGTAAGAAATGACTTTGTCGTCCTGGTCCGACTCGTGTAGTTCACTCTTTATTATAGCAATGGTGTTGCTTCTATAAGGATAATATGTACCATCAAGGGATCTAAAAATGCTTATTGCCTGGGAGAGTCGGAGATGTTGCAACAATGCCTTGCATGGCGAACTCTTTTGATGTATAGCAGACAGCTTATTATTGTACAAATCTTGGTAAGCAAATACAGTAAAAAACTTCATTGTTTTTATGTAAAGTCAAGGGACCCAGAAAATTAGATTTAACTGATATCAAGTTTTTACTATACCTGCAATGCTAATATAATTATTTTTGATGGGACCAATATCTCTTTTACTAAAAATCGAGTTTCACCTAGCAACAAGTTGCGTAGTAAAGAATTTTTACTGTAGGCCAAGACCATTTTGGACGAGGGATGAGATTTCCACTGTCTTGAAGTTCTTTTTTTATAAATAAAAAATTTACAAATGTCAGTGTCCTAGGTTTTGAATGCTTCTTGTTGAAGACAATCATAAAATGTATTTCTACAAATCATCTGATGTATTGTTGTATTTCAGGAGATGGAAAGCTCAGAATCCCCTGCTGGCTGTACTTCAGATTCCCGTAGTAAGGACTACAAGATGGAACCTCAGGATCTGTCAAAAGTGCAAACTGGACGAGGAAATAATTTCAGTTTAGAAGAAAAAAGAGAGGTGATAGAAAATGCACCAAGTAACTCAGTCGCATCTTTGCAAGTACAGAACTTAGAATTACTTGCTAAAGTTTCCGGACAAGAGCATACTGAAAATGAAAGTGACGATGTGTCAACGTTGCGAAGTAAAGTGTCACAGTTACAAGCTCAATTAGAGGAGTGTAGAGTTAGAGAAATGCAAGCAAATTTTAGAGCACAGCAAGAGTCATATAGGGTTAGCGAATGTGAAGAGAAAATTACAGAACTAGAGAATGAGATTTTGACGTTGCAAGGTCAAAACTCAGAACTGCAAGGAAGAACTACGGTAGCCGAGCAAACTGTATCTGATATGTGGAGAGATCTATTAGAAATAGAGGCTGGTAAAGACGAATGTGAGACGAAGTTAGAGGCAGTGAAGGCACAGTTAAAGACTGAGAAAGTAGAGACAAGAAAGTTGAAAGCAAAAGTGGCTGCGGCAGAGAAGAAATGTAAAGTTAGGAAAAGTCCAAAGAAGTCCGAGACGGTCACGGTCATAGTCAGTCCAAAGATGGAGGGGAGAGAAACTGACGTCGTTTGTGAGCCAGACGCAGGCATAAAGAATGAGGGTGAGTTGAATGTTTATTTGAAGTAACGCTTGTCTTCATGCTCATCTCCCAATGGTATGGACAACCTGCATGACATTTTTTTATTGCAGAAATGAATAGAGAATACAGTACCAAATTATGCTACTCAATCTGAATTTGTTCACATTTTTTTTTTTTTTTTTTTTTTTTGTCCCAGAACTATTTTTAAATAATTACATTGAAAGTTCTGTAAGTTAAGTTGGCACCTCTGAATCCTTAATATAAAGGATAGGGACTAGATGTCTATTGACGCCTCAAGGGGGCGTAGTTGCACTTTCAATAATTGTATTTAAAAATAGTTCTGGCTCTCAAAAAAATCTGGTACAGTACTCTCTATTCAATTCTGCAATATTTTTTTTTTTTTTTTAATTAAGTTTTTAGTTTGTCTCTCCATGGGAAAGCCCCATGCTGAAAATTAAATAAATTAATTAAAAAAAATCGTCTCGTTAAATTTTTTTGAAAATTTTTCTATGGCACTTATATCTGCCTCTCAAAAAAATTTCAGAATTTTTGTGAATTTGATAAGGTTTACATGTTAAATAAATGTAGCTAAAAAAAACAGTTGACTGACGTTATCTCTACCTTAATACCAAAAAATCAACTTCAAGTTTTTTTTTTACATAGGTTTAGATTGGACGGTGTGAACATTGCAAAATCAGCTGACTTGAAGCCTCTCTGTCCCCAGCTGTGTTGCCATCCTCCCCTGACCGTCAGCCTACTCCCCCCAGCAGCGAGGAAGCTCAACCGTCCACCAGCGGCTCAGACCAAGGTCAGTGACCTCCAGATGACCTTCATGCACACTGGAGGCCAAGCTTAACGTCCCATCAAGCATGAGTGCCACCAGCCTTTGAAGTAGCGTAAAATCAAGCAACGTTGCCACATAGTGCAACTCCGCTTTTGTTCAGCTCCCACCGAAATGGCAACGTTGCTCCCTTTTCATTGGCTAGTGGCTTTCATTCGATGTGACCTTTAGCTTGACCCCCAGTGTACCAACAATGGACAACCTGCATGAAATTTGTATTGCAGAAATGAATAGAGGGTACAAAGTTATGTTACTCTGATTTTTTTTTTTTTCATATTTTTTTTTTAGAACCTGGGAAGTATTTTTAAAATAATTACTGTATTAAAAGTAGAAAAGTGTCACTTCTTAATAAAAAAAAGTAGAACCTAAGAGGGGTGAGGGTTGAAACTCAATATTGGCAAAAAATATTAGGCTTCTATAAAATCTGAAAAAAAATCAGGGCAATATAATTTGATTCATTTCTGCAATAAAAATTCATGCAGGTTGCCCATTGGTGATATTTTGGTGTTTAATTTTTATTTCAGTCCTTATGCGAATTTGTATTCCATTATACTTATAGTACACAAACTAATTTAGTGCCCCAATTATATTTTAACATACTAAAATTCCATCTCTATCTCTCCTTAAGAAATGCTGAAAGTAAATTTAATTGCTGTACTTATTATAATTATATTGCATTTTGAGTTTTAAAGCACTCTACCTCCAATTTTAATAACAGAAATCAAAAATAATAATAATTGTAATTTAAAAAAAAAAAAAATGAAAAAATAACTTTCCCCTGATTTAATTAATTAACTGCATTTATGGATATAGCATCTCAAGGTTTGTACTGTCAATTTTGTTAAATTTTTTTACTCTTCTTTTTTTTACCTTAAAAAAAAAAATAGCACTTTTAAAAGCATAAACTGCCAAACATTGTGTTGTCATAATTTTTCTTCATATTTATATTTTCTTTGTAAATTTTTTTAATTTTTTCTTTAAATATTTGGTTACTTACATCGAAGAAATAAGTCTACTGTATATTTTTTACATGACTATAATGTATGATGTCAGTATTTATTTGCAAGGGTAAGGTAACGCCACCAATGTTAAAAAAAATCCCTCACACAAAAATTCTGAGAAAAATTTAAAATGTTCTCCTCTATACCCCCTATCAGTAGCTAAAATATCAGGTATACAAATACGATCTAGTTTTTGAGTTATGAATTTTTAAAGTTGACTACTTTAACATGGAGAAATGGAACTCCCATGTTAAATTAGTCAACTTTAAAAATTCATAACTCAAAAACTAGATCGAATTTGTATACCTGATATTTTAGCTACTGATAGGGGGTATAGAGGAGAACATTTTAAATTTTTTTCAGAATTTTTGTGTGAGGGATTTTTTTTAACATTGGTGGCGTTACCTTACCCTTAAAAAAAAAAAAAAAAAATGGAAAAAAAAATTGAAAAAAATATACAATACATTAAAGCACAATGAAATAGAAAATATCATTCAGGTTGTCCAATCATAAAAAGGTGACAATTTTTTGTTACAGGAGACCACAGACCTCCTCGTCCATCGAATCCTGAACGTCCTCACCAGTGCTCCGAGTGCGGAAAGTTGTTCCGTCTGAAGAGAACTCTGAAGAACCACATCAGCTGTATCCACAGAGAAAAGTACGAACCTCTCACCTGTGACTTTTGTAAGAAGACTTACAAACATCGACCGTCACTTCTGCTCCACATAACTAGACATCATATCATCAGGTACGGTGACGACCGACCTAAATGTAAAAACTGCGGAATGACATTCAGTTTGAGACTTGAATACGAAAGACATTTCAGACTAGAAGCTTGTTTTGATAAAGGCTCGTCTGTTACTTGCGAGATTTGTTGTAAAAGTTATAATTGTAAAGATAATCTTAAAAAACATATAAAAAATAAACATGTTGTTCATTCGGGTGATGATATGTTATCATGTAATTCTTGTGGGAAGAAATTTGAATTTAAATTTAATTATGATGCTCATTTAAGATATGAAAGATGTAAAGGTGTAAATTTATCAGATCTAAATTCAGGTCCTGTAACTTGTGATATTTGTAAACGAACTTTTAAACATAAAGCATCGTTAAGATCTCATAAATATTTGAGTCATTCAACGAAAGAGCCCGGATTGAGACATGTTTGTCCGTATTGTGGTAGGAGTTACTCTCAGAAAGGAAGTGTAAATACTCATATAAAAGACATGCACAGTGCAGTAATGCAACATTTATGTTTTATTTGTGGTAAGACTTATAATCGGAAACAAGTCTTAGCTAAACATGTTAAAACAGTTCACGGAGGTAAGACTAGGTTGTCATGTTCACTCTGTGGTAAAACTTTTAAAACTGAATTTTCTCAAAGAAGACATATGGCTAATATTCATAGAGATAATTTAATGCAAAATGAAAAACTTCAATGTTAGTTTTGGACCGTGCAAAGCATCACAGATAGATTCTCAGTTAGAAATTGGATCAAATTTTTCAGAACTTCACGAAATCTGGGAAAATGGTTCCACTGTTGCCAATGTATTACCATAATTTTTAACTTTTCTTGGTTAAAAATGACATAAAAAATCTAAATCTTGCATTATCCACTGTATTTTTTAGTTCCATAAAGGAATTTTCCCTAAAAAATATTTTTCCTACTGAAAAAATAAATTCAAGTTTTTTTGTTTTACATATAGGTTTAGATAGGACAGTGGGAACACCGAAAAATCAGCTGACTTGAAGTCTCTATTCTATGGCAGTGTCATGATAGCTGATTTTCAAATTTAATGTGTAAACTGTCCCACTTTTTATCCAATCAGAGTGCTCAATTGCTGTGATGTCATAGTAATCATGCACTCTGATTAGCTGATACATGGGTCTTATCCATGACACTTCCGTTCCTTAGGTCTCTAGCTTCCTTATATTTTGCTTATATAAGCGACATGGCGCTAAATAAAATCCTCAGATTTCTGAAAATTTTGGTTCAAATTTTTGGCCATAAGACAATGATGAATGTAATAATCTGTTGTCATATCTTTTTATGACGAACTTAAATATTGTTATCTTAATAAAGCACTTGAGGTTTCAAATGTTTTAAGTCATTACTTTACATGGTGCTCATTTATGTATTGTTCATCTTGTGTTTGAAAATACAGCAAATTGATTTTTTCCCTTTCCTTTGTTCAGAATAATGATAAAAGTCTGACATTTTTGTACTTGTTTAAATTCATCAGGCTTTTTTTTTTTTTTTCATTTCAATGAATTTTATCTCAATATTTTCCTTCATATAAACTTAGCTAATTTCCTTTTTAAGAAATAAGAAAAGAAAATGCAGAAAAATCAGCACGTAAGGTCTAGATAAATGGAAATTTTATTTCAACTCCTAAATTCTATAGACTTTTAAACACTTACTTGTGTTCTTATATTGCTAATAATGTACTACATAACTAATTGTTATCAAGTTCACAAGTTAATCAAGTTCACCTCAGAACGGCACAAACTTTATCCTTGTCTCATTTGCTGGAATTCAAAAGAGGCAAAGAAATTCAGATTTGCAATTTTGGAGGCGCTAAAAGCTCTTACAATGGAGTATCAACCTCAAAATTTTTATTGCAGAAATGGATAGAGGGTACAAAATTATGCTGATTTGATTTTTTTTTTTCAGATTTTTTATTTATTTATTTATTATTAAATTATTGAAAGTACAGAGAAAGTGACACCTCTCTATCAAGGATAGGACCTAAAAGAGGTGTGGGTTCAAACCCGACCTCAGCAAAACTTTTTAGCAATGATTCCCGGGCTTTAAAAAATCTGGAAAAAAAAAAAAAAAAAAAAAAAAAACGGATTGACATAACTTTGCACACTCTATCTATTTTTGTAATAAAAAAATTTTGAGGTCAATACTCCATTAGTAGCCATTAAAAAAAGGTAAGTTCCTTTTGCCTCCACAATATTTATGCTGTGTAAAAACACCTACAAACATAGCAGCAATAAAGTTTGTGCAGCTTGGAGGTGCAATGATTATAAAACTCTTTTGAAATCAAATACTATTAATAAACATACAAATTTCCACACATATTTTTGTATGTACAGTACATTGTTGTTTTTAATTGTAAAAAGTGTAAGAACATACTCTTATTAAATATAATGTAATGAATTGTTTTCTAACAATGCTTAAGGGTAAGATAACACGAACAATCGATTGTTGGTAGTCCCATTTGATTAACATGTAAACCTTAGCAGCCTCATAATAATTCTGAAATTTTTTTGAGAGACAGTTCTTGGCACCAAAAAAATATAGAAAAAATTTCAAAATAATCGGACGATCCAATTTTTTTGAATTAATTTCTTAGTTTGGGTCTCCATGGGAAAGCCCTATACTGAAAATTTAAAAAATTCATTTAAAAAAATTGGATCGTCCGGTTGTTTTGAAATTTTTTCCACATTTTTTTGGTGCTAAGAACTGTCTCTCAAAAAAAATTCAGAATTATTATGAGGTTGCTAAGGTTTACATGTTAATCAAATGGGACTACAACAATCGATTGTTCGTGTTACCTTACCCTTAATGAAAAATTTTCATCTATATAATATATTTTTAAAAATCTTTATATCTACAATATATTATACAGTACATTGTGTATGCATATTTCTCCATATCATATTAGTGTATTCTAGTTCTAGTTTTTAATTTTATGATAATATTTTAGTCATAAATTTCATAAATATTTTAATTTACTGCATAATTAGATTATATTTTATAACTTTAAAAAAAAAATAACTAATTCACTCATATTTAAAAAAATAATACATTAATGCTTTAATTTGTACAATTTTTTTTTTTTTTTTTTATTATTGGTCAATTTAATTATACATCTCAGCCAAGGTTATAACATATAACCTTATTGGCTGATACAAATTTCAAGAAAGTAAATTTCTTCAAGACCTTGCTGATAATAATTTTTAACTTAATTAACAAAAAATTTAAGACAAACTTCTTATTTTGAACAAAGCAAATAAAAAATTTACGGTTGAAATTAGAAACATAATTATACTTGTTTTCAAATTTTTACATATTATATTAGTTAATAGTTATCAATACTTTTTCAAATAGATACATAAATTTAAAAGAGAAAAATACAGATTTTTTATTCACATAAAATCAAAATATAACCGAAAACTCTAATACTATTTTAGAGTGTATATTATTTTGAACAAAAGCAGATAAAAAATTTGCCGTTGAAATTAGAAACATAATTATACTCGTTTTCAAATTTTTACATATTATATATTAGTTAATAATTATCATTACTTTTTCAAATAGATACATAAATTTAAAAGAGAAAAATACAGATTTTTTATTCACATAAAATCAAAATATAAATATAAGTTAATGAAATAAATACACAGTTAATTCTAATTTAATTACTATATTTTTCATTTATCTTTAAAATAAAATGTGACATTAAGAAATATTGCAGTGATTTTTAAAATGCTGTACACATATATTTCATTATAATGGAGTATTGTCCTCATTTTTTTTATTACAGAAATGGATAGAGCGTGCAAAGTTATGCTACCCTGATTTTTTTCTGATTTTTTAGAGCCCGGAAAGTATTTTTAAAAAATTATTGAAAGTCCTTTTTGTGACGTCACGCGGCGGCAAGTCCTATCTTTTTCTTAAAGAGCGGCGTCTCGTGACGTCACAAAAATAACTTTCAATAATTTTTTAAAAATAGTTCCCGGGCTTTAAAAAATCTGAAAAAAATCAGGGTAGCATAACTTTGCACCCTCTATCCATTTCTGCAATAAAAAATTTTTAGGTCAATACTCCATTATGTTAACCTTTACAAATATTAGCAGCCACATCAAGATGTATGAGTGTAAAATTCCTAATTTTAATTGAAGAGTCAAGAAAATAAATTGTTAAAAAATAAATAAATTACTTATTTACTAAAAAGTCATTGTATTATGTATGATAGCTTGTGATGAAACTCCTTATCCTTTTTTAGAAATTGAATGTTCTGTACATAATAATCCTGTGTAATTTAATGTGTTGAAATATTTTTTATTTAATATTTTTAGCTATTGGCTTATGATTTAATCTTAATTAATAAAATTTAAGATTTGCTTGGTTTATAATATTGACAGTGAGATGTGGCCTTCAATATTTTACTTTTAATAAAAATTATTAAAATCTATATGTTTTTCTTTTTCTATCTACACATATTGCAATTAATTAATCACAATTTTGCACTGTAAAATTGTTATAAAGGATCTAGAAAGAGTATCAACCTCAAATTTTTTTTATTGCAGAAATGGATAGAGGGTGCAAATTCATGCTACCCTGATTTTTTTTTCGGTAAGTCCTATCTTTTTCTTAAGGAGCGGCGTCTCGTGATGTCACAAAAAGAACTTTCAATCATTTTTTAAAAATAGTTCCCGGGCTCTAAAAAAATATGAAAAAAATCAGGGTAGCATAACTTTGCACACTCTATTCATTTCTGTAATAAAAAAAAATTGAGGTCGATCGATACTCCAATGCTCACTTGTAATGAGGCTACATTTTGTTTGGCATTATAATATCTAGATTTAGAATATTCTGATATACAGAAAATAGCAATTATTTTTTTTTTATTTTAGTAGAAACAAGAAATAACTTAGATGTAATATTATACAGCATTTATTAAGGAATAATCTTTATACATACGTACACTGTAATGTTTCCATTGATAAGATTGATCCATCAAATATCGAAATTATTAATTTACATTCTATGAAGAGTATGAAGACTTTTCTTATCATCAAAATCACAATTAAAGATGGAAGTATTTCAAGGATTTGTAACATACAATGTAAATTAACGCTGTGATTTTTTTTTTCTTTTATCTTCAATTAAGGGTAGGTAACGCCACCATGCAATGTTAAAAAAAATCCCTCACACAAAAATTCTGAAAAAAATTTAAAATGTTCTCCTCTACACCCCCTATCAGTAGCTAAAATATCAGGTATACAAATTCGATCTAGTTTTTGAGTTATGAATTTTTAAAGTTGACTACTTTAACATGGAGAAATGGAACTCCCATGTTAAATTGGTCAACTTTAAAAATTCATAACTCAAAAACTAGATCGAATTTGTATACCTGATATTTTAGGTACTGATAGGGGGTATAGAGGAGAACATTTTAAATTTTTTTCAGAATTTTTGTGTGAGGGAGTTTTTTTAACATTGATGGCGTTACCTTACCCTTAAGGCCTTAATTGCCGGGAAGTTTTATTAAATGAATTTTTTATGCTTTAAAAATTTACTAATCTTTTAGTAATTTAATTGAATCATATAACCACACAAAATATATTAATGTAACTTCTCACAAAATTAATATTAAAATTACGACGCATAGCAGCTCGACGTAATTCTCCATGATAGTATTATACAGGATTTTTAGGCATTTTTCTTATGTAGACCCGGCAAAATTCGGACCTGGCTGAATTTTGGCTCAAAGTTAGCCTCTAGCATGTAGATAAAAATATCAAAATTCCTCCTCTGGAAAACGCTTGCTTCAGACGGAAAATTGGGAAAGCGAAAAGATGTCTCGGGGGAAAAATTATGCTGGCCGTACTGTCCAACGCAGCTCTATAATTTTTTTGATAAAGTATTTTCAAATATACACTTTATTCAGAAAAAAATAAAATTAGTAATTTTAATATTTTGAAGCTGCATAAATGATGTGCAATTAAAAACTGCACTTTATGAAATGCACTTTTCCTGCATTTTCCACTACTTATACTTATAATACGATGTTTTGTCTGTAAAGCAGTCAACTTGCTGTACAATAACGTTACGAAAGTTGCATAACTACCGGGCGTTCTTTTTTTTTTTTTAAATCCTATATAAAGTTTATTACTTATTTTAACTTATTTATAATAGAAAGCCCGTTAAATGAAATAAAAACACATATTTATACATCAGCTAGGATTACACTATTATGATATTATATTTTATGAATGCATAATACTACAATATTAATAGAGATAACGAAAAAAAAAATGTTATTTTTAATAAATGCCGTCGAAGACATTGAATGCATTTATTTATTTATTTATTTATTTATTTATTTATTTATTTATTTATTTATTTATTTATTTATTTATTTATTTATTTATTTATTATATTTTCCTTCGAACAAGATACAAAAAAGTTGAACAAAGGTAGGAAACCCAAGAGAATCCAATAAAGATTATGAAAAACCAGGGGTTAATTAACATGGGCACCCAACAACAATCATAATAACATACTTGTATAAAAAAAAAAAAAAAAAAAAAAAAACAATTACAATTACAATATATATATATATATAAAATAAAAATCAATATTGTACAAAAATTTACATTAATTAATTCTTTTGCAAGACGTACGTATGTCTTGCTTCAAAAAAAATTTTAACTTCATTTTCATTTATTTCCTTTTTTTTTTTTTAATTATTTATTATTATTTTTTTTTCAGATTAATTTTTTTTTTAGAAGGACTCAGAAGGAGCTTTCAATATATAATTTTAGAGCTTCTATAAAGATATAAAATTTTAACTTGGTATATCCTAACATCCCTGACTCCACGGCACAGTTGGGCACATTTAAGGTTCACCAGTTAGATAAGCTGTAATGCATATATTTAATTTTAATAAAAAAAATCATGTTACTTATTGCTTATGTTCATATAATATAATACTTTTTATCTTACGACAATATATCTATAGAAAGTAAAAAAAAAATCTGAAAAAATTAGAATCTTAATTAAGGTATTAATTATATTCAAGTCTATTGAGGAAAAGTAGAGGTGTCCTCCCTGACAGGTTTTCCACGGTTCCCCCAGTCTCACCTCAGCAAATACTGGGACGCGTAACAGCTAGGCCGTATGGCCATCACCCATTCCCTACCTTATCTCTACCCATTACCCCGCCGCGAGCTGTAAGCTCTTATAGGGGTTTTTCCTTGAAAAAAAAAAAAAAAATAGTATGCAATAATAAAAGGTAATGCCGGTTGTCGATTGATTTTATTTATTTTCAGTACTCGCAGACGTAAAATTGGTTGACGCTGCACAGATCGTCCTGCATGGACTCGAGAGGCTGTTTGCCGTGTTTACTGAGGACACACAGTCCGTGGGGGTACAGCGGATAGTTCGGGTAACTTGGTTTGCCAGGCTGCCAGCCCATATTCAAGCTCATCAAGTAGCCAGTTCCGGTCCACAAGTACGTCCGCATTACGTTCTTGCCCGAAGTCCAGAACGCAGCCCAAGTTGGAAGATCTGAAGATTCAAATTATTTATCATTCCAAATACAAGGTACATAATTTAGAATATATAGGGGGGCATTCACAATTAATTAAGTACTTTAACACCCAATTTAGCCTCGATTTTTATCCCTTGTGCTAAACAGGATGCTAATTTAGGAGCTTAATTAACATATGGTTAGCCCGGCCCTTTTTTAGCATCAGGGATAAAAATTGAGGCTAAAGTAGGGGTTAAAGTGATTTGTGAATGTTCCCCAATCCCCATGGTATCATATATGGATAAAACGCGTCATTTAAGAACAACGCATGTATATTTTGACACACGTGTACACAAAACAGCAAACAAACAAATAAGCAAATATTTAATACACATTTACATCAATCAGGAGTGGAGAATAAAATATGATACAAATCAGAAGTATGAGGCGCTTTCAAGTGACATCAGATTGGGAGTTTCGACAGTCGTCGGCATCTTTATTGGTGGAGCTACAGCCATGTATAAGCATAGGACAACATATAAAAAAAAATAATAAAAAGACTTAAAAATATATAAAGAAAAAATTCAAAATTCTTAGGTGAACAAAAGAGATACCAGTTTAATTTGAAATATTTTTTTTACCTCATATTTTAATTTTAATTTTAATTAATTAATTTTCACAACAATTTTATTTTTTAATCATTTGCCTGCATAATGGAGTAACTCCATTAATGGATTATATATATATATATATATATATATATATATATATATATATAGACCTCATTTTTTATTGCATAAATGGATAGAGGGTACAAATTTACGTTATTCTGATTATTTTCATATTTTTTACAGCCCTGCATGGAAGTATTTTTAAAAAGAAAATATTGACAGTCCTTTTTGTGACGTCACGAGGCACCTCTCCTTAAGAAAAAGATAGGACTTGCCACCGCGTGACGTCACAAAAAGGACTTTCAATAATTTTTTAAAAATAGTTCCCGGGCTCAAAAAAATCTGAAAAAAATCAGGGTAGCATAACTTTGCACGCTCTATCCATTTCTGCAATAAAAAAATTGAGGTCGATACTTCATTATGCAGAATTCTCCACTGTTATTGCGCGGCGGCCATGCTTGCACTCGTCATCTCCTGTAAAGTTAGATTCACATGGCAATTTTTATCATGCAATGTGACGGGAATAATGCGCACTTGCTGTAACATCCATTAGCGGCCATATTTGGCGATTAAAAGAAAAAGAGCATCGTAATTAACGCGATTATTCCGGGCGAATTCGCCGCCGCATAGGATTTCTCAGCTTTTACGTCAAAATCGCGTCACATCGCCGTTGTGATCGTCATCTGAATCAGCTTTAAAGTGGACAGATTCAGATTGATTGATTGATTGATTGATTGATTGATTGATTGATTGATTGATTGATTGATTGATTGATTGATTGACTTACTTATGAGGGTGTTGAGGTGGGTCACCACCAAAATATCCTTGATTTCATCATCCAGGCTCACCAACTTCATTCCTCGCCACATGCACTCCTTCGAGGCCTGGATCCAGTCGGCCTGCGTGAAACAATGGAGTATTGTCCTCATTTTTTTATTGCAGAAATGGATAGAGCGTGCAAAGTTATGCTATCCTGATTTTTTTCAGATTTTTTAGAGCCCGGGAAGTATTTTTAAAAAATTATTGAAAGTCCTTTTTGTGACGTCACGCGGCGGTAAGTCCTATCTTTTTCTTAAGAAGTGCCGCCCGTGACGTCATCAAAATAGACTTTCAATATTTTTTTAAAAATAGTTCCTGCGGTCTCAGAAAAATCAGAAAAAATTCAGACTACCATATTTTTACCCTTCTTTCGATAAAGCCACTTAAATTTTCATATTCTAATATCTCATTATATATTCATATATTAAAAGTTAAATTCATTTTAATATTTTATTACATTTTTTGAAATAATTTTAATATAGTATAGAAGACTGCAATGCACGCAAAATTCAAGTCAAAAGTTGTAGGCTATGTAAATTTTTAAATCTAATATATTATTATCAATCATGAATTCTTCATTTTTCAATTAATAATGGAGTATTGTCCTCAATTTTTTTTATTGCAGAAATGGATAGAGGGTGCAAAGTTATGCTACCCTGATTTTTTTCAGATTTTTTTTTAGATCTGGAACTATTTTTAAAAAACTATTGAAAGTCCTTTTTGTGACGTCACGCGGCGGTAAGTCCTATCTTTTTCTTAAGAAGTGCCGCCCGTGACGTCATCAAAATAGACTTTCAATATTTTTTTAAAAATAGTTCCTGCGGTCTCAGAAAAATCAGAAAAAAATTCAGACTACCATATTTTTACCCTTCTTTCGATAAAGCCACTTAAATTTTCATATTCTATAATAATATCTCATTATATATTCATATATTAAAAGTTAAATTCATTTTAATATTTTATTACATTTTTTGAAATAATTTTAATATAATATAGAAGACTGCAATGCACGCAAAATTCAAGTCAAAAGTTGTAGGCTATGTAAATTTTTAAATCTAATATATTATTATCAATCATGAATTCTTCATTTTTCAATTAATAATGGAGTATTGTCCTCAATTTTTTTTATTGCAGAAATGGATAGAGGGTGCAAAGTTATGCTACCCTGATTTTTTTCAGATTTTTTTTTAGATCTGGAACTATTTTTAAAAAACTATTGAAAGTCCTTTTTGTGACGTCACGTGGCGGCAAGTCCTATCTTTTTCTTAAGGAGTGGCGTCTCGTGACGTCACAAAAATAACTTTCAATAATTTTTTAAAAATAGTTCCCGTTCTCTAAAAAATTTTAAAAAAATCAGGGTAGCATAACTTTGCACCCTCTATGCATTTCTGCAATAAAAAAATTTGAGGACAGTACTCCATTATCGATTAATTAATTAATATTAACTTACATAATGTTCTATTTGGACAAAGTACTCCGCCCCTCCTAGAGTTACGTTGTAGTTGCGAAGCTCTGCAGTCTCTCCAGCTGAACAAATTAACAACAAACTATAAACTTAAGGGCATTGGGTGTAGCACCGGTAGTTGGCAACACTGACCTATCTTCACCATGCTAATTTTTGGTCATTTTGCTCCTCGGAGTAATTTTTATGCTAGAGCTAAGCTGATTGCTGTAGTATCAAGATAATTAGTAGCCCAAGTGCACAATTTGGCTAAATAAAGCCTGATTTAAAGAAAAGTATTTTTTAGTAATTTTTTAAATTTACATGCATTTTTCTAAAATATAAAAAAAATACTTTTTTTTAAATCAGGCTTTATTTAGCCAAATTGTGCACTTGGGCTACTAATTATCTTGATACTACAGCAATCAGCTTAGCTCTAGCATAAAAATTACTCCGAGGAGCAATGATCAAAAATTTGCATGGTGAAGATACGTCAGTGCTGCCAACTACCGGTGCTACACCCAATGCCCTTAAATTTATGTTTAATAATATAAATTTACATTTCGGACTTTTGCTTTTACCGGTGTTCAATGTAATCTTTTTGAATATTTATGTATATAGTAGTCACCTAGTTATTTAGTGACACATCACTATATTATATATCGATATCACTTGTACTATAGCATGTCAGTCATCACTTTCTCTCTTCCTCAGGTGATCTGATTATGAGTCACTCAGACTCAGATCACCTGAGGAAGAGAGTAATCGAAACGTAGTGATGACTTAATATAGTAAAAGTGATATATTAATATAGTGAAGTGCACGTACGAACTCTGACTATTGGGTGAATACGATATAAGGATGGATTACATCGAACACCAGCAAAGACAAGAGCCCGAAAAGTTAATATATACTATTGAATATAAATACCCTTTGCACAAAAAAGTCATTTAATATAATAACTTAAATTTATGTAAAATATTTTTGTAATATCGTAAGTTAGAGTTTTCTGACCTTCCTGTTTATAACCGAGTCTTTAAAATTTGCAATCAGCTGATTATACATTCCTTGCAAACTTCTTCAAATTTGCAATATGAAAATGTAAATAAAAGAAGGCCACAACACTATCACTTCACTTAATAATGCAAATCACTATTCATTTTATAAAATGCATTCTTTTGAGGCAAAAAAACTGCATCACAGCTTGATTTTATAAATGCAATAATGAAAAAATTATAAAAAAATTGTAAAACTTACTTTTTGAGCTCTCAGTATTCTTGGCGGCGGAGACATCAACAACCTGGTAAAAATAACTTAGGTACATTAATTGTTAACCATTAATTGCATTATTTTTTATATTCTTTTATGTACTTCTTTTTATAAAAGCTATAATTTTTTTTATCTTTTAATTAAATTTGATGTTACTATATGTATCTGGTGGTTTATTACTTTAATTATTATATATTCATAAATAATAACTGTCAGACTTAATTTCAGAAAAAAAATAATCTTAAGGCTTAATTGTTGTTAGCTTCTTAATTATCAGTAAAATATATAAACCTTATCGTTTAATTAATTTTTGTTTTTGCAACTAATAAACTCAATTAATATTTCTCAAACTCTCAGTATATTTTTATTATCAAATTCTTCTACTCGATCGCAATGCAGGTTGTAACAATTTAAAGTAGAGTCAGCGAGTTGAGTGCGCAGTGCATGACGGGAATGACGTCACGCACTAGATATGTGCATACGAAAAAGTTACGTCGGCTCCTCAAAAGCTGCGCAGTAGAAATTTATGCAAGTTGCGCAATACGAGCATCTGCTGAAGTTATATAGTGTTGTTGATCCCGTTGATCCAGTCAGCTGTTAACCCGTAGACCGCAACATTTGAAATGAAAATTTTCCTTGGATTTTGGTATTGTATCAGAATTTTCTCAAAATTTTTATGAAGGGCTAATAAAAGTTATGACACTTTCTGATTCACCATAATATGTTCTATCTTAGAATATTTTTTAAACACATTTTACGGGAGATTGCGAAAGAAATTAAAGTTCGAATAAAAAAGAAGCCACGTTTTTCGAGCGTTAGCATGGAGTAGATGGACGAAGTCATCGACTTTTAGACCCAAATGCTCAGAATTTTTACGAAGGACGGTCTCAACTGATTTCAGATGCTTATTTATGGTGCTCCAAAGTAACTTTTTACATGCAAGAGAATGAGCTTTACCATCGGTCAATTTTTCGCTCACTCTACTTTAATAAACCATTGTTTCTGAAATAATTAAATTTATGAATCACAACAATAATATTTTGTTTATAAACTTGATAAATTACGAATGGACAATTTGCATCAACTTTTTTACTAGCTGAATCGAAAGAGGAGGTCGAAAAATACACCTGTGAATTTTATGCGATTTTTATTCGTACTGCATCATGGCTAAAAGAGAGGTCACGTGACCTGGAGCCGGCGCCCGTGTCGCCCGTGACGTCACTTAACTGTTCCGTCAAACAAACGATCGACTTTATAACGCTTGCAAACAACCACGTTGCTATGGAAACAAGCAACGAATTTATTGTTTACAAGCGTTATATAGACAATCGTTTGCTTGACCAGACAGTTCAATGACGTCACCAACGTTCCTTTATACAGGTTAAGACACGCACGCATTTCGTGCGTCAATTTCGGTAACTTTTCAGGCCCCATTGCACCGCGAAATTTCAAAAATAGCATTGCATGATGGGCGCATTCAAAATTTCGCGGCACGATGTGGCCAAAAATACTTGAACGTGATTGGCTAAGCCCTTTAACATTGGTCCAATCGGTGACTTAACCTGTATAAAGCCAACCTTGGACGTCACGGGCGACACGGGCGCCGGCTCCAGGTCACGTGACCTCTCTTTTAGCCATGATGCAGTACGAATAAAAATCGCATAAATTCACAGGTGTATTTTTCGACCTCCTCTTTTGATTGAGCTACTAAAAAAAGTTATAATAATAATAATAATAATAATATTTGTTTATTTGGGATAAATTACATTGTAGGGAATAGGGAAAAAAATAATAATAACAACAACATAATAACCCAAATTGGTGAATATAAAAGGCTAGCTAAGGAGCCTATACACATAGAGCGAACATTCACCACACATCAGAAAAAACTGCATCGTCAAGTTGATGCAAATTGTCCATTGTTGTATAAGTAAGCAGAAGACTTTAATTCATAAATATATATTATATTCATAATTCATATTTATAATTATAATATATATATTAATTAATTATGTATATAATATAAAGGCAGAGATTGTTTGTAAAAGAAACTCACCTGAGAATTGAAAATTACGAATGCCAGCAACGAAAACAATACGCGTTTCTCCATGGTAATAGCTTGTTGCTAATTAATTGATTATGATCAAACATTTATAAAATAATTCTTTATAGGTACATTTAGTAGATAAGAACAATCAAACGAAAAAACCAGAGACTTTGAGACTAAAAGATAAAATTGTGAAATGAAAGTGTGATAATTTTTATAAGTAATCAATTTTACGTACTTTAATAATCAAGGTAATTATAAGCATGTAGATTACATATATGAATGTCGTATCTATAATTTAAAGCCTTTATATTATATAATCTAATAAAATACAATAACAAATGTTATGATGTGTACACTGTGTACAGTCAAATTAACATGATATTTTTTCCGGAAGTTAGCAAAAAGTAAAATTTGTGGCTGGGTGTACAGTCATCGCCTCGGAAAATTTCCCCTTGCAGCCTTGTTAATCACCATACCCCTTAATTTTCAAAGGTGACGAGTGTACATTAATTACAATATATTAATTATAATAACAATTAATATTATATAATTATAATTCAGTTTTTAGTTTATATATTTTTTAAATATAACTGCATGATGATTTTTTTTTTTTTTTTTTTTTTTTTTTTTTTTTGAAATTGCAACGAATTAATCTTCTCATTCTTTCGCTATTCTTTCGGAGGGAACATAAATAAATTTCACTGTTTGTGGGAAAAGCCAATATGTTGAATAAGAGGTAAAACCCAAGAAGTTTGACCTCTTTTTTTGGAACCTTTGTTCTTTGAAGACACAAGATAACGTTCAGTGACTTCAGTGTGATTCATTAAATCGGTAAAACCAGGGCAATAAATTAATTGTTATTATATAATTTCAATTAATATTATTTTTATACCTTTGTTCTTACAGTGAAATAAAGCAAAAAATAATATATAAAATAAAATTATATATACTCTATATAATTACTATATATCCATGTACCAAAAATATTAGTATTCATAATATTTTGAATCCATTTAATAAAACAAATTTTATTTTATTTACTACAATGATTACAAATATGTATTTTTGATTATTTTTTGCAGAGTATATAATATACTACATAATATATAGGAGGTTATATGTTGTTGCAAATAAAGAGCTTGAAAATAAACAATTATTAAAGGTATACAGGCCTCAAATAACAAATTAAACAGACATTAAGTGTTGCTCAAGTTTATAATCAACATTCGTATTATTTTTACCTGCGCGCGGTGCGTCTGTGCAAAGTCGCGCTGTAAAGAAAGTCCTTGCTGACGTCACAACTCACAGCTAGCACCGATTAGCATTGAGTTGTGACGTCATCAAGGACTTCGTGACGTCATCAAGGACTAAATTTCTTACTTTGAACTGCGACTTCGCACGGATGCATCACGCGTGGAAAAAAATGATGCGAATGTTGATTATATTATACTCTAAACCCACTTGGCGACTGTCTAATTTGTATTTTGAGGCCTGTATGCCTTTAAGTCTCGATCTTTAGTTGCAAAGACGCACATCAGCAATTTCTTTTTCCATTTCCGATCGATATAATTATATTTTACTGATAAGCAAGTGAACAAAATAAACTTTCTTGAAAATAGAAGAAGACGTTTATGCAATGAGATATTAGAATGTGAAAATTTTAGTAGCTTAATCGAAAGAAGGGGTAAAAATATGGTACTGTGAATTTTTTCCGATTTTTCTGAGACTGGGAACTATTTTTAAAAAATTATTGAAAGTCTATTTTATGACGTCACGGGCGGCACTACCCTATCCTTTTTCTAAAGGAGTGTTGCCCGTGACTTCATCAAAATAGACTTTAAATAATTTTTTTAAAAATAGTTCCCGGTCTCAGAAAAATCTGAAAAAAAATCACAGTACCACCCCTTCTTTCGATTAAGCCACTAAAATTTTCACATTCTAATATCTTATTATAAAATGTATTTGTCATTTATATAGTTTTATACAGTACGTCTACTTTCATATATTAAATTATAATTCTTCGTGGGCTGAAAAATCATACACCCAATTAATTGCATTTAAATGAGTTCTATTAACTTTAATTCGGTCCTAAACTTGTTGATTTTGATTCTTGCAATAATATCAACAAACTTTTAAGCCTAGCTTAAAATTAGATCTCATCTATACAATTAGACAAAATAAAACAACAATTTTAAGCAAATGTTAATAAAGCAATAAAGGAATATTCTACTTCTAAAAATTTATAACTTCTGCATGTATAGTAAATAATTAACTAGTAAAAGATAGAGTAATAAGACTAATAAGCATAATAAATACTGCATTTCATTTTATTTCTATACGACAAAGCGTTGCATCAGAGAATAGATATAATATTTAAATACTATTCTCTGATTGCATACTTATAAGATTGAGAGCTATAATAGAGGGATACTTTCAAACCAGGGCGGCCATGACCAATTATTGCAATCCATCGCAGTATTTGCCTGATTGTGACTGAGGGAACCATGGAAACTTCAGTCAAGATGGTCGGCAATTGATGGAAATATATGTCACCAACCACATCCCGGAAGGAATCAACCTCATGTTAAAAAAATTTGAAGGTTTTTTTGACTGTTTTGTGTATAAACGACACAACACGATCGAGCGTTATCATGCAGAGTAAACTCGTGTTGGTTCAATCAGATCGTCGTTATCATGCGATATACCAGAGATTGAGTGATAATGTACATTATATATAAAATATGCAGGTTAATTTTAATGTGAGACGTGGTGACATCAGCTGTGATAAGGTAAGTAGAATAATTTTAATTAGGAGAAGCTTTCAGAACACAGAAAAGAGTATCGACCTAAAAAAAAAATATTGCAGAACTATATAGAGGGTGCAAAGTTATATGCTACCCTGATTTTTTTCAGATTTTTTAGAGCACGGGAACTAGTTTTAAAAAATTATTGAAATTCATTTTCGTGACGTCACGAGTCACCGTTCCTTAAGAAAAGGATAGGACTTGCCGCCGCGTAACGTCACCAAAAGGACTTGAATCACTAATTTTTTAAAAATAGTTCCCGCGTGCTCTAAAAAAAATCTGAAAAAAAAATCAAGGTAGCATAACTTTGCACGTTCATCCATTTCTGCAATAAATAATTCAATTCTCCAATATAATCTTATAATTTTTATCTGTTTTGTTATTTTAGTAATGGATTTCGACCTATTCTATGTATATTCATGATTTTGATTTTATTTATATCGTATTATATTACAGAACTTGTTTTTTTTTTTTTTTTGGTAATTTCTTTCATATTTTTTATAAAACTTAATTATTATAAAATAGTGCTGTAAAATGCTGTGACATCATAATCATGCAAATATCTCGTCACGGTGTCTTCCCCTCCATTTTGAGGGTGTTACAACGTTATAAATATTTTGAAATAATAATAATGATAATAATAAAACATATCTCGAGGTCCTCGACTCCAAATAAGTATAATATAAATTTCATGTAAGTTGTTTATTATTAATATCATAAATAGAAAAATAAAACTAAAATAGCAATACATTTTTTTTTATATATAATTGAAAATCTGTTTATAATTCACAATTCATATTTTTTTTACTGCCTTTCGATTGCATGTACAACAAAATATAAGCACGTCAATAATGTTAATCAATTTATTACTAATAAATGTCATATTTTTCTGTTTAAGTGTAATATTATGTATTTATATAATAATGTGCATGAAAATATTAACAAAATAATACAAAATTAAATATTTCATCATTAATAATTTTCTTCCCGATTTCTTTGAAACAGCATAAATAATGATAATAATAATAATGATAATAAATAATAATAATAATGATAATAAATAATAATAATAATGATCAAGTTAAATGATAAATCAAAAATATATAATTATACAAATTTAATATATTTTATTGCATTTAGTTATTTTTAGTTTTTGGATCATAATTGTTTGGTTTCAATTGCAGGGAGTGATTTTGTATTCAATTTTATTTCCTACTTTTTTTTTTTGTGTGTCTGCAGGATTATGAAATTTGCTACGTGTTTTACTTTCTACTTGTTTGTGATTATTTATTATATTATTATGATATATGTGATTGATGTGCTTATAAATAATATATTGTTGTACAATTGAAAAGTAATAAAATTATGAGTTATTAATTAATAAATAAAACATAATCACATAGCCCATGCAGGATAAAATTATTTATATTCCAACTAATTTGTCAACTGCTTGCAGATAACTGACCCCACAAAATGCAGTGGCAACTTTTACTTTTGGTGGTCACATTTTATGCCTTCATTGAACAGGTAAGTAAATTTGTTGAAATATTTGCAGACTTACAGTTATTTATATTTGTTACATGATCTGTTATTATAGCAAAATGTAACAAATATTCATGAATTCCAATGAAATCTATTAGTTTTACATTCCATAAAGTGAAAAAACAAAAAACTTTCTTGCAAGGGGGAAAAGAAATAAAGTATATTTTCAAACCACAGTACAGGAAAGATAGTAGCCAAACTCCCATACCTGCGCTACGGGGGAGCTGAAGTCAATTTTTTACACTTTTTGAATATTGGGTTAATAGCTTACTTCTTTTTTATTTTTGTAAAAAATACAAGTTTTTTTTTCTAATATTTTAGTGAAAGTTCCACTGTGCTAGCTTTAATAATTTCCGAGTTAGAGCAGATTATAGTTGATTCTCCTATATACCATAACATTGCAGGATGCCCCATTTGGTCGTGCGTCGTGCCCCTTTTCTATGATTTTAACATTGCGGCGCACAAAAGTGCCGTTGACGCGACCAGTTTTCGACTTCGATTCTAGCATAGGAGTTTCCCTACTATCTTTTCTGTACTGTGTTTCAAATTGAAAATTTGAGTTGTTGCAAGGTGGTTTCGCATGTAGACATTCATTTAACATTGCACACTCAATCAATAAAAAAAGAGAATCTCAAAATGTTAATTTACTGGGTCTATTTAAAAAATATATATATGATGTATTCTATATCGTCGCCTCAAAATATATATAAGCTTGTGTCGTATATAGCACAAGGTGTTGTTGTTATTATTGATTATGGACCTTGGACCTAGCTTGTACATATCTTCATTATAATTAATTATGATTATTTCAGGGTTCAGCAACTCCAGCAACCAAGGATATCGATGACAACGTTCGAGTCTTATAGCTGATGGTATATATAATTATTATGAAGACATATTTTTAGTTTATGCATTAATTTATACACATTAATAAGCAACAATATATAACAGCTAGATATTTTTAGTAAATGTTTTATAGTATAAAATGAATTAAATTAATTTTTAAGTGAATTTTAAAAATTAACATTTTAATCAAAACATAATATATATGCAACATACCATGCAATTTTTCACAACCTTAATTTATAAAAGCCCCAGTGGCGGATGAGAGAGTCAAGTTAAACTTTTGATTTCCACATGGCACTAAATAAGAACATCCAAATGGCGATTTATTCGGAGCTCCATACTTATTCGGATACTCTGTAGCAATTTTAGACTTAATGGAGTATTGTCCTCAATTTTTTTTATTGCAGAAATGGATAGAGGGTGCAAAGTTATGCTACCCTGATTTTTTCGGATTTTTTTGAGACCTGGAACTATATTTTTAAAAAATTATTAAATATCCTTTTTGTGACGTCACGCGGCTGCAAGTCCTATCTTTTTCTAAAGGAGCGGCGTCTCGTGACGTCACGAAACGTACTTTCAATAATTTTTTAAAAATAGTTCCCGGGCTCTAAAAAATCTAAAAAATATCAGGGTAGCATAATTTTGCATCCTCTATCCATTTCTGCAATAAAAAAATTGAGGACAATTATACTCTATTTTACATCGTCCCCTCGTTCATAATAATGAGCTGTCTGCTACAAAGCCTACAAATATGCTCTTTTCTTCCGATATTTCAGGTGAGCACAATTAAGAGCTGTAAATATAATGAACATATATTGTGTACACGAGATCATGTCATGGTATGTCATTATTGAGGATGCATGACCTATCTCGCTACCTAATATATATGGATCATAAGCGACTATTTCACGCAATCTATTTTATGCATCAGTGTATTAGTTCTAGGTTTCTAAACGACATAAAAATATATTAACAAAATATTTTAAAATTTCAGGTAATGTTCGAGTTATCATCAACGGCACTGATTATTACATTGGACTGGATAACGTGAGTACATGTTTGGCTAAATTTACGTAAAAACAAACAGCTATAGCTAGTGACATCTCTTTAAATTTATGGCATAACGAGACTTGAATGGTCATTAATAATGCACCTTTTCACCGGCTTAATTATGGTCATGAATTTCAAAATTTTCACAGCTTCACGAAATCTCTGCATATTGAAATAGTGCTATCATTATCCATAACAATATTATTTATTTACATGCATGCGCGCGTGATATTGGTGCCATATATAACTTTTAATCCTTTCTTTTAGACTTTTTTTTTTTTGATAATTGACAATTATTTCCACTTGTCTAACCTGTTTTTACTTAGGAATAGAACCTATATATATATATTATAGTGACTCCATGCACGTATATTAATTTTAATTCACTTAGAAATTGTATTCATACATTAAAAAATGTTCACTAATAAATCGTTTATATGCATATTTTTGAAGCCAAAATTACCTCATATCAT
This sequence comes from Siphlonurus alternatus, assembly GCA_949825025.1. Classification (NCBI taxonomy): domain Eukaryota; kingdom Metazoa; phylum Arthropoda; class Insecta; order Ephemeroptera; family Siphlonuridae; genus Siphlonurus; species Siphlonurus alternatus. The sequence continues at coordinate 28,339,244 of OX463783.1, read as the reverse complement.
ATATAATTTTATTATAAAAACTATAATATATATAACAATATATAAATATAGCATCAAAAGCTGCATGTTTTTGACCATTTCAATATATTATTAGGATCATAATATTATATTCTTATCAGTAAAACTTAAAAAAAAATTTGGAGACACACATCTTTATATTATACCTTTATCGTTCTTTGTATTATGTGATAAGTGCAATGATAGCAGTAAAAATGATGGTGATATATATATATATATATATATATATATATATATATATATAAACCATTTTTTTTAAATGAAACTAATTTAACATGCAGAACAGAGTGTTGTAATTTTTGTCTATAATGTATTAATTTATCACAGATTAATTGATGACATAAATAATAGAACAAGGCCTCCCCCCCCCTGCATATATGTGTATTGTATATTGATAAAATAATTATTGCGTTTATAAAATATATATTAATTATGCATTAATGAAAGTAGAGTGAGCGATTTCACTTTTTTTGAATATTTTTTTTTTTCTAAAAATAGTTTAACTCACCCTCTATTGTGAAATGAAAAGCAAAAAATTCCATCTCAAATAGCTTCACCACAAAAAAATCCCAAAGTTGGTGTTTCGGAGGCCTTTAACATACATCCTTATGGAACAGAAAACAGCTTTTTACTCCAACTTCGTCTGAACCATGGTAACAATTAAAAAATACATACGTAATCTATGATGAATTCTTTAATGGATTTTCAATTTTTTTTTTTTTTTTTTTTTACGGAGAAAAAAATATTAAAAATCCTTATGGGAATTAACCCGCAAAAATTTCCTGTTAGAAATTTAAAAAAAAATCTGAAAAATATTGATAAAACTCGAGGTTCTCGCGCGACCAAAGAAAAATATTTCATGAATATTTTCCATATATTACTACATTGGTGATAAAGATCACTTTCAAAGATAAAACATAAGAAAATAACTTTTATAAGTAAGGCTGTTTTTAATGATTTAGCATCTAGTGGTTCGATAAATATATCCTATTTTATAGCTAGATATAGCATATTTAATATAATTATTATTAATAAAGTTTCAAAATTTTGTACACCTCGGGACAGCACGAACTTTTACAGATTTTATATTTTGCCGAAGCTAGTCCATTGATAAAAAGTAAAAGTGTCCATCCTGACTGAGGTTTTCCACGGTTCTCTCAGTCTCAAAAGTCAGTGACTTGAAGTTCGAGACGGGGTAATAGGTAGGGATAAGGGAGGGAAATGAATGGTGGTAACGGCCTGTAAGCGATCCCAGGCTGTCCCAGCATTCGCTGAGATGAGAGTGAGGGAACCGTGGAAAACCTCAGTGACAGGACGGACATCTCTATTTTTTATCAATCGTGGACCAAAGTGATGTCCAAAGTCTGCGGAACACATATATACTTTAAGAATATGACGTCACTGTTGCAGATGATTTGGGACGATGCCGTGACAAAGTGCGAGTCCATGGGAATGGTGTTGTGTGGACTTGAGACTGAGGAGAAGCAGAAAGGAATCGTCGACTGGCTGATAGCGAACCCATGTAATAATTTTTCCAAATTTCTGATGTGTATTGTAAAATGGAGTATCGACCTCAATTTTTCTTTATTGCAGAAATGGATAGAGTGTGCAAATTTATGCTACACTGATTTTTTTCAGATTTTTTAGGGCCCGGGAACTATTTAAAAAATTATAGAAAGTTTGTTTTGTGACGTCACGAGGCGGCAAGTCCTATCTTTTTCTTAAGGAGCGGCGCCTCGTGACTTCATAAAAAGAACTTTCAATAATTTTTTAAAATTATACTTCCCGGGCTCTAAAAAATCTGAAAAAAATCAGGGTTGCATAACTTTACACCCTCTATCCATTTCTGCAATAAAAAAAATTTGAGGTCGATAGTCCATTGTCATATGCATAGATGACTTTCCATATAATTAATATCAAATAATTCTATTAAAAATTTTAGAGGAAAATAAAGTCTTGATAAGAAATCTCCTTAACAAGGTGAGGTAGAGGAGATGATCTCAAATTAATTAACGATTAATCTCAGTTACTTCGGAATCAAAGAATATTTCCTTGCAAACGAATCGAATGAAATAAATTTTAAAAATCGAGAATGTTCTAAAACTTAATCGCTTATGGTTTGAGCGAATTCAGTCTTGCAGTTTTCTTACAACAGCTCCATTTCCGGTTTTCGTCCATAAGGCCAATGTTAAACTTCTACCTCAGTTTTCACAAAACTGATAAGACAGATTCGCTTCAAAATTTGTATGCCACCTATTGATGGTGAGTTCTAAGTTCCCTGCAAGTCTTGTTGCATTCAGGCGGTACGATTGCGAGACATCAACACTAGATTCATCCTTAATAAAATAATAATTAAAAAAAAAGTTTTATTTTCTAACATGATGGCTGATACGTAAAAAAAAAAAAAAAAAAAAAAATCCCGCCGGGAAACACTTCAAGGGATACAAACCTCAAATTAGACAGTCACCAAGTGATGTTAGAGTATTTGATCAACATTCACATTATTTTTTTCCAAGCGCCGTGCAGGCTTGCGAAGTTGCGGTGCGAAGTAAGAAATTTAGTCATTGCTGACATCACAACTCAATGTTAATCGGGACTGGCTGTGACTTGTGACGTCAACAAGGACCTTCTTTGCAGTGTAATTTCGCATGATCAAAACCGCGCGTGCATGGAAAAAAATAATGTGAATGTTAGTTATAAACTAGAGCAACACTTCGTGTCTGTCTAATGGAGTATCGAACTCAATTTTTTTATTGCAGAAATGTATAGAGGGTTTAAAGTTATGCTACATTGATTTTTTTCAGATTTTTTACAGCCCTGGAACCTAGAAGTATTTTTAAAAAAATATTTTATGTTCCTTTTTGTGACGTCATGCGGTGCCTCTGCTTAAGAAAAATATAGGACTTGCCGCCACGTGACGTCACAAAAAGTACTTTCAATAATTTTTTTAAAAATAGTTCCAGGGCTGTAAAAAATCTGGTAAAAATCAGGGTAGCATAACTTTGCACTCTATAGTACCTCTGTATTCATTTCTGCAATAAAAAAATTGAGGTCAATACTCCATTTGTAATTTGAGGCCTGTACACACCTTTAAGGTAGAGATAACACGGATCAGCTGGCCCAATGCTAAAAAATACCATTCATAAAAATTATGAAAAAAATTTAAAAAGTTATACTCTACTAATATACATCCTCTATCAGTAGGTAAAATATCAAGCATACAAAAACGAGCTTGTTTTAGAGTTATTATTTTTTAACGTTCACTAATTTAACATGGAGAAATGGAACTTCCATGTTAAATTAGTCATCTTTAAAAAATTAATTACTTAAAAACTAGCTTAAAATATCTGATATTTTACCTACTGATAGAGGATGTAGTAGAGTATAACATTTTAAATTTTTTTCATAATTTTTATGAATGGTATTTTTTTAGCATTGGGTCAGCTGATCTGTGTTATCTCTACCTTATAAAGCCTCTATTTTATTAACTTGTTACTACACCCCCACTAATATTAACATTAATGTCATCAGCATACAGCAGGGACTTCTTCTACATTGGGGGTGTCCGGCTGGCGGGGTCGTCCCAGTGGAGGTGGATTTCCACCAATCAGATCTTCTACTACACGAACTGGGAGCAACCGTTCTCCCCTCGCGAGTTGTGGAACGTAAGGGCGTGTCTCAACATCTATGCCTCACGAGGAACTTATGAGCAGGGATGGTGGGAAGATGACCGTTGCTTCAAGGCGTGGGATTACATCTGTGAGCCCAGTCCTTAATTAAGACACGTTAAGGGGCATTCACAAAGCTTTAAAGGCATACAGGCCTCAAAATACAAATTAGACAGTCACCAAGTGCGGGTTTAGAGTATATAATCAACATTCGCATCATTTTTTTCCACGCGTGATGCATCCGTGCGAAGTCGCAGTTCAAAGTAAGAAATTTTGTCCTTGATGACGTCACGAAGTCCTTGATGACGTCACAACTCAATGCTAATCGGTGCTAGCTGTGAGTTGTGACGTCAGCAAGGACTTTCTTTACAGCGCGACTTCGCACAGACGCACCACGCGCAGGTAAAAATAATACGAATGTTGATTATAAACTTGAGCAACACTTAATGTCTATCTAATTTTTAATTTGAGGCCTGTATACCTAGGCCACAATTAAGGCTCAATAATTTAAGACTAGAAATTTTGGGTCTAAAAAAATACGTCTAAAATCAAGCTTTAAATTATTGAACCTTAAATGTGGCCTTATAAGACTTTGTGAATGCCCCTCTGTAAACCCTAGCATTACCAAGAATCTGTAAATCTTTAAAAGAGGGGGAAAAAATGTAAAATATTGACCTAAAAATTCCGAACAAAATTTTATAAGCCTTATAGTTAGACACCCATCAATGTATTTCTGCAAAAAGAAAATAGTGAGAAAAAATAAAAAAAAAATTAGTAAAAAAAAAAAAGTCCCTTGGTAATTCTAGGGAGCATTGGAGCGGCATGGGTACCAGCAGTACTTTCTGCATGACAGTACGTATTTTATACTGCTGGCTTATATATAAAATCGTTATAATAGTAATAAAAAATGTTACTATATTCATTGGTTATATCGATTTTTTTTTCATGAAAATTTTTCAAGCTGTATGCCGCGACCAGTTAATTAAATTGTTATTATTTTTTTATTTTATCGGTTGACAATAAAATAAATCAGATGATGTTTACAAATAAATGTTTTTACTTTTCTTTATTTAGATCCTGCAATCCTACATAATGTATATATTATTATATTATACAGTTTTTTTTTTTTTCACCAAGAATGACGTATACAACTTATAATATGTAAAAATAAATTCGGAACTATAGAGGACATAAAGGACCAAGAGATGGCGCTGATGTCTGCAAATTTTGCTCTTTGCATCGAGGATACGGCAATACCTATAGCATGGGGAGAATCACAAAAATTATCAAATATATAGGAAAGAAATCACTTACGAAGTTGAAATATTTTTTTTATATTTGTCCGAAAGTATTTGACAACTACATAATTATGGTGTTGTCATTTCTGTAAAATTATGTTGTGGCTGCTGACAGAGCATTTACATAATTTTACAATGTTAATCATATACAGCAATCCTCACCAGTCACCAGACGCACGTATATATAGCGTTTGCTTGGCTTTGTTGTTGTTTACATTCAGCAGTAGGTGCTGAGAGGGAACTGGAATCACTTGATTTATTCCTCCTAATTTAACATATTTTAATTTTTTTTTTAACAATAATATATACGTAAGAAATAAATGTACATAACTTGAACATATACATTTTTTTTATTTTACCTAGATTCTTTATCATTACTTTTTGTTGTTCCGTTTCCCCCTCGTATTCAAAAGTCCGCGGGGAAAGCAATGGCCGGTGATTGGCTGAATTTTTTTAAGAATCTTAGGGTCAATATCAGTGCATAAGTGTCGTAAAATGGTCATTATTGACGTGAAATTTGGAGTCGATTTACATTTTATTTAATGATTTATTGTATTTTTCACAGATATCATTGGCAAATATTGTATTTTTTTCCATTTACTTGACATCTCAATCTATCAAATAACATAATTGTCAAATGTACCACGATTGTCATATCGCAGAAAATAAATAGTTTTTGGTATGCTACTACCATGTTAAATAGGTGCTTTTTGCCTACATTCACGTGACGTCATATTTTTGTGACGTATGGTGAAAGACCCGTATAGTTCCGCAGCAGTTACTACTATAGGGGGCGCACTAACTTTATGACGCCAATATAATATAATCGTACTAATTATGTTAGAAATTTTATTATATGTTGACGAATCTTTTTTTCATTGGCAAAATACAGTATAGTCTTGTTTGGAAGTAGGAACTGATTGCCAACTATAGGTTTTGACTTATTGCAGCATTAAGAAAAGTAAATAGAAAAAAATAGAGACAAGAACTTTATCTTAATTGTAGTGCCACGACGTAAGAACGTATTGAAGACGCCGACAACGTGCTGGAGAGCAAGCAGCGCATGACGACCGTCATCCTGGCAGTCCTTGCAAAGCTGTGGTACTTTTGGCGAGAGCTTGAGATGTGGTTACATGTGCGCCATGCTACGAGTGGTGCCTGCTAACTAGGAGAAAGATTATCATGGTAATGTGGGTAACAAAAAATCATCAAGCAAGACCAGAGTCTCTTATGCGTTAAATTGAAGTCTTTTGAAACTTAAAGAAAAATAAGAGCAAAATGCACTTTTTACCTTGTTTCAACTTGTTCGAAAATTAATTTGTCAACCATTTTTTTAATATATTAATTATTGTTCAAAAATGTCAAATTCAGTGCTTCAAATTCATTTATAGAAAGTGTACATTATAATCAATGTTTTAATTGAAATATTGATGGTAAAAGATTTTTGTTCCACTATACACATATAATATAATAGACAATAATGGTTGCATTTTTTTATTTCATAATTAGAAAATATACCTAAAATTATGCTTTTCTGAATTTTGTCGGATTTTTTGGAGTGTGGGAACTAATTTTAAAAAAATATTTAAAATACCTGAATTTGGGTGGTACACCTGATGGGACAACCGTGACGTCATTTTTCGTGCTGTGATTGGCTTTTGATGATGTCACGGCTGCTGTGATTGGCTGTCGATGACGTCACGGTTGTCCCATCAGGTGTACCACCCAAATTCACAGACATTTTAAATATTTTTTTTTAAATTAGTTCCCGCACTCCAAAAAATCTGAAAAAATCAGAAAAGCTTAATTTAATGTATATTTTCTAATTATGAAATAAAAAAATGCAACCATTATTGTCTATTATATAATTACGAACAGTGTGGCACGATTAGTTAAGTATCGGACTTGTAATCTGGATCGTTTCGACTTTGGTACCGCCTGCCTTGATGATGGTTTTCTGTGGTTTCCCATCGTCTCTCCCAGGTAAAAATGCTGGGGCAGTTCCTAACACAAGGCCACAGCCGCCTCCTTTCCAATCCTAGTATCCCACACTGTTGTTATAATCATAAACTAATGTTGTTAAGTTTGAATGCTTACACTAATAGCAGAATATGCTGTAGTAATTAAGCTATATTATAACATTGTGAGTCATTGTATATTGTATATATATAATCCCCACGCCGGGTGTCGCGCCGCGGGTCATAATTATATATTAATTTTTTTTTTAATCTGTCGGAGCATGCTCGGCCCGGAAATGATAAATTAATTAAGGCCTTAATTATGAAAAGAATATCTGAGAAATTATAAAAAAAGACAATAAAAGAAATAATAATAAAAAAATTCAATGTTGGTGGAGTTTGATGGGCCTAAAAGTATAATGAAAAAGTAATTAATAAATACTTTTTCACACCACGCTGATGTCACCGGTCGTTAAAGTCTCCCCCTATATAATAGTCATGCATTATGCAGGTTCAATAAATTAAATTTAATGGCATTTTGTTGCAGACCAGCAACTGAAAATATGAATGTGATATTTTAAACAACAAAACGCCTGAAAGTTATGCAACTGTTGCATCGATTGTGTAAAACAAATAGTCTACTTTACAGGCGTCAAGGAGAAAAGCGCTTCGATTGAGATGTTTTTTGCTGTAATTTTAATATAAACGTAATGAGAAGTTGAATTTAAATATTATGTGTGTTTTATATTCAATTGCAATTAAATTACTGAAAAGATCTAGTTTTTTTTTTTTTTTGCTTCAACGGCGGAACAGCGCGCTAGTGTACAGGGTTCTGCATGGCCACAATGAGGAATTTGCATGCGTGAATCTGATTGGCTTAATCGAAAGAGGGGGCTGAGAAATACATGTGTGAATTTTATGCGAATTTTTTGAGCACTGCAAGTATGCTCAAATGCATATTTAAAAGATGCACTTTACCTGGAGGCGATGGCGCATCGCCAGTGACGTCATCGCTATGTCAGGTTCGGTTCACTATAGATATGCATACCTGTACGCACCTGCATAACAGGTAGCCAATCAAAAACAATCTAGCCAAAATTCAAAATTTCAAATGCCTAGCCTATTAGTTTTAAAACTTAAAAAATGCACATTATTCCATATACGCGTATTGTAAAAACACACTGGGAGATAAGTAATATTACAAACGTACCTTTCATCATATTTAAATAATAGAAATTGTTTCGCAAATAGTTTCATTTAATTGAAGAGAAGATGCAATCGATGCAATATCAAGTCCTGCCACCAACTTTTCTGTTTAAATTATTGGCGATTATTGGCGCGTCATGCATCAATCAGCCAATAAAAATGTGTAAATTTATCATACTGGACTCCTTCCGTATCTGCTGAATCTATTGATTTATTTTATTAAACTTAAAACTGAGCCTCTTTTCTTATCTACGAAGATAGTAGGATGCCGTAGGATTCAATATTTAAATTTATTAAGACCCTTGAATCATAATTTATCAATGTCTTTTCAACCCCCTGTTTGCTGCTGCTGAAACCAGAAACGGAAGGATTGAAAAATAAATACAGTTTTAATTTCATCATTTCTATAACGCCTGTACGTGGTCGAGTGGAAAAGCACTCGTCTTCCATGCAAGAGGTGAAGAGTTCAAATCTCCTCTGGTTCATTTTACATTTTTAGTAGCACGAAGAATTAATTCAAACGTACGGGGTAAAATAATCTTATTTTTTCTTACAATATAATCATGTTATACTATTATAAGTCACACTTTTTCATTTAAATACGCACTTACAAAAACTTTGCAAAAAAAAAACAAAAAAAAAAAAAAAAAACAAAAAAAAAAAAAAAAAAAAACAAAAAAAGCGTTTCATTCAATGATAGAAAAATTAATAAGAAATTATAAACAAAACTATTTTACCCCGTTTGAGTTAAAAATATGAAATAAACTTCTTCGTGCTACTAAAAATGTAAACTGAACCGGGGGAGATTTGAACCCTTCACCTCTTGCATGGAAGGCGAGCGCTTTTCCACTCGACCACATATAGGCGTGTTGGAAAAGTTGAAATTTTTTTTAAATTTTTAATCAAACCCTATTGGGTACTTTTATTTACTAATTACATACTACTTTGAAACCCCGAACCTTCCGAAACCCTAACTTGAGCGTTTCGCGGGCTCTTCTGGAACGGGGGCGGCCACGGCCTTGCAAATCCATCCCGGCATTTGCCTGCGGCTGAGGGAAACGTGGAAACCTCAGCCAGGATGGACGCGACAGCTTTTGTCAATGAACCGGAAGTGCAATATATGGTTCAAAGCCAGGGGAACCACATGGTGGAAAAGCGCAACGTTTTACCCCTGGGTGGGAAACGTGGTTTTTGTTGAAAATGGTCACCCATCCAACTACTAACCACGCGTGGCGTTGCTTGACTTCGGTGATCTGACGAGACCCGGTCAAGCGCACTGCGCCACACCTTCCATTCCATTCAGATTCACGCATGCAAATTCCTCAATGAGGAATTTGCATGCGTGAATCTGATTGGCTTAATCGAAAGAGGGGGCTGAGAAATACATGTGTGAATTTTATGCGAATTTTTTGAGCACTGCAAGTATGCTCAAATGCATATTTAAAAGATGCACTTTACCTGGAGGCGATGGCGCATCGCCAGTGACGTCATCGCTATGTCAGGTTCGGTTCACTATAGATATGCATACCTTTACGCACCTGCATAACAGGTAGCCAATCAAAAACAATCTAGCCAAAATTCAAAATTTCAAATGCCTAGCCTATTAGTTTTAAAACTTAAAAAATGCACATTATTCCATATACGCGTACTGTAAAAACACACTGGGAGATAAGTATAATATTACAAACGTACCTTTCATCATATTTAAATAATAGAAATTGTTTCGCAAATAGTTTCATTTAATTGAAGAGAAGATGCAATCGATGCAATATCAAGTCCTGCCACCAACTTTTCTGTTTAAATTATTGGCGCGTCAGCCAATAAAAATGTGTAAATTTATCATACTGGACTCCTTCCGTATCTGCTGATTATCTATTGAATTATTTTATTAAACCTAAAACTGAGCCTCTTTTCTTATCTACGAAGATAGTAGAGGATGCCGTAGGATTCAATATTTAACTTTATTAAGACCCTTGAATCATAATTTATCAATGTCTTTTCAACCCCCTGTTTGCTGCTGCTGAAACCCGAAACGGAAGGATTGAAAAATAAATACAGTTTTAATTTCAACATTTCCAACACGCCTGAACGTGGTCGAGTGGAAAAGCACTCGCCTTCCATGCAAGAGGTGAAGGGTTCAAATCTCCACCGGTCCAGTTTACATTTTTAGTAGCACGAATAAAAGAAGTTTATTTCATATTTTTAACTCAAACGGGGTAAAATAGTTTTGTTTATAATTTCTTATTAATTTTTCTATCATTGAATGAAACGCTTTTTTTGTTTGGTTTTTGCTTTTTTTTTTTTTTTTTGCAAAGTTTTTGTAAGTGCGTATTTATATGAAAAAGTGTGACTTATAATAGTATAACATGATTATATTGTAAGATAAAATAAGATTATTTTACCCCGTACTTTTGAATTAATTCTTCGTGCTACTAAAAATGTAAAATGAGCCAGAGGAGATTTGAACTCTTCACCTCTTGCATGGAAGGCGAGTGCTTTTCCACTCGACCACGTTCAGGCGTGTTGGAAATGTTGAAATTAAAACTGTATTTATTTTTCAATCCTTCCGTTAATTCGGGTTTCAGCAGCAGCAAACAGGGGGTTGAAAAGACATTGATAAATTATGATTCAAGGGTCTTAATAAAGTTAAATATTGAATCCTACGGCATCCTACCCTGGTAGCACAATCCACTAGAAGCTCACTTACTTTCCACGTGGATATATAGTGGACCGATCACGTGGATTTCACATGGAGTATGACAATCATCGCACTACTTTTCCACTATGGAAATATGGTGGGTCCTCCACCATGGATATTTCCACCATACTTCCATTACCAGGCGCGGATCCAGTGGGGGACTGCAGACCCCCCCACCCTCCCCCAAAATTTTTGATTTAACATGGGCAATATATGGAGTGTCTCAACTCAAATTTTTTTAGCATTGGCCTTATGGAGATAGCACCCCTACAAACAAAATTTTTCAGAACCCCCCTGCGGGGATCCCCCCCCCCGATTTTTTTTCTGGATCCGCACCTGTCTATTAAAAATTTACTCTATCTTCACATTTTACTATAGGAAAACACAATTTTACTACCCGTAGTAATGAAATAATAATGAAATAATTTTTTTAATTCTATGCTTTAATTGTAATTTAATTTTATATTTCATGAAATTATAATAGAATATTATGCTTCAATAAACCTCACAGTAGCTAGATGGAGTCAGCTAGAAGTGGCGGCTGACATGCTGAGACCACTTTCCGATATTTTACCTCGTGAGTCGTTGAAATCACGGACGGGAGGCGCTTCGAAAAGCTGTTCTGGGTTCTGGAATTGAGAATACAAACTGCAGCAATAGGACAAAATATTTTTTGAAACAATGCCACATAGACAAATCATACGAGAGATAATAGTCGATATTCCCGCATACCGCTCGTCCTGCTGCTTCAATGTAGATGAAGCTAGCAAAAATACATAAAACCTGAAACCTTTATATTTCCTGCATGCTTGGTGTATTTAAGCAATTTTCAGAACCCTCCGGAGTAGATATGGACTGCCTGCATAACCCGTTCTGTATTTACTATTTACGGATACTTTCACGGATTCAACAATTATAATATATTTTGTTAATGATTATGAATTCTTAATCTTTATTATCTTACTGTCTTTGAGATACTATTTGTAAACTCTTACAGTTTATGCATTCACATTCTGCACCTGACTGACCCTTCAATAATGTCAAATTCACAGTGCACATAAAAAATAATCAGGGCAGAAAAATCTTACCAGTGCTGCTACATTAAAAAGGATATTTATTCTGCATACTGTACATGGCAGCAGTCAGCCAGGTCTACTGGCAGTTGCATGGTCTCCGAGATTTTCAAAAGATGCAGCTGTGACGTCATCATGTTGTCTGCTTCCCAGCAACCTGCCAGTGGCATTGTCATAATAATCGTCAGCTGATAATCCATGGAAAGGTTCAACCTGTGAACAGAAAAATGCATACTTAAAAAACATGCTTCGATTTAAATTAATTAAGTCAGAATTAAAGCACACCAATCGTCACTGCTTTGAAGTATAAACCTGAAATTAAACAATGTATGTACGTATATAATTAATACTTTACCTGGTAACCGGAACTGTATGCATATGTTCCTGTAAATCTTCAAATTTCTTGTCGGCTGAGTAGGTATCATATACTATACGTATGACTGTAAGTATACTGTATGCATTTCTCACTATATATAAAACACAGTATCATATATATTATACTGTAGCATTAAAAGTTAAAAACTTGTATCACACATTTTTGTGTATGGACACTTTAGTATGCATAATTATGCATAATTGAGTTCAGATGCATGCCTAAAAATTCTGCAATTTTCTTTACTAAACTTATATAATGCAAAAAGATTATGCATACAAGCAGTTGCTTGCGGTATGATACTGTATAATACTGTATGCATATGCTGCATATATTATATGATACAGCATATTATAGGTAGGCCTTACCTACAACATTCATCATTCTTATGCACACAAAACAAAACCAACGTACCTGGTATCAGGCATAATACTTAAAAGACACAATAATTAACACGTTTACCTTACATTTGGACACTGAAAACCTTCGTTAAGTCCATTACCAGAGGCGTAGAACAAACACCCATTGGGAAGGCAGCAAAACGAAAAAACGTGCATGGATGTTGGTGGTTTTACGCCACCTAAAATCAGAATTTATCACAAAGCAACTGGCACTAGCTTAATTACACATTACTTAAACGTATTCAGTATTAAAATATAACTTATCTGATCCAAATACGCTTGCTTTTTCATTTTATTATAAAAGAACACTTGATTGTAAACACCGGTACACGGCGTCGAAGAAATTGCTCCGCATCCGGACTATTTTCGTAATTTCACAGCACTGAAATTCATGCGCATGCGCAATTTAAGGACTTAGTGCAATTTCACCGTCCGGCAGTGCATCGTGGAGTTTTCGTGAGATTTTTCCACGCAAATCAATCTAATCGAATTAATAACGTAATAACAGTAAGAAAATATGAAAAAATATCACGGTATTACATATCAAAGAGCAAGGATCTCTATTTAATCAAATATCTTAAATTTTTAATGTATGGACAATTGGTGGAACTGGTGGCCCAGTGGTCTTTCCACTGGTTTCCCACGAAAAACATAGATTTTCTGCAATAATTTTTTTAAATGTTTTCAATGTAATTTTATTTATGATAAACAAATGTGTAGGGCTTTCCTTAATACACGGAATTCATTTTAAATCAATTACCGTAATTTTTAAACTAGTGGAAAAGGATGGAACATTTGTGGAAAAATCCATGTCCACACTTTTTCCACATTAATCCACACAAAGTCCACTACGAGTTCCACGAGTGTGCTACCAGGGTACTATCTTCGTAGATAAGAAAAGAGGCTCAGTTTTAGGTTTAATAAAATAATTCAATAGATAATCAGCAGATACGGAAGGAGTCCAGTATGATAAATTTACACATTTTTATTGGCTGACGCGCCAATAATTTAAACAGAAAAGTTGGTGGCAGGACTTGATATTGCATCGATTGCATCTTCTCTTCAATTAAATGAAACTATTTGCGAAACAATTTCTATTATTTAAATATGATGAAAGGTACGTTTGTAATATTACTTATCTCCCAGTGTGTTTTTACAGTACGCGTATATGGAATAATGTGCATTTTTTAAGTTTTAAAACTAATAGGCTAGGCATTTGAAATTTTGAATTTTGGCTAGATTGTTTTTGATTGGCTACCTGTTATGCAGGTGCGTAAAGGGGACGATGCTCTAAGTAAAAATTGACAAATGTAAAGTTACTAAAAGTACAAATTAAAAGTGTCGTAACTAAAAAAGGGAACCACCATAACTCAAAATGTAAGCAAAGCAATATAATAGCAAATACACAAGTCAATATTCTACTATCTCAAAATTCACTTAAATCAAAATTCAAACAAAACAAACAGGTAGTGGAAGGCATGCCACCTAGCGGACATCATAGCTACCGACATTCAATAACTACAATTATATCGCCCGAAAAGGAACGATTGCTGCTAGAATCGGGATGTTTCCACTTCTAAAAATTGTAATAGACGTAGTTGCAGTCTTTAACACTAGATGACAATTGCGTTCGCTACTTGAATTTTTTTCTATTTCTTTAAATTATTTTTAGTGTCCTTTTTTTGTCATTGAGCGATTAGTGTGATGAGAACTCCCCGACAGGAACCCTTGTCCAAAAAATCCGCAGTGGTCAAGCGTTTGACCACTGCTTAGTGGTAGATTGGCCAGTGGTCATGGTCAGGGATTAAGTGGTCAATTCAAGTGGTCACCCTAGTGGTCACCCTAGTGGTCACCCTAGTGGTCACCCTAGTGGTCACCCTAGTGGTCACTCTAGTGGTCAATTCTAGTGGTCACTCTAGTGGTCAATTCTAGTGGTCAATTCTAGTGGTCACGCTCTAGTGGTAGCGCCGTGGTCTAGTGGTCAAAAAATCGTTAGTAGATGGTGATCACACGCCGTATACAGTTAGCACTTTCTTCAGCCTCAGACAGTGGAAAAAATAGCTACAACATGTAATAAAATTATTATTTCACATTTCTACCTTGAATAAGTAAATTATTTCACTTAATTCAAGGTAAAAATGATACATATATTATACATGCGTGTGTACAAGAAAACGACAAAAAGGCATGCACTGAGAGAGAATTGTTCATTTTTATTATTATAACATTAATAAAATTACAATACAAAAGAAATATAATAATAATTATAAAGCATGCAAGTTTTTGAAGAATAATTACCAACCAGCGAGATATGTTCCGGCGATATTTTTGTCATGTCCCAAAAAGGAAGCCGAACAATCATTGACTGTTAAAGGCTACCTGGAACAAATTATTCAACACAAAGTAACGAGAACTTAACAAAAGAACATTTCATAACACGTTTTATGTACTAAAAAGGTACTTATCTGACATAAAACAGCTTGATAATACGTTTTTCAGAGCTCGCACTTTGCTCGACCTCGTGTGCGACGCCATGATGTTTCTTTATCACATGACGTTGCGCATGCGCTCTAGAGTGACCACTGAGCTCAGTGGTAAAAAATCTGACCACTAGATAATTAAGTGGTCAATTTTTTTTTTTTTTTATTGACAACGGATATATTTATATGGTGCGGCCACGGCAGGCGCGAATCCAGGGGGGGGGGGTGCCCCTCCCCCCAAAATTTTGGATTTAACATGGGCAATATAGGCGTTTCCCCCACTTAAATTTTTTTAACATTTTCGGTAGCCCGGCCCCGGCCCCTCTTCCAAATTTTGCAGCCGCCCCCGCACTGCCCCCGCCTCCCCCCCCCCCTGCCCCAAATTTTTTTCTGGATCTGATGCGCCTGTTACGCGTTAGAGGTGATCGAGACTGAGGGAACCGTGGAAATCCTCAGTTGATCAGGACGGTCAGAGTGTAGTATGTATTATTTGCAAGCCATGAAACTCCGTACCCCAACAATTAATAAGTAATGAAAATATTACACACCTCTTATCACTAACACTCTGACCACTACCACTTGGTCTGACCACTACCACTAGATCTGACCACTACCACTTAGGTCCTACCACTTAGTCTAGTGGTCCTACCACTAAGGCTACCACTTAGTCTGACCACTACCACTTAGGTCCTACCACTTAGTCTAGTGGTCCTACCACTAAGGCTACCACTTGATGTGACCACTACCACTAGATCTGACCACTTAGTCTGACCACTACCACTAGATCTGACCACTACCACTTAGGTCCTACCACTTAGTCTAGTGGTCCTACCACTAAGGCTACCACTTGATGTGACCACTACCACTAGATCTGACCACTACCACTTAATTCCTACCACTTAATCTGACCACTACCACTAGATCTGACCACTACCACTTAGGTCCTACCACTTAGTCTAGTGGTCCTATCACTAAAGCTACCACTTGGTGTGACCACTACCACTAGATCTGACCACTACCACTTAGGTCCTACCACTTAGTCTAGTGGTCCTACCACTTAGTCTAGTGGTCCTACCACTAAGGCTACCACATGGTCTGACCACTACCACTAGGCTCTACCACTAGATTTAGTGGTCCTACCACTAAATTTAGTGGTCCTACCACTAAATCTAGTGGTCTGACCACTCATTTTAGGTGGTCAAATCATGACCACTACTCTAATTTTTGGACAAGGGAAGGTTCGATAGCCGAGTGATGCTCTGCTTTATTTGTGTAGTGGTATAAATTGTCATTTTTAATGCATGCATAAATTTCTCGATTTTGTTAAATTAGTATAATAATAATATTTATATTCTGAGAACAAAGGACCGTGTGATACTTTTTATTTTTATTATACATCATGACTTGTGGTAATCAATTATAAAAATTAACTTGTTAGTGACTTACGTATATAATAAAATTAAAATATTATATTATTGCGGGCAAAAAATCATTATTATAAAAAATTATATAATTATAAAATTAATTATGACAAATACAATGTTATACAATATAATATATATACAATAATAAGATGAACTGATATATTATATAAAATATCAAATCATATATATATATATATATATATATATATATATATATATATATATATATATATATATATAGTTACATTAATTAGTAGTAAATTTCATATTATAAAGTAAGTTTAGTGTAATATATAAAAAAATATAATATTATACCAAAAATTGTTATGTTTATATTTTTTTTATCAAAAAGTTAAAATCTATTTTACTGATTACGGTGGTGTGATAAACACAAGCTGATTGAATACGTGAATGCTATTAAGACTGCTCCTATGAAAGCAATATATTTGATCTTTTTTCCGTTCCCCATATAATGAAGTCCAAGCTAATTTTTGACTTCGTTGAAATACATACTTGTGAATGTACTGTACAGTACGCCGCGGCGAAAGTGGCTTCCTGAACAATGCAAAATGCAATTAATAAATTTTACTGCATTGAGATATAATCTGTTATATTTAGCTAATGATTTTACTCAGCATATTGAGTGTATTAATATATATCATTATATTGTATCTAATACAGCAATAATTAAACTATAATATGTATTGTACTCCACATTATTTTCATTGTTAATTAATTAACTTGGAACATATTAATTAAGATTCTACAATTCAACAATAACTTAAATGTAAGTTTTATAGTTAATATTTTTTAAATGAATCAATCAGAATAATAATTAAATTTTCATCATAACAATTCATAGAAACTCATTAATACATAAATTTTCAGGCTGCACTCGGCGGATCCACTCAGACAAAGATGTGGGGGGGGGGGGAAGAGACGGCGATTGTTCCATCTAAAAGATTCCAAAAGTTAATAGTACTTGATGTCGTAACAACTCCGAAATCTCCCCCTCAACTCCCACCCTAAAATAGTCATTTGTTAGGGCCCTCCCCCTCTGCTTTCGCCGGCTGCTCAACCCGGCAACCCTATAATTCGCCCTTGGTACCTGTTTGTATTGTATAATATATTATAAACAGGGTTGTCGAAAACATTTACAAATAATTTTAATGGGGAAAAAAGTGTAACAGACTCTAGTATGTAATATCTGTTGTTTTTTTATTTTTCAATTCATTCAAATTATTGCCGATGAAAAAATTTTTTTACTATATAAAAATATCCTTAAGTGTGGAGGATTTAGCTACAGTGTGTCGTTTGACCACCTCCAAGAAGTTTACGCTCATGTAATGGTTAATTAAGGTAGAGATAATGTCGATCATGTGTTCGACGAAATTCTTTTTAACTAACGTGACAACGTGACAAAATGTATACACCTTAGCAAATTCACAAAAATTCTGAATTATTTTAAGAGGTAGATTTTAGTGTTTAAAAGCCATATAGAAAAAGTTTCAAAATAATTTAACGAGCCGTTTTTTTTTTTTTAAATGCGTTTACAGTTTGTCTCTCCGGATGGGAATAAGGCCCTATGCTGAAAATTAATAAAAATAGATCGAAATAAATAATAATAAAAAGAAAAAAAAAATGAAAAAAAAAACGTGTCTTTTTAAATTGTTTTAAAACTTTTTCTTTGCTTTTTAGGCATTATAGGCACTAATCTGCCTCTCAAAAAAAATTTCAGAAATGTTGGGAATTTGCTAAGGTATACTTGTTAATCAAAGGGGACTATGTTGAACAGCTGATCGGCGTTATCTCTACCTTAAGTTGAATTATTAACTATTTTAATTATAAAATCGTCAAAACTCCCTTAAATTGAAATACATATACGATTCTATATTCTATAAAAGTTAGAAAAACATATTTGTCGATTCTTTCTGACAACCACATCACTCTTAAGGGTAAGGTAACGCCACTAATGTCAAAAAAAATCCCTCACAAAAATTCTGAAAAAAATTTAAAATGTTCTCCTCTATACCCCCTATCAGTACCTAAAATATCAGGTATACAAATACGATCTAGTTTTTGAGTTATAAATTTTTAAAGTTGACTATTTTAACATGGAGAAATGAAACTCCCATGTTAAATTGGTCAACTTTAAAAATTCATAACTCAAAAACTAGATCGTATTTGCATACCTGATATTTTAGCTACTGATAGGGGGTGTAGAGGAGAACATTTTAAATTTTTTTCAGAATTTTTGTGAGAGGGATTTTTTTTTAACATTGATGGCGTTACCTTACCCTTAAGCATAGTTTCATTTCTTAAAATTTGTTTTATTCATAGCATTTATACTCGCTATAAGGTTAATAAAATTTTAGCTGCACACATGGTTTTGAGCATGCAGCAAATCTAGACTATATAGATGGAAGAAGAGTGTATGAATATTTTTTATCTTGAGAATGATATATTTAAATGAAAACCTCACAAAATTTCAAATCGGCCTCGCTTTGCCACTTGGATTTGCAACTCCCGAGCAAAACTTGTAGCTGAAGGAATAACGTTCGGAGTGTCCTGAGGTGTAAATCAAAACTATATGAATCAAATAATCATAGTAAAATTTACATGCATTATTTATTATTTATTTCAATTGCACTAACAACAAAAAATTATAAAAATTCTGTAATGGATAACTTGCATGAAATTTTATTACTGCAGCAATGAATAGAGCAGGGCACCAAATTATGCTACTTTTTTTTTTTTTTTCGGATTTTTTTGAGGCCCGGAACTATTTTTAAATAATATTTGAAAGTTCTGTAAGTTAAGTTGGCACCCCTGAATCCATAATAAAAAATATAGGACTCAGACCCCTATTGACGCCTCCAGGGGGCGTGGCAACACTTTAAATAATTATTTACAAAATAGTTCTGGATCTCAAAAAGAAAAGATCAGAGTAGTATAATTTGGTACCCTCTATTCATTTCTGCAATAAAAAAAGTCATGTAGGTTGTCCGTTATAAAATAATTGTATCAGTAATTTAGGTACTAGGGTAAACACATAAAAATCTTGTAACTTAAGTCTCACTGTCAGTCTATATTTCAAAATTTCTCATGTCAGTCGATCTTAATGATTATATATATTATACTTACATTATTGATTGATTGATTGATTCATTGATTGATTGATTGATTGACTTATTCATTCATTTTACAAACCATATTATTATTACTTGCCATAGTATTTTATGGTAAATAAAATGTGTTTTCTTAATTTTTAATTTTTAAGAAAATAGGCGAAGAAATTTATAATTATAATTTTATAAAAATAACAGAATTTAGAGGAAACAAATAACCAATTCTTTGTATAGAAATGAAGATATTTGCAAAAATTAATAATGTGCTATACTTATAAGCTATACATAGTAAATATTAAATTATATAAAACAAA
Source organism: Siphlonurus alternatus (assembly GCA_949825025.1). Classification (NCBI taxonomy): domain Eukaryota; kingdom Metazoa; phylum Arthropoda; class Insecta; order Ephemeroptera; family Siphlonuridae; genus Siphlonurus; species Siphlonurus alternatus. Next base: position 28,319,205 of record OX463783.1, on the reverse strand, counting down.
TACGTACGCACTTATTAGAACAACATAATAATTCAAATTAATTTATAACTTTTTGTGTTTTATTGTATGTCCGGGAATGTCACGAAAATTCAAGTAACAACTTATTATTATTGAAACACATGGAGCCCGTATTGCATGGTTATTTGCTTGCTGTCGACTGTACAAAATTCTTCGCTGAAAAAAGGTGCGGAGAGAGCTAGCTGAGGGGATGAAAGGGGGAAACATGAATTCCCGTTACACTATTCACTCGCATTCTACCTGGCCGCTCACTGCGATTGCAGTCAGCAGCAGGTGTAGAGGAGAAAGAAAGCAAATAATTATAGAAATATGATGCATTTTATAATTAAATGCATTCAATATTTATAAATATATTAATTATATTTCATTTTAATATAATATATATTTTTATACAATTGTTTTATATTTTATATTAATATTATATTATTATTTTTGTAATATATATATTATATTATAATCATAACATCAGAAAGAGAAAAGAGTATAAATAAGCAGCCTGAAAAGACAAATGCAAAAATTTAATGGAGGCCCACGGAAGTCTGCTTATACGTCGTCGTGGAAAAGCAGCCGAACTACAGTTTTAAGTGTAGTGTACTATAAAAAAAAATGAGCCAAATTTCTTGAGTTTGCATTTTTAAAAATAGTGTGAAAAATTTTAAATGTGGAACCAAATATAAAATAAACCTTCTTCACATAGGTTTTCCAGGAGAAAAATTCCAAATTCAGAGTTTGCGTGTCGAATATTTTTATATTTATATAACACCTGATAAGACCTTCGAATATATCTAAAAAATTATAATAATAAAAATACTGAAAATTAAAAATTAAAGAAAAAATATTTAAATTCTTGGCTCCATTAAAAAATCTGGAAAATCTGCAATGCTAATTTTCATAACTCAAAGGAGATTATCTTAATTTTTTTAAACACAAAATTATGTTAAGAGTTAGTTAAGGTAGTGATAATACGGATCAGCTAACCCAATGCTAAAAAAATCACATTCATGAAAATTATGACAAAATTTTAAAATGTTCTCCTCTACATCCCCAATCAGTAGCTAAAATACTGCAAGTATACAAAAACGAGCTAGTTTTTGAGTTATTATAATTTTTAAACCTGATATTTTAGCTACTGATAGAGGATGCAGAAGAGATCATATATGGATATGTTTCATAATTTTTATATGTGGGAATTTTTTTAGCATGTACGGCATATATACCTTTTACTCTTATACATTTTTTGTCTTTATGTTCGAGACATAAAGGGGAGGATCGGCGGATCCAGCGCGCGGCACAGCCCTGGTGCTGGGGAAAGGGGTGTGTCCTGTTCCGTAATATTAAAATTTTGAGTGGGAGCAGGGGGTGGAGCGACGGGTGTGGGTAGTGGTAACAACTTTAACATATTATCTGTGGAGGGGGAGGAAGGAGGTGATCGTGCACACAACTCCTTCCCCCCTCCCGTGCATCCTAAACTGGGGACATAGAAATTTGCTATATATATTTTATTTTTCATACTAATCGCAGTATTTTATCGGTATAATATATATTTGAAAGCCTTTGTCAGTTACGGCCCCAATGTTAAGGTAGAGATAACGTCGAAAAGCTGTTCGACGTAATCCCCTTTGATTAACATGTAAACCTTAGCAAATTGACAAAAATTCTTAATTTTTTTTTAGAGGCAGATATTAGTGCCTTAAAGCCATAGCAAAAGTTTCAAAAACATTTAACGAACCGATTTTTTTAAATTAATTTTTTAGTTTGGCTCTCCATGGGAAAGCCCTATGCTGAAAATTAAAAAAATTAAATAAAAAAAATCGGCTCGTTAAATCGTTTTGAAATTTTTTCTATTGCTTTTAGGCACTAATATCCTAAAATATATCCTAATATTTTTTGAGAGGCTTTTAGGCCTCTCAAAAAAATTTCAGAATTTTTGTCAATTTGCTAAGGTTTACATGTTAATCAAAGGGCATTACGTCGATCAGCTGTTCGGCGTTATCTCTACCTTAAACTTCGTATTAAATCACTCTGACTTTTTTGAATGCCAAAACTCAAATATTTGTGTTTTTTTTTTTTTTTTTTTTTTTGTTAAGCGCACTTTATTTTCATTCATCGTATGTTAAAATGCTTAACTTATATTATTGATGCATTTTGTAATTTAAATAAAAGATTGTATGTATTTTATGTCATGCTTTTTTTATTGCAATATGTGTTTGTTTCTTCATTATTTCTTCCTTTTTTTTTTCTTTTTTAAGAAATAAAAAATATTTTTTGTGTATATGCATAATCTTTTACAACATAATTTTCTTAGCTTAGCTTTGTTACCTCATCAGCATAGTACGACTATTTTAGAAGTATAATATAATTAATTAAAAAGAAATACATGAATATAAAATGGGTACTTATATATTATATAATGCGTAATATGTAATTTTTCTTATATATTTTCCAATCACATTTAAATTTTACATAAATTTTAAATATTATTATATTAATATATATTAATATTATATATGTTATTAGTTTTTCATTGCCACTAGAGTTTGGATGCAAAATAAAATATTTATTTACAGTTCTAGTGGCAATGTATGCTTTATTCCGTCCTGTCTTATGTAAATATATTTCCTCCTTGCGCAGCAGCGCATATGTATAATGAACGATAAAAAAGCAAGTCAAATGTCAAACGACCCGTTGCTATCAAGAGGGTGATGTTAAGTAAGGTGATCTGAGATAACACGCCCAATATTAAAAATATTTCACACATGATGAAAATTATGAAACATTACATTAAAAAGTTCTCCTCTACTTACCCTATCAGTAGCTAAAATTTCAGGTATACAAATTCTTTTTATTTATTTATTTTTTTTTTTCATTTTTGACTAATTTAACACGGAACATCCTTTTTTCCATGTTGAATTATTCAAATTATGAAAAATCATAACTGCAAATCTAATAGAGGAGACCATTTTATATTATGTTTCGTAGTTTTCATTTGTGGGAGTTTTTTTAACATTACGAGTGTATAACAATAGCAATTTAATTAGTGTAGCTCATGTGACATGCAGTATGTAATATTTTTTTTTAAATTATTACATGTTTTATGGTATATATGCGTACATAGAATCCATGATTATCACGTAAACGATAAAAATAAAATAGTGGGCATTCATAGGACTTATTGAATACCACTCATCTAGCCTGAATTCTTATCCCGGGCTAAATCAGGAATTAAACATTGTGCTAAACCAGCGGCTGTAAACATTGCATGTTACCAAAAAGTGTGGGCGGTGAAGCAGTGCAAACGCATATTATATTATATAAGCATATATAGGCCACTTTGTTTAGTACCATATTATATATATTTATATAACCACTCGTCTTATATATATATGTATATATATAGCACTCAATTTTTTACCCAGGATAAAAACCAATGCCAAAGTGCTTTGTGAATGCCCCTCCCCCCTCCCAATATTTATTGTTTTTAATTCGTTTCTGTAATTGATTATTTATAAAAATAATATTGATACTAATTTGGTATGATTTATTGTTCTTGCATGTAATGATGCAAGATGTAATGATGTAATGATCAGGCTCAGGTCTGCATGGGTCCGGTTAAAACATTTCCCCAACGCAAAGTTTTTCTTGAAATATTTTGCGTACATAAAGTCAGCCTTACCATTCTTCCTCCCCCCCCCCCTGTTGCACGCACAATTTCAACGTATATATTATAGTAATTACCAATTATATATACCTTTTGTATTCCTCACCATATTAAGTGTTAGTATATTAAATATTATTAATTGTATATACATATATATATATATATATATATATATATATATATATATATATATATATATATATATATATATTATATATATATATATATATATAGCTATATAGCTAAAAAAATTATACAAGTGCGGAGTAGTGCGAGTACAGTGTTTCAAAATTTAGCTATGATATTTGAGTGAATATAATTTTGGTAAAAAGGGTAATTATTTAGATTTCTCTCAAAATTTTATGAAAACAAAAATCTGCGATGCGCAGAACTAATTTTAATCAAAGCGAAATGAGCCAAAGCTGAAATAATAGTATTTATCAGATTTTGCTGTCTTACGTATAAACAAACTCCTTATAAGTTAATATCACACGCTATCCAGTCAGAAGTAGAATTACAAAAAAATTTGATCTATTAATATTATTTGCGTGTAGTGTATGTGTATACGTATCTAGCTGTGGATAAACATACATATATATATATAAATATATATATATATTGAAATAACACACCCGAGAGATCTTTACATCCTAAGTTCTGAGAGGTACGTGACTACATGTTCAGGTATTTGAATATGCACACAAAAAATATATTAATAATGATCAAACAAATTATTTTTCCGAATGTGAATATATATTGTAATTGAAATTAATGTTTAACATTATTTATTCGTTAAAGCTTATAAAATAATATACAAAACGAAGAAAATTAATTTTAGTGCAATAACAAAAAAAAAAAAAAACATGTATGTGGTATATTATTAATTATAATGGCATAACAAATATTTTTGCCTATTATTTTAGGCTTAATTATTTATTTTGTTGTTAATATAATTTTGCCATGCATAACAATATTTTTATTTTTTTCTTGATTGTACAAAATATTAACAGTATATTATTTAAAAAAATTAATACTTTTATATAATATAATATTTATTTTTAATATTATATATAATTATATTCTATGTGAACTAATAATTGGTTATATTGCCATGGTAACTATTTTTAATATAATATGTTATATTCTCAATTTTACACTCTTGACAATTAAAGCCTATATAATATAGGCTTTGTTTCTTCAATACTTATGAGCAAATACTCATGGACTTACCATGTTAAAGCAACTCCCACTCCACATTCTACGTATAAATTCTATTGAAGATACCATTCAAGAGAAGCAAGAATATTTCTTCTGTAAATTACCTCACGAAAATCTGTGGAAGTGGAGTAAAAATGCTAACAAAATGCAAAGAAACTTTTCTAGTTTCATGTACATAATTTTAATATAGTTGTTAATGCCACAAAAATAATTATGATCAAATATTAACAAATTTCAATTAATTCGACTTTCAAATAAGTCGCAAATACTTGGCAAAATATCCTGGATTGTGCACTCAACGCCCTCTTCAAATTACTTCTGAAGCTGTAATTTGTAAAAATACAAGTAGATCCACCTATGTTGAACGCTTAAAAGTAATTCTCTTTTCCAGGAGATGGATTACCAATATAATGAAAGTCCCACTATCGATATCAATATTGTCGATATATCGCGGTTGGACAATATATACCTGGCATTTGAGGATAGGAGAATTTTGAGTTAAGTGAATTTTTACTTTTGTACATTTTAACTTTTTTCAATTTTTGTTTAAGTATAGAAAATATATTTTGAGTAAGGGATATTTTAGATTATATCATTTTAAATTTGCATTTATGTCTTTTTGAGTTTCTGTCAATTTTTTGGTTCAGCCACCTCCCGCGTAAAGGTATGCATATCTATAGTGAACCGAACCTGACATAGCGATGACGTCACTGGCGATGCGCCATCGCCTCCAGGTAAAGTGCATCTTTTAAATATGCATTTGAGCATACTTGCAGTGCTCAAAAAATTCGCATAAAATTCACACATGTATTTCTCAGCCCCCTCTTTCGATTAAGCCAATCAGATTCACGCATACAAATTCCTCATTAAGTGACTAAATTTAACCTCCCGGCTCTTCGTTGACGCTACTTTTGTGGGTCCCTTCCAAACCAGGGCGGCCATGGCCTAAGCAATCCATCCCAGCATTCGCCTGGTTGTGACTGAGGAAACCATGGAAACCTTAGTCAGGATGGTCGGCAATTGATGGAGGATGCCATCAATCACCTCTAGTAAATTCTAGCGAGGTCAAGCGTGGCGCAGTGCATTGACCGGTTCTCGTTAGATCATCGAAGTCAGGCTACGTCCAGCGTGGTTAGTACTTGGATGGGTGACCGTTTCAAGTAAAAAATACGCTGCTCCCTCCCTGGGGTAAATTCGTCTCGCTTTTCACCCAGTGCAGTGTGATGCACTTGTGTATGGTTCCCCAGGCTTTATTGGACATTTCTTTGCATGGTCCATTGAGAAAAAGTAGAGGTGTCCGTGCGTCCTGACGACTGAGGCAGGTTTTCCACGGTTACCTCAGTCTCACCTCAGCGAATGCTGAGACGCGTAAGCATGCAGGCCGTGGCCACTAATATCCGTTCCCTACTTTATCCCTAATACGTACCCAGTACCCCGCCGCGAGCTGTAAGCTCTTAGGGGTGTATATCCTTGTATATAAAAAAAAAAAAATTAGCAGTATAATTTTAACATATAGCCCTCTTCATGGTGGAAGGCCAAGACCTGACCGCGCCCACTTTTCAATTATAGCCGTCGTCCTACTGACTGGTCGAGTACTGTGAGTAGCAGAGGTTTGGGTGTGTAACTGTGCAATGTAATATCAAATGGGATAGAGCTTCATTTTGGTCGTGGGCAATTGCGCTTTATTATGCTGGAGTTTTGAAAATGAAACTATAATATTAGTTTAACTCTAATATATTATACATACATACATACATAATACATACATACATACATACATACATACATACATACATACATACATACATACATACATACATATACATACATACATACACACACACACACACACACACACACACACACACACATACATGCATACATACATACATACATACATACATACATATATATATATATATATATATATATATATATATATATATATATATTTATATTATATTATATATATATATTATGTATTATATTATATATTTATATTATATAATAGGCCTGTTCATAAACTCTGCTCGGTGTACACTTTTACACCGTTTTCTTACACCAGCGCAGATGGTGGTGTAGGGAGTGCAGTGCGCGCAGATGACGTCACGATTTTTGTTCGTAAACTTGCTCAGAGTACACCGAGCAGGGTTTACGAACAGGCCTAAATTATAATTATAATCATTAATAATCACGTTTCGCTTTCCGGTTTCTTCTGATTAAAAAGTCCCCGGCCCTTTCATATGCTTCGCTTTCCGGTTTCTTCTGATCAAAAAGCCCCCTTTTATATTTATATTATATATTATATATATTAAGCATTATAAATCAAGTTTCGCTTAATTATTTCCAGTTTCTTCCGATTAAAAAGCCCCCGGGCCCTTTCATGTTTTCGCTTTCCGGTTTCTCCTGATTAAAAAGCCCCTCTGTCATATATTTCGCTTCCCGGTTTCTTCCGATCAAAAAGACTTGGTGCGAATAGCGCTAGTAACTTTTATTTGCACAGCGGCGGTGCGAATAGCGACTCCACACTGGAGCCGCTATTCGCACCGCTGCGGTGTAAATAATAATCAATTACGTTATTCGCACGCGGTGCGAATAGCGTTCTCGAACTAAATTTGCACCGTGGTTATGCGAATAGCGCCGGCCCTTTAAAGTTTTTATTTGAACACTCTAAACAGAAGTCAGAACTTACAGATTTTATAAATCCATGGCTGACAGGAAAACGAGTACAATAGACGACTTGAAAGATGATTCCAAGTACGATGATCCTCCTAATTCCAGATTGTTCATTGTATGTGATAAGACTATTTCAGAAGATGAATTTCATGATGCATTTTCTAGATTTGGAACTATTGAAGAAATATGGGTCGTTAGAGATAGATCAACTGGAGATCCGAAAGGTAAATTTTAGTGATTCTGTACGTTTGTATGCATATTATATAGTTTGGAGATTCGTCTCATTACTCTCTTGGTAGATTTATGTATAAAAATGTACTGCATGGTGCGCTTTTATTTTATATTGTATATGCATACATACATCAAGATTATGCATACTCTACATGTGTGTGTAGAATAATCTTTGGTACAGTATAATGCATACAGTGTATATCTTTTATGTATGCATACAAATGGTGTATGCATACATACTATGCATACGTATAATGCACTTTTTTATTCAGTATATTATATGTATCATATTATATAATATGCTATGAATGCATACAGTACACGTACATACAATTATGTATACTGTATATGAAAACAGCATAATTATTTTATTATTTATGCATATGAAATTCTGTATGTATATGCTAAATGTATTTTCATACAGTATAATAGGTAACTTGTCCTTACACTGATCCTCGCCATCTGTGAGTGGCGCTGCAACTTTTTGCAACTTGCAGTTCAAAGTCGACCAATCACTTGACAGCATGACGTCATGTCGTTCTAACCCATCAATGGCTGCTCTGTGGTCAACCAATCGCAGAATCGCTTGGCAGCATGGCGAGCCGCGGTGGCCCGAGGTAGTTGTCTTTATCTCGCTAGTTTTTGGAATTGAGCAGTGCTAGGGTGAAAACAATTGCACTGAAGCAAACTAGAATAGTTATACCACGTTTTGGCAGTGAAAAATGTTAACTTTTTATTTTCTTTCGTACCTAACTCGCGGTTCACAAAAATTTTCCCCCATCTTCGCAATGTATTATTACGTTTCTACATGCTTTGACCGTACACGAAGTTGCAGCGCCACTCGCACAGATGGCGAAGATCAGTGTAAGGACAAGTCACCTATTAGTATAATATAATATGCATATGTACTGTATGTATACTGAAAACAGCATAATTATGCAAATGATGAGTGCATGATGCTGTGTACGTACGATGCATAATCTTTCGACTGGTGTAATTCATATGCATACAATATACAGTCGATCTTAACAAGTGTGAATTTACGCCTGAAATTTTCTGGAAATGACGAATTTTCTATATCGATGGTTCCGCGGAGAAAGCGCCAGTTTGCATTAAAAAGACGTTTTTAAAATGACATGTTGCTTTTTTCAATAAAATAAGGTCGCAAATTACAAAAATAACAAGAGGAAGAAAAGAAACCTTCTTCACAAAAGCAAACCCGTAATTTTCTTCAGTTTTGGAAAATGCAAACCGGCGTTTTCTCCGCAGAACCATCAATAAACTGATTTCTGCATGCCTTCAATTGCGGGTTTATGAAAAGCTTCACTATGTATACGTACCTTCATTCCGGAAATTTTCAGGCGTAAATTCTTGCTTGTTTGATTGTGCGCCCTATATGCACAGAGGCAAAGGCGGATCAGGTGGGGTAATATATGGGTGTTACGGCCACCCGCCCCATCGCTTCCCTAGCATGTACCTCAAACTTAACATTGAGAAATAGTGTACCATGATCCCCAGAGCATAGTACTGCATACATGAATCCTTGCACTACTGGGGCATAAATCCCCCCCTATACCTTCCCTTCCTTCAAGCATCCTGCAATATATGGAGCAATATATTACCTTCCCACTGCCTTCATATACATAGAGTCGCTCATCAAATTTCAAATTAGTTATATATGGTTAATCTTAGGGCTGCAATTGTGGTTCCATCACGCTGGCTTGCCTCAGTCTACCTTTGAACTATTCAAAACTGCTTGTCTCAACTACCACCAGGTCCAACAGATTCCACTCTCTCACCGTCCTGCTGTAAAAAGAAAATTTTACTTGTACAGTCCTGGACAATTCTTTTGCGAAAATCGTGGGTAAGCCACCTACAGCTTTCAACAGCTATTGTGATCAAAAACGAAGGAAATTCTGACACTATAATCCTCCATTGTCATCTCAAGTGACAAGGGTTGACAGGCAGCAACAATTGATGTGAATAATTAGTTTTTGCAATTGAATCTTCATTGCAGTAAAAAATTAATCAAAGCAATGAATTAAATAATTATTAACTTCATTCATTTATTGAATTAAATTCATGTTTAATTAATTAGTTACTGTAATTTAATAATTAAACTTGAATTAATTGCATTAACTAATTATTCACATCAAGGGTTACAGGTCGTGTGGGAAGGTTTCAGTTTGTGGGTGATGGTGCTGATGTTAGAAAGGAGTATGTTAGTGTGTCTGCTTTAATTGAGAATTTGGGGTGGGAGTCGTTGGAGTTAAGAAGAAAAAATTGTAGACTTGGTGTTATGTATAAGATAACAAGAAATTGTGAGGGTTGGGAAGAGTTGAGTGGTTGTGTGATGAGAGCAGGTTATATTGGAAGAAATGATCATGGATGGAAGTTGGAGTGTGTTAGATGTAGAAGTGATGTGGGAAAGTTTTCTTTTTTAAACAGGACGGTGAGGGAGTGGAATGCGTTGACAGCAGATGTTGCTGAGGCGGAGAGTTTTGATTTGTTTAAGAAATCTCTGAGAGTTGGTGAACATTCACGGGCCACCGTGGCATTGCCACATTTGCCGCGTTAATATTATTATTATTATATTATTGTTGCTGCCTGTCAACCCTTGTCACTCAAGACGACAATGGAGGATTAGTGTCAGGATTTCCTTCATTTTTGATCACAATGGCTTTGCCAAGCTACGAGAATCTCCCCCTACATTTTTGCAAAAGAATTGTCCAGGACTGTACATCGCTTCTGCTGCCCTCGTACTCCAGCATCCTCCATTGTCCCTCCTGTCCCTCTATCTGCCTTTCACTGCTACCTCACTCATCTCCTCCCACCCCTTTTCTTCTCTCGTTATCTTAAATATTGTGACTTGACATCTCTCCTCCAGCAATGGACAACATGCATGAAAAATTTTTATTGCAGAAATGAATAGAGGGTACCAAATTATGCTGCTCTGAATTTTTTCAGATTTTTTTGAGACCCAGAACTATTTTTAAATAATTATTGAAAGTGCGGCCACGCCCCCTGGAGGCGTCAATAGACGTCCAGTTTCTATCCTTTTTATTGAAGATTGAGGGGTGCCAACTTAAATCACAGAACTTTCAATAATTATTTAAAAATAGTTCCGGGTCTCAAAAAAATCTGAAAAAATTCAGAGTAGGACAATTTGGTACCCTCTATTCATTTCTGTAATATTTTTTTTTCATTTATGTTGTCTATTCCCAGCCCAGATCCCTGATCATCTCTGTCCAACTATCTCTTTCAATGTAGTATTTTTTTTTCCCCCGTCACCTACAAACGTCACCAACTGTCCTTCCTAATACCCTTCCTACTGCCCTTCTCTGTATCTTCTCTATCTCTTTCCTCCCAATTTGTCTGTACGGATCCTACGCACTGCACCCCTTTTCTATTATTGGTCTAATCAGTGATTTGCACGGGTAGATAAAATGTGAAGACTCGAGTACTTGCTAACTGAGTTTTATTTTGATCACAAGCAATTTATGCATTTGTTTACCACCATGCACTGGTATGTGCTATAGAAAACATTATAAATATATTAGTCTGTGTTTCTTAAGGATTTTGTACTGAGGTTATATTATACAAAATATCCTTGGTGTTTCTAAAGAAAATCATTGCTCTGAGTCAAAATCAGTTTTCATTGTGTTCTGGCAACTCAAGGTCGAGAGCTGGCTTTAGAACCAAGCTCAAAAGCAGCTCAAAAATAGATTTGAGCAAAAATTAGTTTTCTTTGGGGAACCAAGAAATTGCTGTTTGTCTCTGGCCAATCAAATTGCATTAAGATACTCCATAAAAATGATGCAGATCTGTGGTTCTTCCCCCCGCCCCCTCCATCAATGTTCCTTCATACAGGTTAAGACCCGTGTGAAATATTCGTGCATCAATTTTTTAGACCTTATTGCACCGTGAAATTTCAAAAAGAGCATTGCATAATGTTTAAAAGTCCCGTAGTACAATGGGGCCTGAAACTTGAACATAATTGGTGAAGCCCTTTAACATTGGTCAAATCGGTGGCTTAACCTGAATAATTGATACTTCCTCCACCGACTGTAGATATATTTAGCAACTCCCACTCTTCCTTTCTTGGGAATTTTCTGGCTATGCATGTCTATACCAGGGATCGGATGCGGATGCGGATGCAGATGCAAGATGCACACGGATGCGCAAAAATGGGCTTGCATCCGCATCCGTGCATCCCAGATGCACAGGAAAAAATGAATGCATCCGGATGCGCATCCCAGATGCACGGGGAAAAATGAATGCATCCGGATGCGCATCCCAGATGCATGAATAATAAATTTGCATCCGGATGCGCATCCACGGATGCACGAAAAATAAATTTGCATCCATTTAACACTTTTTTTTTCTCTTTTTTATCAGGCTTTTTGCTAATTGCCTCTAAATAAATCTTTAACACGAGGCATATTTTTTAACTTTATTTGCCACTTGTCGTTTAAAAATTACAAGAAACAAAGTGTATTATAAACACCAAAGATCGGATGCGGATGCAGATGCAAGATGCACACCGATGCGCAAAAATGGGCTTGCATCCGCATCCGTGCATCCCAGATGCACGGGAAAAAATTAATGCATCCGGATGCGCATCTCAGATGCATGGAAAATAAATTTGCATCCGGATGCGCATCCCAGATGCATGAAAAATAAATTTGCATCCGGATGCGCATCCATGGATGCACGAAAAATTAATTTGCATCCGGATGCGCATCTCGGATGCACGAAAAAAACGCGTGCATCCGGTCCCTGGTCTATACTATCCATTCAGCTATTGTATCCAATTATAGTGTTATACTGAACTAGTATATTATTCATACAGTATTCAGCATATTAACATTAAAATTAGTGTAATGAGTCATAATAACGCAAATTTTGTACCCTTTCATTTTTTTATTTTATTAGACTGGGAGAGAAAGAAATGAGAAATGCTTTGTATACCATTGCCTATAGCAATAGCTATGGCTGGAATTACATGAATATATGGCTTATTATTATTATTATTAATTAATTCATTTTGGAGAGAGGTATCTTTTTACTGTGACTCGTCATTAATAAATTTCTCTTTATTTTTTTTTAAGGAGTGGCTTATATTAAGTTCTCAAAAACATCTGAAGCAGCTGTTGCCATGGAATCGATGAATGGGTCATGCATATCCACACATCCAAAACCGTTAAAAGTTTTAATAGCTCACAGGTGATGGTTTTAGTTCAACTAGGTAACAATGATTACTTTAATAAAAAATATATATATTTTTTTTTCCAGCCGAGAGCAAGGGTCAAAAAGAGAAATTAATGAAGAAGAAAGATTACTTCGACTATTTGTGGTTGTTCCAAAAAGTATGACAGAACAAGATGTAACGCAACATTTCGATCAATTTGGTGTTATAAATAATGTATCTATAGTAAAAGATCATGCTACAGGAAAAAACAAAGGATTTGCATATGTTAAATACCACAGGTAACTACTAATATTCATAACAAAATAAAATTTAAAATTAACCAACAACAACAAAACACACGTACACATAATATTAAACACCTGATTGAACTTAAAGAGTGTGTTTCATCCAATATTTTAAGTTAAGGCTTAACCTGAGATATTTGGACGAAAAAAATTGTATCAACAGATGTTCTTGAAATTAATTTGGTAGGCTTACAACAATTGTCCAAATCGTCCCTCGTCCGCAATAATGAGCTATCTGCCTACCAAAATTCAAATGCAATAATGAGCTGTCTGCTTTACCAGTTGAATGCAATTTTAATGTAAAAGGAAAAGCAGACAGCTCATTATTGCATTTGAATTTTGGACGGCAGATAGCTCATTATTGCGGACGAGGGACTGCTGATTTTTTTCAGATTTTTTTAACCGTTGGTTTAATTATAATTAATATATGAATTTCATATCCTTTTAATGTTAAATTTTTCAATCAACATTACACAAAAACGGCTCGAGAAATTTTTAAAATTTTATATAGATTAAAAGCTAATTTTTTGGACTATTTTTATGTGGCAACGCTCTCAGGGATTGTAGTCACCTCCCACTCCTGTCGATTAGCATTATACTAGGGCGCTACAGTGTTGCCAAGTTTTTTTATGGTCTGACCTTGACAGAAAAACTCAGGTTATACCTTAAACTGCATTTTAATTTAAGTAGCTTCTCTGCAACTTGATGTTAGAATCAAAGAATGTTTACCACTATGTTTATTATGTATTATTATTTTTTATTATTATTATTTTTACCTGGAAAGTAAATTTGATAACAAAAGAAAAGAAGAACAAATCTCTTTTGAACACCAGAATTTTCATTGTTCTCCAATCATAACATTCGGGTAGAAATTCTGAACTACTGGTTGTCTTCAAGCTCTCTAATGCCTTGGTTGATGATGGACTTTTGCATGCCCTTTTTCATGCTGCAATTCTGATCTACTATGAATAATTATATGCATTAAACTTTCCTTAAAACATATCGTCGTTGTAGCGCTCTTTTGACCAATCTAGCTTTATAAGTTATGACTTTTTGACCAATCTAAAATTATAAGTTTTGACCTTTTGACCAATCTTTAAAAATTTTGGCAGGGACAAATGTCCAAAATCTCAAAAGTTACAACTTTTTTTTTATTGCGCCATTCGAAAGAGCGTAAAATTTGCCACAAGATGGCACCACTCGTACAAGAAATTAAGAAAATAATTGATTGGACAAAAGGTCATAACTTATAAAAAGAGATTGGTCAGAAGGTCAAAACTTATAATTTTAGATTGGTCAAAAAGTCAAAACTTATAAAGCTAGATTGGTCAAAAGAGCGCTACAACGACGATATATTTGAACACAAAATTCCTTTTAATGTAGAAATATATAAAAATATTTTTAGATTGTGTAACTCTATTTTCTTCATAAATATTTTCATTATTTTAAGATAGTCATAAACGGGCAAATATTTTCTTTTTTTGTTAGTCATTAACGGGCATTGCCATCTAAAACTGACTTTGTGTATGAACTAACTCACATTTCATTAAACTTTCTATTATCTTTTATTAATTAATTAATAATTAATAAAATTATTTATTAATTATGCATACAGATACAATTAAACATAAATAAATACATAAATATATAGATATAGAACAATTAAACATAAATAAATACATAAATAAATACATAAATATATAGATATAGACACAAAATTGTAGAACAAAATATTAAATTAAAAATTGCTGAAAATTGAAAACATGGTTTATAAATACAAATTTAGAAGTTTTATTAAACTTTGTATTAAAATTTAGATATCAGACTTAAAAAATAAGACATCATTTTATGTGGAAACTGATTATGTTTTGTTTCAGAGTAACGCATGCAGCAAAGGCATATGAAGGTTGTGACAGAGCTTTCAAGCCAGTTTTTGCTGAACCAAAACCACCAAAACTGTCAATGTCAGAAATCATGGAACAATACACTCCCCAGAAAAATAACTACGGTAGCAATGCTTCGAGCTCTTCACGTAACGCAATGGAGCATTATCGTAAGTGCTTAAATATTATGTATGTCTTTAATGCTTTAACCTCAGATATAGTCATTAATTCAAATTATTTTGAGCAAGATTAAGGGTAAGATAACGCGAAACATCAATTGTTGTAGTCCCATTTGATTAACATGTAAACCTTAGCAACCTCATATTAATTCTGAATTTTTTTTGAGAGACAGTTCTTGGCACAAAAAAAAAATGTAGAAAAAATTTCAAAACAATGCTCGATCCGATTTTTTAAATAATTTTTTTTTAATTTCCAGGATAGGGCTTTCCCATGGAGACCTAAACTAAGAAATTAATTTAAAAAAATTGAAAATTGAATCGTCCGATTGTTTTGAAATTTTTTCCACATTTTTTTGGTGCTAAGAACTGTCTCTAAAAAAAAAAAAAAAAAAAAATCAAAATTATTATGAGGTTGCTAAGGTTTACATGTTAATCAAATGGGACTACAACAATCGATGTTTCGTGTTATCTTACCCTTAAATTAAAACTTATTAGTGAGAGAATTTCAATATTGATAAATATTATTTTATTTCCAGAGTTCAATCATTTTGCAATGAACTGTACAGTAAATACGAGCTTGACATTTTCCATCAATCTTCGCAAGAAATTGCAAGGATATGTAAATAATTCAAATGCATGTTTAATTTTGTAATATAAATATAATGTATTATATGTTACCAAGATTTTAGTTGTATAATAATTTTTGTACATGTGTATTTTAACTAAGAATTTGTATGAACTATTGTATTCTTTATAATCGGATTACCTAACCTATAGTCTGTTTTCTGAATAAATATAATAAATAAATAAATTATTAAAAAGACGTCAAGATCTTAGGGAGAAAGAAAAAAATAAAATATGGAAATCCTTGGGCACTTCAATATTAAAAAAAGGACAGTATCTAATAATTATCAGCTTAAATTTTGCAAATCTAAACTTTGGAGTCCTAGTCATAGCAAACCACTTTTATAATTAAAAAAATTTAATTTTACTGATCATAAAATAGATTCTGAAATTTTGATGAAAAAATGTTAAGCCTTTGTTTTTTGTTATTGAGTTACAGTACTTCTAGTTTCCACACATAACATCCAATGCTAGTTGCAGTGGATAAAGTTTTTCTTGCTCCAATAAGGTTTTGACGCTCAAAATGGATTTAGTCCTTAAAAGAATGTTCTTTCATTAATTTTTTAAAGTCCTTTTGCTAGACTCTGGACAAACCTGAAAAAAATCTCAGCCATTATTTGTTATAATTTATTCATTAATACATTATAATTAGTTGAGGTTGATGGTCCATATCATGGTAAAAGACCAGATAGTATTTATTATTTACATACCATTGTACTCTAAACAATTTATGCATGCCCTTCATTTTTTAGCTTATATTCCATCTGGAAATTCTGAAAACATAACAAGATTAAGCATTATAGCATCACCATCCTTGAACCAAGACCAGTTATGGCGCCTGTTTGATCTTGTTCCCAATATGGATTATTGTCAACTAATTCTCGACCCAAAAACTAGACAGGTATTAACAAACAAAAATTTTCGTTGTTTGTATGTGCAGAGCTATAGTCATAATTAAAAGTGGGACAGAGCTATTTATAGTTCTATGCGCAAGCACTGTCCCACTAAATTTGACCACGATTGTAGCTAAAATCCCTTAATATTATAGTCTTTTCGGTCATTTGTCCTCAAAGTATCAAAGTTTTGTCACTGCTACTACTTAAATGCACGCAGAGGTGCATTCTATTTGCCAAGCAGACCACCTTTAAGTATTAACTCCCCACATATTTGACAAAAGTTGTTGGAAATGACAATATTATTATTTGTATTTGCTTCAAGTGTATTAAAAAAAAGGTAAAAAAAAAATCATTCATATGGAAGCAACGACTTGAAGCAAACCCTGCAGCTCAAATAGCTTTTTATTTTTGTTTCATTTGTTTTTTTCATAAATTGTATTTTTTTAGTACAATTAATTAGTCGCATTAATTTAAATAATTTTGTATTTGAAATTGTTTCAGTTCAAAGGCCATGCTTTTGTGGTGTACAAGAATCCACAAGCTGCAGCATACGCAAGAGAAAAACTCCATGGGTTTGAGTATCCTGTTGGGCAAAGACTCATAGTAAAGCCTGATCTGAACGTTGGCAATCAAGTTTTCATGTAAGTGCTCAATTTTAGTTTCCAAAATTTCCATTTAGTCTTAAAAATGTTTATTGACACACACAACACTTTTTAGAGTAAAAAAATAAAAATGAATAAACAAAAAAATATTTAAAAAAATAAATTAAGAAAATTTTTGATTTGCTGATGTCATGTTAGAAATAGTATGCATGAGCTTTAGTCAGCTCTATCTAAAATTACTTATAAGTTAGAAGTGCTTGTTACTCTCCGCTACGAAAATGTCTCTCTAAATGATATTGTCAGTTGTAAGCCATGTACTTAATTAAGGCTTAACCTGAGAAATTTTGACGAAAAATTCGTTACAACAGATGTTCTTCAAATTAATTTGGTGAACTTACAACAATCGTCAAATTAGCTCTGAATTTTTTCGGGATTTTGTAACAATTGGTTTAATTATAATTAATTTATTTAAATGAGAATTTTGTATCCTTCCAATGTTAAATTTGTTAATTAGCATTGCAAAAAAACTATACATCAGATTTTTTTACTTTTTTTTTTTTTTTTACTTTTAAAACGCCTAATTTTTTAGACTATTTTTCTGAATTATTTTCATATATTTCGAACCGTGGCAATGATTGTTTTTCATATGCCCTAAGAAACTTGGCAACGCTCTCAGGAACTGTAGTCACCTCCTCCTCCTGCCAGATTATTCGCATTACTAGTGCAACAGTGTTGCCAGTGTAGACACGCCTCTTTTTATGTGTGACCTTGACAGACAAATTCTCAGGTTATACCTAATAATATTAAGAATAATAATGAAATAAATAAATAAAGATTTATAGCAAAATTAATTTCGCAACATCTACTTGTGATTTTTTTCTTAATTTAAGGGTAAGATAACACCACCAATGTTAAAAAAAATCCCTCACACGAAAATTCTGAAAAAAATTTAAAATGTTCTCCTCTACACTCTACATCCCCTATCAGTAGCTAAAATATCAGGTTTACAAATACGATCAAGTTTTTGAGTTATGAATTTTTAAAGTTGACTACTTTAACATGGAAAAATGGAACTTCCATGTTAAATTAGTCAACTTTAAAAATTCATAACTCAAAAACTAGATCGTATTTGTATACTTAATATATTAGCTACTGATAGTGGGTGTAGAAGAGATCATTTTAATTTTTTTCAGAATTTTAGTGTACAGTAAGTGATTTTTTTTTTTTTTTTTTTTAAACATTGGTGGCATTATCTTACCCTTAACTAGCGTAACTAGTTTTATGACTACCCTTTTAAAATTGAGAATAATAGAGAATAAAATTTATGCTATAATGATGACACTTTTTTTTTTAAAATATAATTATAAGAAGACCATAAATGTTATGTATAAATTTTAGTAAAACTTAAAAACTTTTCTGTTAATAATTGCCTTCTGTTACTACCCGTAAATTTGTAATTTATCTTTATTTGTCTCTTAGTTATAATGCTTGTTTTGTATTTTATTTTGTATCAGGTCTTTGCAATCCCGATCCAATGGGTCAGCACTTATTGCTCAGATTCCCGGCATGGGCTTAGTTGGAAATGGCAGTAAGCCAAGAATGCAAAGAGGAGCTAATGCACACATGCCACAATCAGGACCACCTATGCCGAGCACACCAAATCTGCAAACTGACTTGGCAACTCTAGCCGAAACCATAGCACAAGCAACTTCTCGGATACAAGCTGCTGGTCTCTCACGAAGTATGTAACACTGAAACCTCCCCTTCTCTTGACTCATTCATTACCTGAAGTTTTACAATTACAAGAAATTTGAATCAAGATTAGCTTTTAAATCCAGCTGTTGCAAAAAATCAAACATTTTTTTTTTAGTTTAAGGTAGAGATAACGCCGAACAGCTGTTCGAAGTACTCCCATTTGATTAACATGTAAACCTTAGCAAATTCACAAAAATTCTGAAATTTTTTTGAAAGACAGATATTATAAAGCCATAGAAAAAATTTCAAAACAATTTAACGAGCCAAATTTTTTTTAGTTATTATTTTTTTTTCAGCATAGGGTTTTCCCATGGAGAGACAAACTAAGAACTTAATTAAAAAAAATCCTCTTGTTAAATTGTTTTGAAACTTTTACTATGGCTTTATTTAGGCACTAATATCAGCCTCTGAAAAAAATTTCAGAATTTTTGTGAATTTGCTAAGGTTTACATGTTAATCAAATGGGAGTACTTCGAACAGCTGTTCGGCGTTATCTCTACCTTAATGAACTTTTGAACAATCATCTAATTATTATATTTGTTTTTGTGATTGAAAAGTGGATGAAGGCCACTGATATATACTATGCAACTACTTTTGTATCCCTTGTTAAGTTAAAAGATTTTTTTAGTATATAATATATGTTATATAATACAGTATACATTTTTTTTAAGCAAAATAAATAAACAATGAATTGCATTTACAGTAAACCAGGCTTTGTGTCAAGGCCCTATAATGAACCGACCTGAGGAGGGTTTTGACCCACGGTACTGTTCAGTGTCTTTGCCTCCCCGACAGCAGAGGGCACCATTTGATGCAGAGGTAGCTGAGAGGTAAAAGTGGCCTTTACTTCTCCTTTGCTCTCCTGAATTTTGCAAAACCAGTTGCAGTTATTGATATTTAGATTTTTTCTTTAAGGTAGAGATAATACGGATCAGCTGGCCCAATGCTAAAAAAATCCCATTCATAAAAATTATGAAAAAAATTTAAAATGTTCTCCTCTACATCCCCTATCAGTAGGTAAAATATCAGGTATACAAAAACGAGCTAGTTTTCGAGCTATGAATTTTTAAAGTTGACTACTTTAACATGGAGAAATGGAACTTCCATGTTAAATAAGTCAACTTTAAAAATTCATAACTCGAAAACTAGCTCGTTTTTGTATGCCTGATATTTTACCTACTGATAGGGGATGTAGAGGAGAACATTTTAAATTTTTTTCATAATTTTTATCAATTGGATTTTTTTTAGCATTGGGCCAGCTGATCCGTATTATCTCTACCTTAATAATTATTGTTCAGAAAAAATTTGTACAAAGGAAAGTCACACCATATGAAAAGCAGACCAAAATGTTCTTCAATAGACAATAATAGTTGCATTTTTTTATTTCATAATTAGAAAATATATCTAAAATTATGCTTTTCTGAATTTTTTCAGATTTTTTGGAGTACTGGAACTAATTTAAAAAAAATATATATTTAAAATATCTGAAGTAGGGTGGTACACCTGATAGGACAACTGTGATGTCATTTTGTTGTGCTGTGATTGGCTATTGATGACATCACGGTTGTCCCATCAGGTTGTACCACCCTAATTCAGATATTTTAAATACAGAATATATTTTTTAAAATCAGTTCCCGCACTCCAAAAAATCTGAAAAAATTCAGAAAAGCATAATTTTATATATATTTTCTAATTATGAAATAAAATAATGCAATCGTTATTGTCTATTTTGTTTCATTACATTGCATATATTATATTGCATTATAATATTATGTTAAATGCATTAAATATTAAGTAAAAGAAAATTAAAACTTGAATTAAGTCTGCATGCCTCCTCTGATATGTGTCAAATTTAAAACTCTAATAAATTTTAATGTTTTCTTCTTAATTAAACTCCCTAAAAAGAGGATAATAATTTTTTGTTTATTAAATATAAATTCTTATTGTTGGTTATTGACTATTTATATAACTTAAAACGAATTTCCAAATTTTATTTAAAATGGTTTTCCTAAATTGATTTTCAGTTTCATCTTCTGTAACATTTTACAGGGGTAGGTAGTTCTTCAAATTTTCTTGAGTTAATTAGTTTTTCTAAAGACACCCTGTGGTTCAAGTGTGTACTTATAATAATAAAAAATAAATAAATAAATAAAAAATAAAAAAAAAAAGAGGAGGATTGGCTCTGTAAAACAATGTTAAGAAAATAAATTGGAGGGGGGGGGATGTTTATGTGTTTAATTTTAATTAAGGCTTAACCTGAGATATTCGGACGAAAAAAGTCGTATCGACAGATGTTCTTGAAATTAATTTGGTAGACTTACAACAATTGTCCAAATACTACTGATTTTTTTTTTAGATTTTTTTAACCGTTGGTTTAATTATAATTAATTTATTCAAATGTGTATTTTGTATCCTTTCAATGTTAAATTTTTCAATCAACATTGCACAAAAACGGCTCGAGAATTTTTTTAGAATGTTACATGGATTAAAAGCTAATTTTTTGGACTATTTTTCTGAATTGTTTTCATATATTTCGAACCGTGGCGATGATCGTTTCTGATATGTCCTAAGAAACTTGGCAACGCTCTCAAGGACTGTAGTTACTACCCCCTCCTAATCTTTTATTCGCATTACTATTGCAACAGTGTTGTCAGATTTGCAGGTGTAGCCACGCCTCTTGACCTTGACAGACAAATTCTCAGGTTAATCCAACATTTTATGGGGGAGGTCTCTTCCTCTAACGTAAGGTTTGCTAAGGTTCAAAATTTTCTTTTCAGGTTGTTTGTGGTATGTCAGCCAGAGCCACCTCCACTGCATGCTCTAAAAGATGTCTTTGGTCGATTTGGAAGCTTAATAGACATTTTCATGATAGCAACAAAAAATTTTGGCTATGCAAAGTATGCCAGCAAGGAAAGTGCTGATATCGCTATGGCTGTAAGTATTTTGCTGCCTCAATTACTTACCTAGTTATAGATTAATTAGTTTATCTGTGATGTATACTTATTACAATTCAGATATGGGGAACACCAAAAACCTTTTTGTGATGCATACTTATACTTGGGTGTTTATTAATTTATAGTAAGGAAATTATTTCAAATTCAGAATTTTAATTAAGGGTAAGGTAACGCCACCAATGTTAAAAAAAATCCCTCTCACAAAAATTCTGAAAAAAATTTAAAATGTTCTCCTCTACACCCCCTATCAGTAGCTAAAATATCAGGTATACAAATACGATCTAGTTTTTGAGTTATAAATTTTTAAAGTTGACTACTTTAACATGAAGAAATGAAAATCCCATGTTAAATTAGTCAACTTTAAAAATTCATAACTCAAAAACTAGATCGTATTTGTATACCTGATATTTTAGCTACTGATAGGGGGTGTAGAGGAGAACATTTTAAATTTTTTTCAGAATTTTTGTGAGAGGGATTTTTTTTAACATTGGTGGCGTTACCTTACCCTTAAAATATTGTGTAACCAAATTTTAAGAGTACTTCACATCACATGTTATAATATATATATAAAAAAAAAGTTAATACCCTTGACACCATTTTACCCTTCCGGGCGTGGCCAGGCCGATATTTAGCCTTGTCAGTAAGAGTTATCTTGCGACCATGCTGGGGCTTACCAGGCTCCCAGAATCCTTTTCTGCATTCTTCTGGGCTCCTTCTACCAGATCTGTGCAGCCTGCAGTGGCAGTGCATACTGCAGGGCAGCGGAGTATAATATAGACAGCCGTAAGCTGCCTTCCTCCTATCAACTTCATAATCTAGTAATCAGTCACACCCATCCCAAGTCACGAAAAGTCTGCCGTGTTCGGGAATCGAACTGGGGACCTCTCGGACCAAAGTTAAGTGCTCTAACCACTACACTACAGAGAGCATATATATATATATATATATATATAATTTAGCTCAATACTATCGATACTATATAAACATTATTGTTAAAGTAAATATAAATTTCACCTTGATTCAATTATTACAACACAGTATATATATAAAATTACAAACAACTATTGACAATTTTCGTTTTTGCATGAGCTTAATGGAATAATAATTTTTGTTAGTAAGATAGGCAAACAGTTGTTTCTTAAAAACAGGTATACTTTCAATTTTCTTTATATAATCTGGAAGTTTATTGTACAACACTAAGCTCAGATAACAATGGTCTCTTTTAGTTTGCTCATATATCCTCCAAACTTTTTATGTAGTAGATTAGACTGTCTAGTATTATTCTTACAAAAATTTCGTACTCAGATGAACAAATCTGTGAGTTAATTGATGATTAGGATTTGTTTAAGAAAAGAAACCTTGATAATTTTACAATTAGTTTGTCACATTGATTGCCTCATAATAAATTCAATTAACATTTATTAAGAGGGTTCTATGGTTCAGTAATAAAAATTAATTGTAATTATTTAGATCAATAATGTGCAATCTTTACTAGTTCCGACTTAGCAATTAGAAATATTGATGGTGACGAGGCAGTGAATGATTGTGAATAATATTGAGTTGTTTGTGTTACAGACTTTACATGGCCAGACTTTATGTGGGATGAAACTAAAAGTAGTTCCCGCAGTGCCTCTAGCTGACAAGGGAAACTCGAGTCGAAAACGAATTCGCGTGAATGACCAATGACAAGAAGTAAGTTGAAATTTTATTACCCCCCACATGATATAAATCAAGCCAGTTTCTATGAAATAAGAACACTTGAATTTTGGTTTTATTATTTTGTTTTAATTGAGCATTATTTTATCATAAAGCACAGCTGATGATGTGTAAATGAATGTATAAAATTCTGATTTTTTTTTTTTTATATTATGTTGATGGTTAATTTCATAGTTGTACCCACCTTGCGTCGTGGGGTGGGGGCAAGTTTTACACTCACATTTGCCGTGTTTCGTCCTTGAAATAGTGCTGACCTTTTATTTATTGTAAAGATTATGCTAATTTTCACTTATTTGCGGTATGACATGCCATGTAAGGTAAATGTCATAAAAACTTAAGTTTATTGCATTCAAATGTATATTTATTAAGAGCGCTGCCTGTCTACATTTTTGAAAAGCGGAAAATTCTCACAAGGTGGCGCTGTATATTTAAAAAAAAAATACATACTGTTTAATGTAAGCGTATTATTAAGCTAAAGAAACTTACCCGTGGTACAATAATGAATATGTTTACAAAATTTACAACTTTGAAAGCTCTTTCTTTTAGAAAATTATTGTAATTTGCAGTTGATAATCTTATTTAAAGAAAAGGATAGGAATAACCAGCAAGGCCTTTATACCGATCGAAAGAGTCACAGCAGGTGGAAATTCTTGCGGTCACAGAGGTTCACTCGAAAGTTTTTACATTTTTGAAACGTTTCGCATCGTGGAGATGATTCTACTTCTTCTTGTGACTGAAGAAGCATCTCCACGATGCGAAACGTTTCAAAAATGTAAAAACTTTCGAGTGAACCTCTGTGACCGCAAGAATTTCCACCTGCTGTGACTCTTTCGATCGGTAACCCACACTAAAATATAGCTGACTTTGGTTGCTTTTTCTCTAGAATTTTAACTCATTCAAACTCTGAGCAGAATATTCTCCAAGCTTGATTTTTATGCATAACATATTCAAATTCATTATAACTAAAACAGTTGGAGGACAATTTTTTAACTCTCTACAACTTGAATCGTACAACTCATTACAACGCAATGTATCTCAGATTAACGAAAATAAAAATAACTCATTGTAACCAATTATAAATGTACTTTCCCACAATGGAAATTAACATAATATATCCCATATTAACTTTGAAGCATCCAACATAATTAAACTTTGACAAACAAAGCATTTTTCTAACTTACAGCAACTCGATTCAATAGAAAAATGGCATTTAAAAATCAATTCAAAGCAACTTCAATTAACTTAACTTCTGAGTCCTCTTCTTCAAAGGATTTTATCTTCTTCTAACTGCAGATTTAAATTTAAAAACAATATAACCCAATGCATGTCAACCAAAGTGTTGAATAGAGAAATGCAATGTTATATAACAGAATTCAACAAAGGTAGGGCCATATTTGTCTCAACAAAAGGCAACACTCTTGCAACAAAACTCAACTATAAATTGTAGCAATAGGAGACCATGTCATTGCCAACAAAAAACAACCCTTTTACAACAACACTTAACTAAAAATTCACCAAAGCCACAGCAATGATGGGATCTATTAATTCCAACAAAAAGCAACTCTTTTGCAACAACACTCAACTAAAAAATCGCCAAAACCACAGCAATGATGGATTATTTTAGTTACAACAAAAAGCAACTCTTTTGCAACAACACTCAACTAAAAATTCGCCAAAATCACAGCAATGATGGATTATTTTAGTTACAACAAAAAGCAACTCTTTTGCAACAACACTCAACTAAAAATTTGCTAAAACCACAGCAATGATGGACTGGTTTACTTCCAACATAAAAAACTCTTTTGCATCAATACTCAACTAAAAATTCGCCACAACCACAGCAATGATCGATGGGTTGTTTTTATATTACAGTTCCAGCCAAAAGAAACCCTTATGAAAAAAAAAAACTTTACAAGAAATTTAGCAATGAGAATGAGAGAGACAATTTACTCCTTTAAATTGTGGTAATTAAAGTAGAGTGAGCGATTTAATTTTTTGGAATATTTTATTTTCTTAAAATAGTTTAACCTGCCTTCTATTGAGAAATGAAAACCAAAAAATTCCATCTCAAAAAGCTTCACCACAAAAAATTCCCAAAGTTGGTGTTTCGGAGGCCTTAACATGCATCCTTATGGAACAGAAAACAGCGTTTTACTCCAACTTCGTCTGAACTATGGAACCAATTAAAAAATACGTACGTATATAATCTATGATGAATTCTTTAATGGATTTCCATGTAAAAAAAAATTTTTACATTGCCTTTTTTCCGAAACAAAATATTGAAATTTTTGCGGGTTAATTCCCATAAAGATTTTCAAGATTTTTTCCGGAAAAACCACTCCGAAATTTTTTTTTTTTTATTTGAAAATCCATTAAAGAATTCATCATAGATTACGTACGTATTTTTTAATTGGTACCATAGTTCAGACGAAGTTGGAGTAAAAAGCGGCTTTCTGTTCCATAAGGATGCATGTTAAAGGCCTCCGAAACACCAACTTTGGGATTTTTTTGTGGTGAAGCTATTTGAGATGGAATTTTTTGGTTTTCATTTCTCAACAGAGGACAAGTTAAACTATAGTTTAACTTGTCCTCTGTTGAGAAAAATAAAATATTCAAAAAAATGAAATCGCTCACTCTACTTTAATAACTGTTTAAATTCACTATATATAATAGATATGGAACAATTTGCAAAAAAATTAAGATATGCTAAAAATAAAAAATATATAATAGATATTTTATATGCAACGGCAGACAGATGGGAAAAAAAATAGTGTTTTATACATATACCCAGGGACCGCATGGGTATCCCCGCGACACAGCCGAGCGAACGTTCCACGAGAAATGCCCCGTGAATATCTGGAATTGCTTTACGTAGGATGTAGGAGAGACATATAGGAGACAAAATCACAATGGAGTATCGACCTCAATTTTTTTATTGCAGAGAGGGTTCCCTGATTTTTTACCGACCGGGAACTATTTTTAAAAAATTATTGAAAGTCCTTTTCGTGACGTCACGAGACGCCGCTCCTTAAAAAAAAATAGGACTTGCCACCTCGTGACGTCAAAAAAAGGACATTCAATAATTTTTAAAAAATAGTTCCTGCGGTCTCTAGAAAATCTGAAAAAAATCAGAGTAGCAACCCTCTATCCATTTCTCCAATAAAAAAAATTGAGGTCGATACTCCATTTTATTGAACTTTTATATCAAATGTCCCTTACGTGTCTTGCAGGGATACATTAGGGAGTATCCCATGTATGCCCCGCAGGTGCACTCATGGGACATTAGTATTTTTTTTTAATATGGTTAAATTATGTTATTTTAAAACATTTAATTTAATCCTAAATAAAAATAAATTAATTTGTTAAATATCATTGAATATCCCGCATGCAGGTGTCTCTGGAGGACACACACACGGGGCATTGTCGGAAATTGTAAATATTTATATGTCATCATATATATATATATTGATTAAGCATGAGTCTATTGACTTTTTGAGCACAATTGAGGTTAATTTTTATTATAATTATCCCGATAATCCGAATGTCCTGTAACTGCACCTGGGGGTTAATTATTCATGGGACATAAAATTTCTTCTCATGAAATGATATATATATATTTTAAGCTACTAAAGATATTCTTTTAATATAATATACAATAATGGTTGGATTTTTTTATTTCATAATTACAAAAATTTATACATAAAATTATGCTTTGCTGATTTTTTTCAGATTTTTGGAGTACAGGAACTAATTTAAAAAAATATATATTTAATAAATCTGAATTAGGGTGGTACAACCTGATGGGACAACCATGATGTCATCAATAGCCAATCACAACAGCAACCGTATACAATAATTATTCTAATTAGCATTCACTATTCTAAAATTAGTTAACTTTAAATACACGCCGCTTATATGATGTCCAGACAAAATTTAAAACCATTTTCTTTGAAATTAAATATACAGTATAATAATATTATAAATACCTAAAATGGGATATCGACCTCAATTTTTTTATTGCAGAAATGGATAGAGGGTGCAAAGTTATGCTACCCTGATTTTTTTTTTGATTTTTTAGAGCCCGGGATGTATTTTTAACAAATTATTGAAAGTCCTTTTTGTGACGTCACGCGGCGACAAGTCCTATCTTTTTCTTAAGGAGCCGCGTCTAGTCACGTCACGAAAACAACTGTCAACAATTTTTTAAAAATAGTTCCCGGACTCTAAAAAATCTGAAAATATCAAGGTAGCATAAATTTGCACGCTATAGCTTTATCCATTTTTGCAATAAAAAAAATTGTGGTCAATACTACATTGTGTCCCTTCATCATCATATTAATTATTTCATATAGCATATTAATTAGCATGGCACAATAAAACTTAGTATATAATATATTATTAGTATCTAGTATAGAAAGTTATAACTTTCAATTAGCTTGAAGTAGAGTATGAGCGATTTCATTTTTTGGAATTATTTTTTTTTTTTCTAAAAATAGTTTAACCTGCCTTCTATTGAGAAATATGAAAACCAAAAAATTCCATCTCAAATAGCTTCACCACAAAAAATTCCCAAAGTTGGTGTTTCGGAGGCCGTTGACATATTATATATGCATCCCTTATGGAACAAAAAACAGCTTTTTACTCCAACTTCGTCTACTATATGGTATCAACCAAAAAATGCGTACGTAATCTATTATGAATTCTTTAATGGATTTACAAATAATTTTATTTATTTACGGAGCCGTTTTTCCGAAAAGATGTATTAAAATTTATGCGAGTTAATTATTCCCATAAGGATTTTCAGGATTTTTTTCCGGAAAAACGGCTCCATAAAAAATTGTTTTATTTGAAAATCCATTAAAGAATTCATCAAAGATTCTATATGTACGAATTTTTTAATTGGCACCATATTTCAGACGATGTTGTAGTAAAAAGCTCTTCCATAAGCTAGGATGCATGTTAAAGACCTCCGAAACACTAACTTTTGGAATTTTTTGTGGTGAGGCTTATTTGAGATGGAATTTTTTGGTTTTTATTTCTCAATAGAGGGCGAGTTAAATTTTTAGAAAATGAAAATAAAAAAAAAAAATGAAATCGCCTAAGGTGGATCCACATGGCGATTTCCAACCTGCGACGCGAAGCGAATAATGCGCACTTGCAATGCTGTAAAATCCATTGGCGGCCGGCCATATTTGGGGATTAAAAAAAAAAGTATAAAAATTAATGCGATATATTCGCCGCCGCAATGTCGAATTCGCTTCCGCATAGGATTTCACAGCTTGTGTGACAAAATCGCGTCGCATAGCCCCGCGTTGTTACCATCTGAATTCGCCTTTACTCTACTTTAAGCTTCATCCCTCTCTAAAACGAATTATAAATATATATGTAAAAAAAAATTTTTTTCTTTAAATTTATTTTCTACTGATATCATTGCATGTTCATTGTAATCTATCGTATTTAAATAATATAAATTATAAAGATATTATAATTATAAATTATGTCACTTTTTTTAAATTTGTCGTTAATGAAAATTATAAGCGCAGGTGTGGATCAGCTATATAGGGGGAGGGCAGGGCTATTCTTCTATTGGTGGAGGGGAGCTGCCCCCCCCCCCCCATTTTTGGATTTAACACACATGTGCAACATATATATAATATACAGTATAATAATATATATTATATAAAATCATTTTTCCCATTCCAATTTTTTTTAACATTGATCTTATGCGGAGGCAGCCCCCCCCCCCGATTTTTTTCTGAATCCATGCCTGTTTAAGCGTGTGCGTAGGGATTAGAGTAATTAAAATATGGAATTAATTTATGCATGCTATTCTTGGGTGGGATCTATCATATATATAATTTTATGAGGTGATCGATCGAGTCCCATGATGTATAATATATATTTAAACAATAAAGTGCACTAAATTAACTCTTATTAAACAATTATAATAAACTTTCTCCACCATAAAACACTATGAATATCACTTGAAAGGTGAAATGATTTCATTTCGTTTAAATTATGCAATTAAAGAATTAAACTATTTTCTGACATAACTTTTTCAAACATTCCGTGCGCCTTGTAAAAAATATTTCTTACGATTTCTTATCGTTTCTGATTGGACAAGTTCAAAATTGTAAGCCAATCAAAATTTAGCACCGACCGTTGATCGATAACGATCGATAATCGATATGTTTTTTTTATTTTCTAATGGCGGCGAAGAAGAAGTGATGTCGGTGCCAAATTTTCGTTAATAACTGCAATTAAATCTGTGTTACGATGTTTTGTATGATATATTTAATGAAAATACATAACGAACTGTGAGAATAAGGTATGTTTTAGTGTATGTATATTGCGTCCTTGGTTAAAATTGTGTTTTTCTGATCCACGATTTGTTTTGTTTATGTCTGATATCTTCAAACGAGTGGACCTCGAGTGGACTATCTGTTCTGTAAGTTTCTTAAAATTGAATTTCCAATCGTCAGCATCATTCTATATGGAAATACCGGGTATGTATAATACCATATTGTTTATGTAGCAAAGTTCCCAAGCGTATATTAACGAGAAAATTACAGTAATGATGTTTGAAAATAAATTAAATTTTTCCTTCTATGCATAGGTGTCGTTGACTGATTTCAAGTTTTTCAGTTCCCATTTAGCTTAAGGTAGAGATAACGCCGAACAGCTGATTGACGTAATGCCCTTTGATTAACATGTAAACCTAAGCAAATTGACAAAAATTCTGAAATTTTTTTGACAGTAAGATGCCATGGCCTAAAAGCCATAGCAAAAGTTTCCAAAACATTTAACGAGCCGATTTTTTTAAATTAATTTTTTAGATTGGCTCTCCATGGGAAAGCCCTATGCTGAAAATTAAAAAAATTAATTAAAAAAAATCGGCTCGTTAAATCGTGTTGAAATTTTTTCTATGGCTTTTAGGCACTAATATCTGCCTCTCAAAAAAAATTCAGAATTTTTGTCAATTTGCCAAGGTTTACATGTTAATCAAAGGGCATTACGTCGATCAGCTGTTCGGCGTTATCTCTACCTTAATGTGCATACAATAATTTTTATCATAAATAAATAGTCTATTACAATTATTTTAACACTATATTATAGCAGTATGCACACGGTTTGCCATACTGTACAGTACAGTATCTAAAATAAGCATGCATACATAATATAATATATGCTGTATGCATATCATATTTATAAATATGCTGATGAACGATACAATGGTTTCAAGGTTCTTCTTCTACCTGCATATAATGCAATCCCTATGCCTAGACAGTACATTTGCCTTGGATTGTAAAGGTGCTGTCACATATGGTCGAAAATTACTACCGGAATCATGCCGTAGCAGCCGCAGATAAACGAAAATGTACGAAAGCTTGCTGTATACGGCATGCCATGGCATAAATAATATTTCTGTTGTTTGAAAGTTCTTAAACTTGCCACTAACCTATAAGTGTCATATAAACCCACCTATTTTTAAAATTAAACTTAAATTATTTATTGTGTTCAATGATGTGCTGATTCCGTCTTGTGCAGTGTCAACAGGTAATGTGAGTGACAATCTCGAGGCGGTGTCTCAGGCAGCGTCCAATCTCAGTGACGTCCTCGCTTGATGAAGGAAGGAGGAGAAGCGGACCCACTAGACAATCTCTCTGCCAACGTATCTGGCCGCTGCACTCCCAGCATATCAGGCAGGGACGCACCTCCAGTCAGGTGACGGACAACACAGATGCAGCCAATGGACACTAGGGACAACCATGGTGAGTCCTCGGCCTGTAGTTTTCTATGTACATTATCCTTCAATAAGTGATTTATAGGTAAACTAAAAATAATGATTGTGATTTATTTTTATTTATTTTTTTACTTTGAGGGCTATACTATATACAGTATTTTTATAATTGGGAAATTAATTTTGTTGGTTGCAATACTAATTTATGTTTCATACTTTACTCAATGTGAAAGTGTCTCGGAGGCAGATTCTTTGTTACGTAGTGACTAGTCGCTATTAAATTTAGACAAGATGGCTGCCATTAAGCGGAAACTTCAACTAGACACAAACTCACTTGCATTTCAGTCGTTATGATGGCAAAGTGTCTCGGAGGCAGATTCTTTGCTACGTAGTGACTAGTCGCTATTAATTTTAGACAAGATGGCTGCCATTTAGCGGAACCTTCAACTAGACACAAACTCTCTTGCATTTCAGTACGTTATGATGGCAATGTGTCTCGGAGGCAGATTCTTTGTTAAGTACTGACTAGTCTCTATTAAATTTAGACAAGATGGCTGCCATTTAGCGGAACCTTCAACTAGACACAAACTCACTTGCATTTCAGTCGTTATGATGGCAAAGTGTCTCGGAGGCAGTTCCTTTGTTACGTACTGACTAGTCGCTATTAAATTTAGACAAGATGGCTGCCATTTAGCGGAACCTTCAACTAGACACAAACTCACTTGCATTTCAGTACGTTATGATGACAAAATGTCTCGAAGGCAGTTTCTTTGTTACGTACTGACTAGTCGCTATTAAATTTAGACAAGATGGCTGCCATTTAGCGGAACCTTCAACTAGACACATACTCACTTGCATTTCAGTACGTTATGATGGCAAAGTGTCTCGGAGGCAGATTCTTTGCTACGTAGTGACTAGTCGCTATTAATTTTAGACAAGATGGCTGCCATTTAGCGGAACCTTCAACTAGACACAAACTCTCTTGCATTTCAGTACGTTATGATGGCAATGTGTCTCGGAGGCAGATTCTTTGTTAAGTACTGACTAGTCTCTATTAAATTTAGACAAGATGGCTGCCATTTAGCGGAACCTTCAACTAGACACAAACTCACTTGCATTTCAGTCGTTATGATGGCAAAGTGTCTCGGAGGCAGTTCCTTTGTTACGTACTGACTAGTCGCTATTAAATTTAGACAAGATGGCTGCCATTTAGCGGAACCTTCAACTAGACACAAACTCACTTGCATTTCAGTACGTTATGATGACAAAATGTCTCGAAGGCAGTTTCTTTGTTACGTACTGACTAGTCGCTATTAAATTTAGACAAGATGGCTGCCATTTAGCGGAACCTTCAACTAGACACATACTCACTTGCATTTCAGTACGTTATGATGGCAAAGTGTCTCGGAGGCAGATTCTTTGTTACGTAGTGACTAATCGCTATTAAATTTAGACAAGATGGCTGCCATTTAGCGGAACCTTCAACTAGACACAAACTCACTTGCATTTCAGTACGTTATGATGGCAAAGTGTCTCGGAGGCAGTTTCTTTGTTACGTACTGACTAGTCGCTATTAAATTTAGACAAGATGGCTGCCATTTAGCGGAACCTTCAACTAGACACAAACTCACTTGCATTTCAGTACGTTATGATGGCAAAGTGTCTCGGAGGCAAATTCTTTGTTACGTACTGACTAGTCGCTATTAAATTTAGACAAGATGGCTGCCATTTAGCGGAACCTTCAACTAGACACAAACTCACTTGCATTTTAGTACGTTATGATGGCAAAGTGTCTCGGAGGCAGTTTCTTTGTTACGTACTGACTAGTCTCTATTAAATTTAGACAAGATGGCTGCCATTTAGCGGAACCTTCAACTAGACACAAACTCACTTGCATTTCAGTACGTTATGATGGCAAAGTGTCTCGGAGGAAAATTCTTTGTTACGTACTGACTAGTCTCTATTAAATTTAGACAAGATGGCTGCCATTTAGCGGAACCTTCAACTAGACACAAACTCACTTGCATTTCAGTACGTTATGATGGCAAAGTGTCTCGGAGGCAGTTTCTTTGTTACGTACTGACAAGTCGCTACTAAATTTAGACAAGATGGCTGCCATTTAGCGGAACCTTCAACTAGATACAAACTCACTTGCATTTTAATACGTTATGATAGCAAAGTGTTTCGTAGGCAGTTTCTTTGTTACGTACTGACTAGTCTCTATTAAATTTAGACAAGATGGCTGCCATTTAGCAAAACCTTCAACTAGACACAAACTCACTTGCATTTCAGTACGTTATGATGGCAAAGTGTTTCGGAGGCTCCTACTTCGTCATTACTGACGCTACGTGATGGAACCAAGATGGCGCCTATTTGACAGGACCTGCTGCCAGTGACAAACTAACCTCATGTTTTCAGAAATTAAATTAGTAACAGCGTCAATCTGCATCATGTTACCAACTTACTGACTTTTCCTTCCAGCATTGATATTAAATTCTAAATATCAGCCATTTTTTCAAACTTGAAACCAAAATATCATTTAAAATGAACAATCTAAAGCTGTGTGATACTCAAGGATTTTGTATTTATAGATAGGTTATCTCTATACCAATAGAATTAGAGCTACTGAGGCAAATCTCCAACGTAAGATGGTGACCGAGCGCAACCATCTGCAATGTAAACTATATGGAAGTTCCCCAACGTAAGATGGCAGTCATCCCATTGGTTACTGTTGTAACCGCCACCCACTTCCTCACCGACGGCAGTACCATCACCTATCCATACATACAAAATCCTTGGTGATACTCATATAATGACCATATATTGCAGTGGCTTTTATACTGTGGCTTGCATACTGACTTTTGTTGTTCCAGCATGTTATGGAGCCTGATAAAATAATTCTACTGGTTGCTTCAAACACCTAGACATTTGTATAATTTACTTATACGACTATTGTTTACATCGTGAGTGTCTAAATTTTGATAAATTTCAACAGGGCATCATGATCACTGCCAACAAGCCTCCTACCTGATGATGAAAAGTCTGCCAACAGTGCCAAGAATTCAAGAATTTTAACGTTTATCCCCGACGTCTTTGGCCCAAGTAATTCCAAACAGCAGTTTCAAATACTTGGGTAATAGAGGGGAGAACTCGTCAAAGTGAATAGTAGAAAATTTACTTGTTATTTATTTGAGGAGATATGGGTCAGATGGGGGAGGGCCCAATATTGATTCTGGCAGAAAGCTAGTTGGGTTTCATTGTAATTTTTTTGGAAGGAGTTGGGTTACATGGTGGAGAGTCCGGTATTGATTCTGCCAAAAAGCTAGTTGAATTTCGTTGTAAAGAGTTGTTTAGAGTTGGGTCAGATGGGGGAAGGACCAGTATTGATTCTGCCAGAAAGTTCGTTGGATTTCGTTGTAAAGAGTTGTTGAGAGTTGGGTCAGATGGGGGAAGAACCAGTATTGATTCTGGCAGAAAGTTTGTTGGATTTCGTTATAATTTTGTTGAAATGAGTTGGGTCAAATAAGGGATAACCCAGTATTGATTCTGCCAGAAAGTTCGTTGCATTTCATTGTAATTTTGTTGGAATGAGTTGGGTCACATTGGGGAGGATCCAGGAATGATTCTGCCAGAAAGCTAGTTGGATTTCGTTGGAATTTGGTTGCAATGAGTTAAGTCAGATTGGGCAACCCCTGGTTCGGCAGGGGGAAACTTTTAGTTGTATTTCATTGTAATCAGTTGTATAAATGTGTGTTGAAATTTGTTAATGCCAGCTGTATTTTATTGAATAATGTCTTGTTAATAAAGGTTGAAATTTGTTGTGATTAATCAGTTGTATAATGTTTATTTTAATTGTAATCCTTGAGTTACACTATGTTGTGTAGTGTTATCATTATCCAGTTATATTTAGTTGCTTTTTGCGCACGTTTATCTTGGTTAGCAGGAGTTAAAACAATATCTGTTGCCTTCAGTTATTCAAAGTTACAGGGCCGCAACTAAAACGAACCCTAAAAGCGGCAAAATCATAGTTGTATTGAGTTGTATAGTTAGTTTTTAGTTGGAGCAAGATTTTGTTCAACAAAATTTAAGTGTGGGAAGGCCTTGCTGGTTATTCCTATCCTTTTCTTTTAATAAGATTATCACAACCTAAATGGTTTATTTTCCTTAATTTGAATAATTTGCAGTTGAGGGAGATTAAATTTTTGCTGGAGCTCCGAGACAAAACAATTCTTACCTGTAATGTGAAACATATCATATTCTTAATTGTCCACTGCATAAACTTCCCCTGTTACCTGTCGTTACGCTATGCCTGTCAGACTACCTGAAAATTATTTGTACTATTTGATAGTTCCTAATATATATATATATATATATAATTATAATATATATATATATATAATTATATATCTGTATAATAATTTATAAATGTTTCAAAATTGGAACTATAATAATATACTAATATTTATACAAGTGTTGTACTGTATTCCTATTTTAAATTTATATTGATATATACTGTATAATATGTTTGTGTATGTATAATATAATCATATTCTTATTTTTTAGGGCATTATTATATTTTATAATCTATTCTGTACACTGTCTTTGATGTGTTCAATAAATAATTTATTATTAAAATTTACAGCTTTTTTTTTTTTTTTTTGTATGCCTTCGATGCCTTTTTTTTCTTTTGCTCGCTGGTGGCATCTGCATTGTAATTTGTAAACTATTAAAAAAAAAAAAAAAACGTAGAGGGACCTGCAGGACGACTGACAAAATTGTCAAAATAAAAATGATTACGTATTAATAATTTTAAGATACTTAAATTATCAACTAGATAATTAAAATATTTTTCGAATTGATTTTCATTGACTATTTAAGACTTTTATTTTTTTTTACAGTAGGATTTAAAAATGTGTTGATTAATTACAAATAATTATTGCTCAAAAATTAATTTAATCTGCATATAAAAAAGTTATTTTAATATCCAGACTTAAATTTTTATCAGAGATCATAAGTATTATCATATGTTAACTAGATATTTAGAGTATATACTAGTGAACCCAGATTAACATGTATTTTTCTTTTAATGACAATTTAGTCAAGGTTAATAGATTCAACTACCTGATTCTTAATTAATTTTCCTATTGCTTGATAATAAACATGTCAGAAAAGGTTGATGATGAGTTGGAATAATAATTAAAAAGAAACAAATACACATTTATTATTGTAATATATATTATAGAATAGCAAATCAAATTTTATTGAAATTTTTTTGTTCAATCAAGAAAAAAGTATTTAGTGTTACAGTACCTCAATTTTCAGTAACTAAATAAAAAATTGTAAAAAAGAGAAAAAAAATATAACTTAATTATTAAGTTTACACAGGGATGTCCACCTTTTTATATTATTTTATCTTTTAACAATCTTACTTATACATACAGATGGTATATAATTATGCTTTTAATTCTGAGTTAAGTATACAATAAATAAAAAAAAAAAATAACATAAAAGAGCAATTGTACTAAAAAAAAAAAAAAGGCAGCCAAGTTTTGCAACTATAAAGAATTTTTAGACACACTGCACCTGTATGAAATTGACCTACAAGTAAATTGAAGTAACTGTATAAGAATTATGCCAAAAAATAGAGTAAAATATTAAAAAAAATTAAAGAAAAAAGTGTTGTGTAGTGTATTTTCACCATTATCACACAAAGAAAACATTGCCTGCTTTCAACTTTTTTTTATTTATCTGGCAGATAAAGGTTAAGATTTAACCTGAGAATTTGTCCATAAAAAAGACGTGGCAACACTGTAGTAGCGCACTAGTAATGCAATCTGGGAGGAGTGACTACAGTCCCTGAGAGCGTTGCCACATTTCTTGTCGCTTTTTAATAACAATCAAAGCCACAGTTCAAAAAATATGAAAACAATTCAGAAAAATATTCTAAAAAATAAGGTTTAGTAAAAAAACAAAAAAAATCTGTCATTATTTTTTTTTTTGCAATGCTAATTCACAAATTAAACATTGGATGGATACAAAATTCACATTTGATTAAATTAATTATAAAATAACAAACGGTTAAAAAATTCTGAAAAAAAAATCAGGGCTAATTGAAAGATTGTTGTAAGTCTACATAATTAATTTGAAGAACGTCTCTCGTTACGACATATTTCGTCCAAATTTCTCAGGTTAAGCCTTGATATTACCGTCTGCCTACTTTACTGTTTTTACTGATCTACAAGAGCCATCACTTTAGTCACCAGTTACAAAATAATAAATTACTTGTTACGTACCAAGAAAAGTGATACTCTTGATTGGAAGTTCCAGTATGCTGCTCTGATAGCCTTGGAGCAAAACTTCAAATGAATTGAATACACCTTGACCAAGAGGTGACTTCATACAAGGATAGAGTCCACTATTTTTTAAATGGACTTCTAATAAATATTTTCCTGCATTTTTCTTCAATAACAAAATATTTTTAAAGTTTATATGAATTTCAGAGTTATAAGAAACATATTTTTTAAAACTTAATTCAGAGACAATTCTTGAATAGTTACCACAATTATCAATTTGTTTGATAGATACAATCAAATCTTCTTCATACATATTCTCTTGACTTCCAAATTTGAAAATTTGAGAACTTTTAATAATATCAGCAGGATTATTTACTTGAGAAAATATGTCTAATCTTACCAGCCAACAATCACTTTCAATCTTAATCAAAGAATTAAATTTCTGATTTACAAAATTGGATACAGAGAGATTTTCTTTAGGTAAATTAATTTCATACAATAACAAACCTGGTGGATAGCGAGCTAATTCTTCAGTCACTTCAGGTAATTTCAAATCTATGACCATTTTTGAACTCCATCTTTGTTCTTTGTTTCCACACAGTCCCTGAGAAAGCTCGCCAATGTCCGGTGCATTAAAACACTGGTACAACGAGACTTTCTCTTCAAGAGTGAGCCAATTTTGAGCACCGGGACCGCAGGCAAATTGCAGGGGGGAGAGGGAGAGGAGCCTCAAGTCGGACACCACTTCTGGTCCCATCACGACACGAAGGTTTGTGTCGTTGACCTCAAGGTTACGAAGCTCACATTCTTGACGAGCCCAACGTAGAGTCGCCTCGATGACCGACATTTCCGAGCTGATTTGGAGGTCGTCTTGCTGAATTACGGTGACCAGAGTGGAGTGGGGGACGTCCAAGAGAGCCGGGGCTGCGAGCAATTCTTCAGCATAGTCACACAATACCTGAAACAATAATAGTTAATGATTTGATCTCATAGAATATATCAGAAAGAATCAAATGAAAATAACATTTAAAAATTCTAGAATATTATAAAACTTGATTGTTTAAGGGTAAGGTAACGCCACCAATGTTAAAAAAAATCCCTCACACAAAAATTCTGAAAAAAATTTAAAATGTTCTCCTCTACATCCCATATCAGTAGTTAAAATATCAGGTTTACAAATACGATCTAGTTTTTGAGTTACGAATTTTTAAAGTTGACTAATTTAACATGGGAATTCCATTTCTCCATGTTAAATTAGCCAACTTTAAAAATTCATAACTCAAAAACTAGATCGTATTTGTATACCTGATATTTTACCTACTGATAGGGGGTGTAGAGGAGAACATTTTAAATTTTTTTCAGAATTTTTGTGTGAGGGATTTTTTTTAACATTGGTGGCGTTACCTTACCCTTAAAAATTCTAGAATATTATAAAACTTGATTGTTTAAGGTTTTAGGAATTTCAATAATGTTGTTTCTTCTTTTCACAACAGTTTTCTGTTACTCTCCATTCACTGAATTAAGAATGCTACCCATTGATGGAAAGTTAAAATTCCTCTGCAATTCTGGGATCTCAATCAAGTAAGATTCACCCTTAAAATTACTTTAGTAAATTAAACAAAATAAAAAAAACTCAATGAATGTGTTTTTTTTTTTACAGTCAAATTCTCAGGAATTATTTATAATATGTAATATATAAATAAAAAAAAATTACTGTACAACCAACTTGTAACAAAGAATGTCATGTAACAAATTATAATATGCACTGTATATACAAATTTCAACAATTTAAAAATAAGCCTGAACAATAATTGCCTACAATTCCTATAATATGACAAATTCTGAAATCATCAAATTTTGAGTACTCACATAATTATCATAAACATTGAAAATATAATTATATTTTGTTCATTATCTTACACGAACCATGTATACAAAAATACATGAATAAATATTACTGGCTTCTTTTATAACATTTTTGGGAAATCCCTTGAACCAACCTTGATGGCTGCTTTGTAAAGCAGAGGATTTGGAAGCTCTCTCTCCTGATTCAGGATGGACCAAACGTCAATAAGAAGGGACTGTCAGATACTGAGCAGCAAATTCAACCTTAAAATATGACTTGTTAAAGGGGTACCAAAGTGAATACTTTTTTTACATGTTCGGGCAGCTACGAATTATTCTAATATCCCTGTGGCTCAATATTTACGTACGATGCCCAGTTATTTTACAATTAATTATTTAGTTTGAAAAGTGAGTTTGAAAACCGTTGGTTGATTCAAGCATGCCCGCGGCCGCAGCGGCCGGTGATACGACAAGAAGGGGGCGGGAGGAGGTTCCCCCCGATTCGCGGGAGATTCTCGTCGTATCAGCGGCTTCTGCGGGCGCGCACCGACTTGAATCAACCAACGGTTATCAAACTCACTTTTTAAACTAAATAATTAATTGTAAAATAACTAGGCATTGTACGAAAATATTGAGCCACAGGGATATCAGAATAATTCGTAGCTGCCCGAATATGTAAAAAAAGTATTCACTTTGGTACCCCTTTAAGGAAGAGCTCTAAATATCAAAATTAAAAAGAACCAAAACTTAAAACTGGATTTTTTTTTTTTTTTTTTTTTAGGATCCATTTCAAACCAGGACTGTCATTGCCTAGAAATCCATCCCAGCATTTGCCTAATTGTGCTTGAGGAAACCATGGAAACCTTTGAAATAAATAAGTTATGTAGACTTGGTAGATTAAGAATAAAATAAAATATTTAAGCTCTTGAATCTATATGGGCTTTATATCAGACTCTCTCTAGACACGTGTTTAATATAAGGCCTGTTCGTAAACCCTGCTCGGTGTACACTTTTACACCGTTTTCTTACACCAGTGCAGAGGGTGGTGTAGGGAGTGCAGTGCAGATGACGTCACGATTTTTGTTCGTAAACTTGCTCAGAGTACACTGAGCAGGGTTTACGAACAAGCCTAAAATGTACCTTAACATTGTTGATCATGGTGGTTGTACAAATTCTTCGTAGTCCAGCCACCAGGTACTTGTCTGCGACCATGGTCAGGGTCACAAGGGCGGTGTGATCCAGGTCAGGGTGTTTGTGTAGATGAACTTGTGGACATTTATTACCAGCTTGTTTATTTGAAAAGTCAATCTATAACTTATCTTAAAATGAGAAGATCTTGTCAACAGGTTTAATAGAGGCTTCAAGTCAGCTGATTTTTCGGTGATCCCACCCGCTATACCAAACCTATGTAAAAAAAAATGTGAATTCGTTTTTTCACCAAGAATAAGATTTTTCAGGGATAATTCCTTTACGGAACTTTGGTCCAAACTGAAAAATAAAGTAGATAATTAAAGATTTAGATTTTTTACTTGATTTATAACCGAGAAAAGTTAAAAAAACACTTTGCTTCATTTTCAAGTGCAAGATGGACCTTAGCGACAAACAGTTGCGCAGCGAAAGCGCATCACTTGAAGCCTCCATATAAAGTACATAGTCTTAATAATTCCGAGTAAAAGACAAGAGCAAGATGACCGTGATGATTACCATGCTAGAAATGCCAGATTGGTAAACAATAGAATGTTGAAATGCACTCAAGAGTAGTGCCAAATTACAAAGATATTTAATGTTGATGTTGACCATAAGTGAATACACAGTTACGTGGGTCCAAACCTGAACTTTGCTCATCTTTTTAGCAATACTTCTCAGTCTCAGAAAAAATCTGAAATACATATACAGTAAAAACTTGCTAGTACGTAAAGAAAAGAGATCCAGGGGGGTCTTCAAATAACACAAATTACAACAATCCTAAAATTAAGACAGTCTTAGCGTATTCTTTATTGTTGCGCTAAGACAGTCTTAGGCTAAGTTTAGGTTAAGTGGTGTTATTTGAAGACCCCCCAGGAAATTAGGTTTACCTTATACAGTTTTTCCTATACACGCAATGCTAATTAATTTTTACGGGATCACAATCTTCATTACTCAAAATAGAGTTTTACCCCTAACAACAAGTTGCGTAACAACGAGTTTTTACTGTATATCAGAGTAGCATAACTTTGCACCCTCTATCCATTTCTACGATAAATTAAATTTTCTTATACATTGTCCACTGTACATAT
This sequence comes from Siphlonurus alternatus, assembly GCA_949825025.1. Classification (NCBI taxonomy): domain Eukaryota; kingdom Metazoa; phylum Arthropoda; class Insecta; order Ephemeroptera; family Siphlonuridae; genus Siphlonurus; species Siphlonurus alternatus. The sequence goes on along the minus strand of OX463783.1, from coordinate 28,277,144 downwards.
ATTAGGTAATCAAATCTATCCACCCACCTGAGCATGACCTTGAAGATGTCAAGCTGAAGGTCAATGAGCCTCACCATTCCACCCTTCCTTGGCGGAGAACTGAAGAACATTGTCTCAAACACCGAGCTGGCACGAGCAAGTACAAACTTGTGGGCACGAAACATCTGAACAGAAACATGGCATGAAATATTAATTTCTTCTTGTGTGCTACAACTGCACTTTGAATAAAACAGCAGAAAAAAAACTGAATTATTTAGTAAACCTGATATCACATGAACTTGCTTCTTAGGGGACGAGGGAGATGATTTGGTATTGTTTACAATATTCAAGGGTTTCGGCATTAAAGAATAGCATTGCTTTAAATAGAGACTGATAAGGTAGGGTACTCAAGTTTTTTTCTTTCTTTTTTCAAAGTAACAGGTGTTCTTTTGTCAGTCTGTTATTTATTACGGTACTGTATTTGATGTAAAAAAATAATAATAAATAGTAATAATACAACATTAAAGACAAAATCAGAGTAATTAATATCTTACTAACCAGATCAGTCAAATAATCTCGACCAATTCTTAATATAGTATTAATTTTTTAACCATAACTCAAACTTATCCCCACGTTTTACTTTAAATTCTCAAAGTAATTAATGTAGCGACACACTCCCTCAAGCTTAGTTATCTGCTTTACCAACCTGAGCTGCGATGTCGTCAGGTCCCACCCTGAAGGTACAATCCGTACAAAGATCATGTTCTAACATGTACATTTGCTGCTGAGTCACGGACATCTGCATCTTCCTCCAGTCTGCCATCTGGTGGTGAGAAGTTAGAACTACGTATTCTTAAAAAAACTTACTTGTGTATTGAACACAAATATTATATGCAAATATTGAAACAAAAATCAGATAATAATAAATACACTATATTGTACATTGGTATAAAAACAGGCAGTGAAGGTAAGAATGTAGAGGCAATTTCAGAATCTTTCGAAAAAAACAAACAAAAATGATTGCTTGAGATTTTGATAAGAACAATCATTCTTTCACTGCACGTTGGCAATGCATTTTTCTTTTTTTTTTTATTTCAAAGGCAAACAACTTAATTTTGTCACTCTTCTTTTTTAAGTTAACTGTAAATGTACCCTACAGTTAACAATACTGTATGTTTAATACTTATTTAGCTTACATAAAAAAAGCTAGCAAAATCTCAAAATAAAAAACGCAGCAAGTGTGTGACTCTATCCCGTTTTGATTCTGATATGAAAGCACCTTGATATAAAACTGTACAATCAACACCAAATCTAATGCAAAAATCTTCGGGAAAGCAACTCTATGGTTATAATAGCCAAGTCCATTACAATGACGAGTTACATATCAATCATAATGACGATTGACAACATATATGGCAACCTTTTTGATGTTTTCTATGAGTTACTTTTTACAGGTTTTCCTGTACTTTTTGGGAAAACAATGCTACAAATAAAAGTGTAACTCATTATCAGTAACAAAACTCGCACTGTGATATCAACTCTCATTAATTATGAGTGACTCATTCAAGCAAAACTTTGAGATTTTCACATTAAATTTTGCATTGCATGTACAAAACAACACTGGAACAAAAACTAATACAAAAATAATCTCACTCACATCTTGGTTATCACCAACACCCTCTATCTCATGATCTGACATCCTCGGCTTTTTACTGACAGAAGACTCAGACGTTGTGGACTGAAACAAAAAATATTTGCCTTTACATTTTTAAATGAATAATAAGAAACTAAAGTATTAAAAAAGGTTGGCATTTGTTTCATTTTAAGGTTTCCTCTTGGGGTAAAGAAAAATTATTTTACAGTTAAAATGTTAAGGATTATTGTCACTAGTCTTAGGAGATGGTGAATAACTCCGAAAATTATAGTAAACCTTCCTTACATTACAACATAAATATTCAGCAAAAAAAAAAAAAAAAAAATGAAGCAAAAGTCGGTCTAATTTTTTAGATATTCAGGATATAAATAGTGCAAATATCATTGAAAATCTGGCGGCCATTAGTCAAATCAGTATCTTTTTCAACTAAAAAGATGAATATCTCAAAGACTGGGCGGAATAATTACTTTTTTTTTTACTGAAGAAAGTAAAGTCATTTTGTTCTGTGTTCTGATCTAAATTTTATATTTTTTTACCAACAAAAAATAATTATCATAGTGAAAATAACACTTAAACAGAATTTGACTAATGCAAATGAAAAAACATGGAAACTTCAGTTAAAAGTCGTTTGATTTTTATCTCACCTGCACCTGTGGACGCTTTTGTCCCAGATGTTGCCCATTGCCATTCTGCTTTCTGATTGGCTGAGATGTGTGGGACTGCTCTGTGATTGGTTGAGAGGTCATAGGCTGGTCTCTGATTGGCTCGGACATCTCAAGCGTTACAGTAGGTATTTGGGGCGACTCGTCAAGTTCATTCTTTACAACCTTAGTTGTAATTTCAGATGTCTGTAACATATATAGTAAAAACTTGTTATTACGTAACTTGTTATAAGGTAAAAACTCGATATTGAGTAACGGAGTAAAGGTCCCGTAAAAATTAATTAGTATTGCAGGTATAGGAAAAACTTGATATAAGGTATACTCGATATAAGGTAAACCCAATTTCCTGGGTCCCTTAACTTTACGTAATAATAAGTTTTTACTGTATTTGTAATTAAATTCTTATCAGACTTTAGAATATGCAGGGTGAACAGCTTTTATTTTAATATTTTGTTTAATGAAAGTCAAACTTATTAGTACGCCAAAAATAAGGTCACTTCCCTCAGCTTTCTAAGAGTTTCAGCATTTAAGACATTAAAAAATAGCATGACGAGCAAAGTCAATAATTTTTATTGTAAGAGTACTGATTGGTTGAAGAATGAGAGGGTGGGGGTGGCATGGACCAATCAGGATGCAGCTGAGTTTGCTGCTATGCGTCAAGGGGGGGGGGGGCTTATAAGAACAAAATTTTGGATTTATGGGTAAGATAACACGAACAATCGATTGTTTGTAGTCCCATTTGATTAACATGTAAACCTTAGCAACCTCATAATAATTCTGAATTTTTTTTTAGAGACAGTTCTTAGCACCAAAAAAATGTGGAAAAAATTTCAAAACAATCGGTCGATCCAATTTTTTTAAACGAATTTTTGGAATTTTCAGTATAGGGCTTTCCCATGGAGACCGAAACTAAGAAATTAATTTAAAAAAATTGGATCGACCGATTGTTTTGAAATTTTTTCCTTATTTTTTTTTGGTGCCAAGAACTGTCTCTCAAAAAAAAAATCAGAATTATTATGAGGTTGCTAAGGTTTACATGTTAATCAAATGGGACTACCAACAATCGATTGTTCGTGTTATCTTACCCTTAACATGAACAATATAGGCATTTTACCCACTCCCAATTTTTTCAACGTTGGCCCTTTATGGATCACCTCGAGGTGACCCCCCTCAAAAATTTTTAGTTCTAGACTTTTAACAGTTTTAACTTTGCAAGTTGGCAAAAAGTAACAACAAAAAATAGATGCATATGCCATGACCCTTACCTGTATGCATAATATATTAGACCATGCAATCCATGGTACAGTATCTATCGATCGATCAATCATGATCTATGGATACCTTATGGAGTATTTTTCTTTTTGTGTGTGTTTTACACAATTTCGATGGCAAAAGACGAGACGAAAATTATCTCCAAAAATCTCTATGTAGGCCGGTGATTTGGCCCAAGGATTTTGTATGTATCGAGCCGAGCTCAGCTGATCATGCGATTGACGGACCCAAGAAAAGAACCGAGAAACATGCAAAGTTATGTTTAAAACCACTATTAAACTTTCTTATTAATTTTACAAGACAAAGTAATCATTCAATATTCTCAAAAATGCATTTACGTTATTTTTGAAGAATTTCACTTTTTGTTTCCGCCATTTTGAAATTATAAACGATGCGTTTCGCGTTTCGATTTTATTTCATGAAGCGGTAAAGTTTGAAGCGTTCAAAACTTGGACCTCAGGCACCTCAGTGGCCTCAGTGGGTCAGTGCTACTAAAACGTGAGGATCGAACTTTGAGTATATCTCTGAACTTGAAGATATATTTTTATTATATGTTAATTAACCTACATTAATGAACTGTTGTATAAATTTTAGAGAAATCTTTGCTAATAAATATAAATTTGAACCACATCATACCTGCTTTTTAATTTTTTTCATATTTTTTTTTAGTTATCTCAAGTAAAAATAATGTATAAATAGGAATAGTAAGGGAAATAATATGGGATATTGTATGGGCATACCCACACTATTCCCATACCAAAGTATATATAATATATGCATGTTTTAAAGGCCTTATGAACCTTTGCACAAAATTAAGTACACGGTTAGCTTATTATTTGCTTCAGTGTGATTCGATCGGCTGCATAATTTTTTTTGTTTCAGCAGCACAAATATCAGAGATAATAGCCGATGAAAAGGAACCTGTGACGTCACTCACGCTCATTCAGCGGCGACAATATAGGGCAAAAAATAGGTTCACTCCCGCTGCAACCACGGGACCACGGCCACAATTTGACTTCTGTAATTTTGAAACTTTAATACTAGGGCAGTCCTGATAGTATTTGTAAAATAGCCTGAAAGATTTTTTTTTATGACATTCATACAAACCGAGTTATTGCGGTAGAAAGAGGAGTGAAAATGTTGTATAGGAAAACAATGTTAAATTTTTGGCTTATCTTGCTACCGCAATAACTCGGTTTGTACGAAGGTCACCAAAAAAATTCTTTCTGTCTATTTGACAAATACTATCAAGACTGCCCTGGTAAAGTTTCAAAATTCCAGAAGTAAAATTGTGGCCGTGGTTGCAGCGAGAGTGAACCTATCTTTTGCAGGAATTTCCCTATATTGTCACTACTAAATGAGCGTGAGTGACGTCACAGGTGCTTCTTCATCGGCTATTATCTCTGATATTTGTGCTACTGAAACAAAAAAAATTATGCAGCCGAATAACACTGAAGCAAAGCTAACCGTGTACTTAATATACTGTGAAAAGGTTCATAAGGCCTGTAATAAAAAACAAAGCCTTTAGTTGTTTATTTTTTATTTAAATTATTTCTTAAAATTTCTTAAACATTAAAAAAATTAAAGGTGGTAAGTATTTAATTATTATATTCTACAACAAAATATAAATTATATATGCTGTGTAACCGAGTATGCGCAGGATTTAGTGGAATTTATTTTATCTCTTTCATGTGCAATTCACAATAACATATTATATATTACAGACAAGGGTATTTTGTCTGAGGGTATATATTTTGTCCGAGGGTATTTTGTCCATGCAAGGGGGTGTAAATTATCCAAGGGTATTTTGTCCTAGGGTAAATTGGACGGTATATAGGCATTCGCACTAAAGTCACATTGTCTGAGGGTATTTTATCCGTGAGTCGATACTGTCAGTGTAGACGAGCATGCACAGGAGCAAATAAGTTAATGCATTATTTTGTCGTCTCAGAATAAAGCAAAATTAAGTCAGAAAACTTCATGAAATTTTTATGTATAATACAGTATATACTAAAATATATTAACTGATACTCTTTTGCTAATTTTTTAGGGTAAGGTAACACGGATCAGCTGACCCAATGCTAAAAAAATCCCACACATGAAAATTATGAAAAAAAAAAAATAATAATAATAATAAAATGTTCTCTACGTACATCCCCTAGCTATCTGCAGTATGGCTAAAATAGCAGAGGTATAAATTTATTTTATTTCACATTAAATTTCAGTTGAAATAACATTGTGACTATACAAACTAAACATTAATTAAATTTGAACAATTTCGATCGAGCTGCATGGTTTTTTGAGTTATGAATTTTTAAAGTTGCCTACTTTAACATGTAAAACTCAAACTTTAATTCCATATATGTTAAATTAGTCAACTTTAAAAATTCATAGCTCAAAAACTAGCTCGAATTTGTACACCTGATATTTTAGCCACTGCATGATAGGGGATGTACAATCATGCATGCAGAACATTTTAATTTTTTTTTCAAAATTTTCATGTGTGACTTTTTTAGCATTGGAACAGTTGATCCGTGTTACTTTACCCTTATTAACTTATACTCTTTTGCTCATTGAAGGTTCATATTCCTATAAAATTGTTGTGTAGTTATATCTAGCTGCATGATCGACTTTTGCATTCTGAGGGAACTATTTTGTTCAGAATCTCTGAATAACGACCACAATAACAAAATTTAATTAATGCATGAGCTGTCATATATTTTAATTGTCGCATTATTCCTGACCATTTTTCCATATGTCCCTGACAATTAAGAGAAGATATGGTTGGTATTCACGAAGAGTTAAAAGGAGCGTTTTAAGGGAAAATTAATTTTTTAGCACATCATGTATGTAATTATGCATACACCATTAGATGAATCATGGGCATGAATGTTAAATGCTTTTGGCACATTTTTTTTTTTCTTTCTTTTTACAAATTAAGATACACCCCTTAAAAATTTACAGCTCGCGGCGGCCGGGGTACTGGGATAGGGATAAGGTTAGGGAACGGATTATAGTGGCCACGGCCTGCATGCTTATGCGTCCCAGCATTTGCTGAGGTGAGACTGAGGGAACCGCGTGGAAAACCTCAGTCAGAGGACGGACACATTCTACTTTTTCTCAGTGGACCAAAGCAATGTCCAAAGCCTGGGGAACCACACACAAGTGCATCACTGCACTGGGTGGAAAGCGAGACGAATTTACCCCATGCAGGGATCAGGGAGCAGCGTATTTTTTACTTGAAACGGTCACCCATCCAAGTACTAACCACGCTCGACGTAGCCTGACTTCGGTGATCTAACGAGAACCGGTCAAAATGCACTGCGCCACGCTCGACCTCTCATGGCGAGAAACAATTATAAAACGAAAGGGAGAGTGTCACACAAATGATTGGAGAACTGGGATGGAGCTCACTGGAGGAAAGGAGGAGGCAAATTAGATTGACAACAATGTACAAAATTACAAGGAATGCCAAGGGTTGGGAGGAGATGAGTGGAAAAGTGGACAGGGGAAGATATTTGGGGAGAAGGGACCATGAATGGAAGCTCGAGTATCAGGGAAGCAACAATGATGTGGGAAAGTATTCTTTTATCAGGAGGACGGCGAGAGAGTGGAATCTGCTGGGGTCTGCGGAGGTGGGCGTGGACAGGATTGAGAAGTTCAAGGAGCTGGTGACCTCAAGACCTCAAGCAGGACACAAACTGTGAGCCATAGTGGTGTGACCACAACTGCCGCAGTATAAACTAAATTTTTATCTTTTATCTTTTATCTAATTGTGATCCGAAGAAAACTCAGTTTACCATTTCTCCAGCCCTTAATTACCATTAGCCCCCCTATAGGGATGCTGACACGTGCTGACACTTACAATTTTATCTAAAACCTTCATATTTTCCTTCCTCTGCCTTTTCAATGGAGATCACTCATCATGCTCGTCGAGATTTTCACATTCTTCGTCACAGTTTTCTTTATAACCATTCATTTTGAATTAACGCAGCAGTGTTGCCAAGTGGTTCGCACTTGGTTGGCCGTTGGCATTGTTGGCAACTGGTTGGCAAGTCGTTTTGGTTGGATGGTTGGTGACCAATAAAAAAGTGCCAGCAACATGCCGGCAACTCGACTCGTAAGGTGCTGCCATCTAAATTTTATTTATTTGTGGTGAAGAAAAACGACGCGCATTATAACTTATCTTTTATTGGATGATTGCAGTATATTTATGACGTCATAATTTGTCAGCATGGTAAAGCGTAAAGGAATGAAACATTTTTTTTAACCTTTAATTTCTTTTTCGAAAAAGTTACAAACAAGGAGTGCGTTTGAATTCACGGGCCAGCCCGGGCTGGCCCGGGCTGGGTAAAATGGCGGTGACCTTGGTCGCCTGGTATGAAACGTCATAATTTCGTCATAATTAGTTCCCAGTCTGTCCGCCAGGTCTCAGGCGCACTGTAGAGTCCGCCCGCGTCAGCCTGGGCCAGCCAGGAAGTGACGTTATGAGAGGAGGAAAAATGGCCGCCGGGCTGGCCCCACTTGACGACAAAAAACGCTTCAGCCCAGGCCAGCCCGGGCTGGCCCGTGAATTCAAACGCACTCAAGGAATTTGTTATACAAGAATCCTTGGTTACAAACAATAAAATTAAAAATCTGTTCAACTGTGATCTAGATCAGTGTCTACATTGACTGATTCACTTGTTTGAGCAGTGCATCGTTTTCAAGATAGCAACAAGTACAAGTAAGTTTTATGCATACTGTACAGTATGCATACTGTTACCTGAACCTGACAAACGCTGCTAGTCGCTGATGAAATGTTTTATTATTTTGAAAATATCTACTGTACAGTAAAAGTCTTCTATTCTAAATAGTGGTTGTTATAAAAAACAAATCATTGCATCATGATACAATAGAACTACTGTATTATATGCCATACGTATACGCATATATAATAATTACTGATGTACTGTATGCATACATACAGTATGCATATAATACATACAGTGCACATGCAGCCCAGTTTTGGATTTTAGCCCTGTTTTGGTTCCGACCTGCTTTTAGGCTCCTTATAGGCAAAAAAGGTAAAAAAAGAAAATTGTAACTGATTAACCAAACTCATGCACCCTTCCACGAAACTAACAACTGCAATACCTTGTTAATTTTTTTACTGGCTCAAAAAAATAAAAAACGAATACACCACGCAGCCCGGCCCGGTAACGGACCCCCTTAAGACATTTTTCACTTTTAACAATTTTTATCTGCCATATATGTAAAAACAGGGTTTTTAACAAATAATTCGTTTTTATTTTTTCTTCACTACGTAGTAAAAAAAAAATATCACAGTATTGCAGTTGTTATTTTTATGAAAAGGCTGATTTGGTTAATAGGTTACAATTTTGAGTGCGTTTGAATTCACGGGCTGGCCTGGGCTGAAGCGTTTTTTGTCGTCAAGTGGGGCCAGCCCGGCGGCCATTTTCCCTCCTCTCATGACGTCACTTCCTGGCTGGCCCAGGCTGACGCGGGCGAACTCTACAGTGCGCCTGAGACCTAGCGGACAGACTGGGAACCACGTTTCATACCACGTGACCAAGGTCACCGCCATTTTACCCGGGCTGGCCCGTGAATTCAAACGCACTCTTTATTTTTTTACTTTTTTTGGCTATAAGGAGTCCAAAAGCAGGCCTGGACCAAAACCGGAACATTAATTTTTTTTTTCATGTCCCTCCATACAATTTTTTTTTTTTTTTACTCATAGAGATGCTCTGATATGGAACTGAAATTATGATAAACTCAATTGCTATAATATGCATACATTCTATTGAACATGTTAATATTTGTTTCAAAATTTTAAGAACCCTATATGGCAGATAAAAATTGTTGAAAGTGTGAATTGTCTTAAGGGGGTCCGTTACCGGGCTATGTGGTGTACAGGTATGCATACACCACGCAGCCCGGTAACGGACCCCCTTAAAAGACAATTCACACTTTTAACAATTTTTATCTGCCATATTTAGGGTTCTTAAAATTTCGAAAAAATTACTAACATGTTCAATGGAATGTAGCAATTGAGTTTATCATAATTTATTCAGTTCCATACCAAAGCATCTCTTTGAGTAAAAAAAAAATTGTGTTGAGGGACATGAAAAAAAAATGTTCCGGTTTTGGTCCAGGCCTGCTTTTGAACTCCTTATAGCCAAAAAAAAGTAAAAAAATAAAATTGTAACCCATTAACGAAATCAGCCTTTTCATAAAAATAACAACTGCAATACCGTGATTTTTTTTTTTTTATTAGTTAAGAAAAAATAAAAACGAATTATTTGTTAAAAACCCTGTTTTTATTCATTTTCAATTTTTTTTTGAACCAGTAAAAAAATTATCAAGGTATTACAGTTGTTATTTTCATGGAAGGTAAGGTTTGGTTAATCAGTTACAATTTTCTTTTTTTTCTTTCTTTGCCCATAAGGAACCTAAAAGCAGGTCAGAACCAAAACAGGGCTAAAATCCAAAACTGGGCTGTGCACTGTACATATTGCATATTGTTTCATCAGTTCGATACAGCTAGTAGATGTTAGGGTATGAATACGTATGCATATGTACAGTTTACATATTGGTTATATGCACATTGCTGCGCCATTGTGCAGTAAATTTGCTGGGTCAATTTAAAACTCAATAAAACCATTTTATTTGTTAACTGTTGGCCGATGCTGCTCTGTATTGATTTTGATTTTGTCCACTGCATTCACCTCAATTTCATGGTACTGCATGTATAAATATATATTAAACTGTATTATGTATATAGAGTATAAAATATATTGGGTGAATGAAAAATATAAGAAAAACCATGAATGCAGAGCACAGAACATTCTGGCATTGTTTGCGTTATACTTGTATCATATATAACTGACGACACACCACTTAAATAAATGTATATACAGTATAACAGATCTTACTTTACGTGTGGATTTGATTACGCGCGACGGCCATTTTGGAAGTCATAACATGGCCAAGATAGGGGGCGCCAGTCGGTCTAGACGTATAGTCTAGCCATGTCAGGCGTAAACTTAGATTTGTTTTACTGTAAACATGTTCATTTTTCATAAGTTATTTGTTAAACATGTATGCATACATTAACCAACAATTTTAGTTATCCTTTCACTGAATATCAAAGATTATCAATAACAAATAATACTTTGTTGTAGAATATAATGACAATTTGTTTCTTTGACAGAAATGCTGGAAAACGGTGAACAACAAGTTGAGACCTCATCGCCAGCCAGTGGTGACCTTGAAAGCTACGATGCAGACTCGTTCTTGTTCACTTCAGAATCTGTGGGCGAGGGACATCCTGATAAAATTTGTGATCAAATCAGTGATGCTATTCTCGACGCTCATCTTAGTCAAGATCCAAATGCTAAAGTTGCGTGTGAGACCGTGACAAAGAATGATATGATTTGGATTTGTGGAGAAGTCACTTCTAAAGCTATTGTTGATTATGACAAAGTTATTCGTGAAACTGTCAAAAAGATTGGATATGATGATCATTCTAAAGGATTTGATTACAAAAATTGTAAAATTAATTTTGTGCTCAACGAGCAGTCTCCGAACATTGCTGCAGGTGTTCATCTGAACCGTACCGACGAAGAAGTAGGTGCCGGAGATCAAGGTTTGATGTTCGGTTATGCCACAGATGAGACGGAGCAATGTATGCCTTTGACGTTGATGTTGGCACATGAGATGAATCAACGTCTAGCTGAACTGCGTCGGAACGGAGAATTCTCTTGGGCCCTTCCAGATTGTAAGACCCAAGTCACTTGTGAGTACAAATTTGATCAAGGTGCATGTGTGCCTATTCGAGTCCATACTGTTGTAGTATCAGTTCAACACAATATGGAGGTTACTTTAGAAGATTTACGATATCAAGTGAAAGAAAAAGTCATTAAACATGTCATACCATCCAAGTATTTGGATGAAAAAACAGTATTACATGTTAATCCTTGCGGTGATTTTCATATCGGTGGCCCTAAGGGTGATTCTGGTTTGACAGGACGTAAAATCATTGTTGACACTTACGGAGGATGGGGCGCTCACGGAGGGGGTGCTTTCTCGGGAAAAGATTTCACTAAAGTTGATCGTTCTGGAGCTTATGCAGCTCGATGGGTTGCCAAATCTCTCGTTAAAGCAAACATATGTAGAAGGTGTCTGGTTCAAGTATCATATGCTATAGGAGTAGCTGAACCTTTGTCTGTGTCTGTGTTTGACTACGGCACATCTGATAAACATGAGCGAGAGTTACTGGCAATAGTCAATAAAAATTTTGATCTCCGCCCAGGTAAAATTGTGAAGGAATTGAACTTGAGAAATCCAATTTATCAGCAGACCAGTGTGTATGGACATTTTGGCAGGGATATCTTCCCCTGGGAGAAGCCTAAAGATTTAATTTTGTAAACTGTTGGCTGATCAGAGACTTCTCATGTTTAATGTTTACATTTTTATGATTTTTCATTTTTTTTTTTAATTGCTTTCTGAGAATATAATTATTGCATATTTTTACATTTTACTGTCTGTTTAGTATTTCTTCATAGTTTTCTTTTTAGTTACTGTATTACAGTATAATTATACTATATAAGAATCAAAATATTTTAGTACTTACAGGTTAGTTGAAAGAAAAAATAAATTATTAGCTAGCTATGCTTAAAGCCAATTTTAAACTTTGAAATTTGCCTAAGTTTTGATGAAAGAACAAGGAAAAATTTCCTTTGGTTCTAATATATTGTAGAGACAAATTCTTTATGACTTTAATGTTAGTTTCAATTGCTACAAATTCATTTTTTTTTTATACAGTATTTAATACAATACAGTATCTATTTTTTTTATGCATACATACTGTATATTATGCTAATTTAAAATGTAGAGTGTTCATGCTCATTAATAAAAAAAAAAAAAAAAAAATGAGACTAACTGCTATTAGAAATGTGTGTTGAACCTATTTTGTCATTTTATATTTTTCTAGTTTAAATGACATGACAAAATGATTTGTTAAAAAATGTTGCCATATTATATATTAAAATATAATGGAGTATTGTCCTCAATTTTTTTTATTGCAGAAATGGATAGAAGATGCAAAGTTATGCTATCCTGATTTTTTTCAGTTTTTTTTGAGACCTGGAACTATTTTTAAAAAATTATTGAAAGTCCTTTTTGTGACGTCACGCGGCGGCAAGTCCTATCTTTTTCTTAAGGAGCGGCGTCTCGTGACGTCACGAAAAGGACTTTCGATAATTTTTTAAAAATAGTTCCCGGGCTCTAAAAAATCTGAAAAAAATCAGGGTAGCATAACTTTGCACCCTCTATCCATTTCTGCAATAAAAAAAATTGAGGATTGAGGACAATACTCTATTGTGAAATTAAAATTTTCTGTCCAACAATCTGGCTGTTAAAAAGAAAATTTTGCTGTGACTTTATTGCTGTGTCAATTTTTTCTTTGCTATGACCATGTCAATATTGCATATAGTGTAATACCAAAGTACTTAAAAAAATATAAATATATTTTATATAATTATTCTTGTTTGAAACTACAAAGATTGTATTACATTTTTTTTATAATGTTTTTTAAAACAGATTAATATTTAGTTATAGTTCATTTATTTTACTAATTCTTAATAGTTTGTACTTAATTGTTTAATGTATCATTGTATGTCTCTTGAGGCTTATTGTGAACTGCACCAGCTTTCCTATCCATCCTATAAGGGTAGGCAAGCACCCTCTAGTAGACTAGGGTGTCTAATCTTTACAGAGCTGCTCCTGACTGCCCTCCGCCCCTGTCTAATTTAGACATACGGGAAAAGTATCTAAAAAATAAATAACTTTAAAAGTAAATTAACTACTTTTATAGTCTTTTTTTTATTGTATTTCTAAAATATAAAAATAAATAATATCCTTGACCCCATTTTACCCCTATTGGGTGTGGCCAGGCCGATATTATTTAGCCTTGTCAGTAAGAGTTATCTTGTGACCATGCTGGGGCTTACCAGGCTCCCAGAACCCTTTCCTACACTCTTCTGGGCTCCTACTACCAGATCTGTGCAGCCTGCAGTGTCAGTGCAATACTGCAGGGCAGCGGAGTATAGACAGCCATAAGCTGCCTTCTTCCTACCAACTCTATCATCTAGTAATTAATCACACCCAACTCAAGTCATGAAAAGTCTGCCGGATTCGGGAATTGAACCGGGGACCTCTCGGACCAAAGTCAAGTGCTCTAACCTATACACTACAGAGCAGAAAAAATAATTATAACTTCAAAAGTAAATTTACTACTTTTATAATTTTTTTTTGTTACTATATTTCTAAAATATATTGGTAACTATTCATTGCCTAATTTGGCATAATACATATATTAGAGTCTGATTTTTCTATGTTAAAATAAAACCATGAAATTTGCCATTTTATCATTATAGCAAAAAGGCTTGAGGGATTTTTTTTTGTTTTTTTTTTTTTCATTTCAATATATCTATGAGATGAAATATATTTTCAAATTAATTATAACTTAAGCTAATTTCTAGAAAATAAAATCACGATTATTTTTAACTTTGTTAGATAAAGATTTTTTCCTGCTGAAGGCAATGGAATTAAGCCTCTATTATTTTGATATGTTAATATTTTTATTTTTTAATGGTTATTATTAAATTAAGCAATTCAGAAACATTGTTTAATTTGTGTTTATTGGGCACTGTCTTTTATTTTGTGGATTCCAAGGAATTATTTTTTTGTTTTCTAGTTGTACTGTTTGATAATTTGTCAAATTAGTAAAACAATTTTACGTACTGTTCATCTAAATATATTTTTTAAGTTTTGTAAAACAAAAATGTTATATTATTATTCTCAAATGAATCAAAATCTTAGTTAGGTTTTTGTTTTTTGGAAGAAAAAAAAAAAAAACAGCATTGATTATGTATTCAATAAAAATATGATTTTATTATTTTGAACTCAATAAAATTTTGGTATTTCATTTCAGTAAATAATCCATCACCCTTGTTATATAGGATTGCATTTTAAATATAAAGAAATTCATCTTAAATTTTATAAATAATAATGTGCTTAATATTAATAGTAACAAATATTTACAAAAAAACACACAAAAGAAATAATCAAACACTAGCTGCAGCAGACCCTTAAATTTAAATTTTTTAATGAAAGTACCTGATTTAATTTAGTGCTGAAATTTTAAAACACATTTAAAAAAAAAAATAAAATGTAATTGCTAAAATCTATACTGATTTTTTATTTTTGTTTTTTTAAATTTTCCATAGGCTATATAAAAAAATAAAAAAAGTAAAACCATATATGAGCAGCAGCAAACAATAAGTAGGCAATCTGCAAAGTTTTACCTTTTTAACACACAGGTAAATATAAAGGGCTCGAGAGAGGCTCTGATGTTGGCGGCACTTCTCTCAAGTTCCTCAAGGTTAATGTCCGCTTTACCCACCATGCAGCTGACTCTACTCAAGGTGAAACATTGGTAAGTTGCCTACTTACATCTTGATACTGCTGCATTATATTATAGGACATCATCTAATTTCAATTTCAAGAACAAATGAAATGACATGAAATATTCTTTATTATATAGCTTGCGCTAATAATACAATATTATAAAAGCAGATTACATATTTTACAAATTGACATAACTTTAAAATAACCTTGACATGTTATTATATTGGTTGACATTAATATATAATATAATTTATAATTAATTTGTTATTATTGATTTTCCATTAATCAATGATAAAATAATACACACACATATATATAACATATTTATTAATATACTTAAATGCTAAACAAAATAAGAGCTAATGGTTATCAAACAATAATGACACAAGAAATTGACATAACAATTGTTATGTTATTACTTAATTACTTTAATTACTTTATAAAGTAATTTTTGAAGTAGAATATTTTGATTTTGAAGTAACTAATTTTTAATGAATTTTTATTGTTGCATATTTAGATAGTCAACATCAAGTTATGCACATATATATTTTTTATAGTTTTTTAACCCTCTAACACCCTTAACATGAGCTACAAAACTGTTGACGTCGTCACGCAAATGAAAATAAAAATGAAAGCATATGAAAAGACGTTGCATGACTCACAGAGTCTTTCCCCTCGGTTTTGAAGTTGTTAGCGACAAGTTACAAAACTTGTGAAAAAAATTAACAATAACCTGTGGTCCTATCTAAATATACATGCAATAAGCAAAATTTATGAACGTAAAAGGCATTCCGCCTAAGTTTGAATCAAATGTACTGTAATACAAAATATTATATGACAGTTAAAAATTGAAGGAAATTGAGTATCTTGCTTTTAATTAAAGCCAACACTAAATAGCTGCTTATTTTAAAATAATTAAATCAATAACTTCCCCTCCTTCTAGATCCAAATCTTCTGGTGTTTGATTTTGCTCCACTAATTCTCCATCAATTAGGAATTTCAAGACATTCAAAGAAAGATCTAATGAATTGGCTACTTTTTCCATGAGGTTTTTCATTGGCTCATCATGAGCAATTCTGACAACCATGTTGTTCCTACTGTCAGGCAGCTGAATTTTGATCTCCACCAAACCATCATTGGTAACCTTTTCTGTTTGTCCAACTGCAGCAGCCAGCACACAGCCCTCTGGAAGATATAACAACACATACTATTTTAAAGATATAACAATATAACATACTATTATTATCTTTATTAGCTAATAAGATTGTCCAAAACAATCAAACGGAGTGTTGCAAGGAGACCCGAGCAGCTCTCACATTTCTACTAACTTTGAAGCTTTTGCGCGCACTTTTTCTGACTGAACATTCATCCACTTTTTAAGTCAAACGAGATATGAACTCCAAGTAACTTTTCTGTATCACAGTATTCCAGTACTTAACTGTTTATATGTTTAAGGGTAAGGTAACGCCACCAATGTTAAAAAAAATCCCTCTCACAAAAATTCTGAAAAAAATTTAAAATGTTCTCCTCTACACCCCCTATCAGTAGCTAAAATATCAGGTATACAAATACGATCTAGTTTTTGAGTTATGAATTTTTAAAGTTGACCAATTTAACATGGGAGTTTCATTTCTCCATGTTAAAGTAGTCAACTTTAAAAATTCATAACTCAAAAACTAGATCGTATTTGTATACCTGATATTTTAGGTACTGATAGGGGGTATAGAGGAGAATATTTTAAATTTTTTTCAGAATTTTTGTGAGAGGGATTTTTTTTAACATTGGTGGCGTTACCTTACCCTTATATCCTTCTAATTATCTTGATATTGATTTGAACCTGACTGTTCTTTATAAAGTTATAATAACATCAGAGAAATTAGTTATAAATATGGAACTGTACTTGCCCAATATTGCGTTTCTCTCCAGTCCTACAATTCTTGGAGTATCATGTGGATAAACCTGCCGCCCACTCTCAGTTTCCAAACTTATTCTCTCCACTGGAACATTCTCTTTCTCTGAATAATGCTTGAATACCTCGTCGAAAGTTTGCGACTAAAAGAAAAATAATGTTGAAAATTAATACTTTTGCTAGTAATAATTAAAAGTTAACATCACAGCTGTACATGCTGTTAAAATTCACATAAAAAAAAAAATAAAAAAAATAATAAAATGAAGCACCTACTCCTTACCTTGCAGCCACCACTCATGCAGCTGCATTGCACATGGATAAAAATAATGCAAATGTAGATCATCATTTCTAGCAACTCTTTGAGACTGACTAATTTTTAATTTGAGGTACGTCTTGGGCCATTTCCCCCAAGTAAAAGGCATTCCTCTCTGTGCCTAACTATATGCAGTGACCACTCTGCATAATGGAGTATTGACCTCATTTTTTTTTATTATTGCAGAAATGGATAGAGGGTGTAAAGTTATGCTACCCTGATTTTTTTCAGATTTTTTAGAGCCCGGGAGCTATTTTTAAAAAATTATTGAAAGTTATTTTTGTGACGTCACAAGACGCCGCTCCTTAAGATAAAGATATGACTTGCCGCCGCGTGACGTCACAAAAAGGACTTTCAATAATTTTTTAAAAATACTTCCCGGGCTCTAAAAAATCTGAAAAAAATCAAGCTAGCATAAACTTTTCACCCTCTATCCATTTCTGCAATAAAAAAAATTGAGGACAATACTCCATTGCAATCAACATATTATTTGTAATCTGTTTCAGGACTTTGATTAATAATTGCTTTCAAAAATTTAGTATGGTTTGTATTGCAGTCAAAGAGTTCAAATAATGTAATATAACTATAAATTTTCAAACAACTTCTATCGTACAAAATTTCAGCAAGGGCTCTCCTGATTTTGGTGAATCAATATCTTACATTTTCTTCTGAAACTGTACTTACCCACATTTCTGTATTTTGTTTTTTAAACTTTTTTTTAGATTTTGGCACCAGAAAACAGCTAACCAGAGGTCTCTACTTCTGGCTCTTATTGGGCTAAGCAAAATGGAGTATTGTCCTCCATTTTTTTTATTGCAGAAATGGATAGAGGGTGCAAAGTTATGCTACCCTGATTTTTTTCAGATTTTTTTGAGACCTGGAACTATTTTTAAAAAATTATTGAAAGTCCTTTTTGTGACGTCACGCGGCGGCAAGTCCTATCTTTTTCTTAAGGAGCGGCATCTCGTGACGTCACGAAAAGGACTTTCAATAATTTTTTAAAAATAGTTCCCGGGCTCTAAAAAATCTAAAAAAAATCAGGGTAGCATAACTTTGCACCCTCTATCCATTTCTGCAATAAAAAAATTTGAGGACAATACTCTATTGTTAGTATAGAATATAAAATCAGATATGTGTGAACTCTAAGAGAATATGCACAGAATATGCATGCACTGATATGCAGTGGTTTACTTCGTTCTTAACAATTTACCAACATTAAGGGGAAGATAACACGCCCAATGTTACAAAGAATCCCACACCTGAAAGTTCTGAGAAAAAAAAATATAAAATGTTCTCCTCTGCATCTCCTAGCTATCACTAGGTAGCTAAAATATCAGGTACAAATTCGAGCAAGTTTTTAAATTATGAATTTTTAAAGTTGACTAAATTAACATGGAAGTTCCATTTCTCCATGTTAAAGTAGTAAACTTTAAAAATTTATAAACAAAAAACTAGCTCGAATTTGTATACCTGATATTTTAGCTATAACTGATAGCTAGGCGATGTAGAGGAGAACATTTTACATTTTTCCATAATTTTCATTTCCAATTCAATTAAGCTTGGTGAAATGCACAGTGGTATATGCTTTGTCCTTAATAATTTACCAAGATTAAAAGTTTAGTGAACTTTACCTTTTTCAGTTGAAATTTCATCATTTTAGAAAATCTCCACTTTATCCATACAGAATTCTCCACATTTTCAACGTCTAATGAATCTGTACTGGCATTGGCTACATATTGCTCTCTGTGTTTATTCAAAGCTAAGTAGATTGAAAGATTTGTTCCCTGAAAAGAAGCAACAAAACATTACTTATGATATGGATAAAACTTCTTGCTATTAATGTAGGTATATATACTATATGGATACACTAATTTTACTTCGTGTTTTTAGTCAAAAATAAATGGAGGAGAAAGGGGGAAGATCGGGGGCGGAGGAAGGGGGGGGGGGAAGGAAGAGCACAGTATAGAACATATATATGTATATATATATATATAATATATTAATTTTTATCTTTTATTGTGTTCTATCAAAAACACAACTATATTATATATACATGTATAGTGATTAAGGAATTTAAATTATATACATTTATGTATTTTTTTTTTTACACAAAATCACTTTTCTTGCAATTTGGTAAAATGTAATAATTAATTTTTATGAATTGAAATGCAATTTAATCTCTTACAGCATTATGTGTAGAAGTGGTAGCCATTGACCGATTAAAGCGGTTACGATTCCTCTGGTCTTCCAATGCTTTTTGGCACGCAGCCTCAGTCCTTGCTTGCTCTTCCTCTTCTTCCTCATCACTTCATAAAAGAATGTACAAAAATATTAAACCTCGCAAACTACTTTCTATTCACATGAGACTCTTTTTACATTCAACCCGTGTTTTGGAACTGATAAACTTCCAGTATAATATCTCTAGCATGATCCTAAAGGCACAATTAAAACCTTTAAGGGTAAGGTAACGCCACCAATGTTAAAAAAAATCCCTCTCACAAAAATTCTGAAAAAAATTTAAAATGTTCTCCTCTACACCCCCTATCAGTAGCTAAAATATCAGGTATACAAATACGATCTAGTTTTTGAGTTATGAATTTTTAAAGTTGACCAATTTAACATGGAAGTTTCATTTTTCCATGTTAAAGTAGTCAACTTTAAAAATTAATAACTCAAAAACTAGATCGTATTTGTATACCTGATATTTTAGGTACTGATAGGGGGTATAGAGAAGAACATTTTAAATTTTTTTCAGAATTTTTGTGAGAGGGATTTTTTTTAACATTGGTGGCGTTACCTTACCCTTAAACCTTTAAAATGCATTATTATTATTATTTTTAGGCACTAGCTGTGAACATGGGAATATATATAATATATACACATAATATACAAGGGGAAGAGAAAAAGTTGCCCACTTGCTTAAACCATATAAGCAATTGAATTTGAGCATTGAATTTATTCTGTATTACAGAAAATAAATATGCTATGACTCTAAGGTACCTGAGATTATTGAAATTACTGAGATCTATTGAGATTAAATGTAGTCAATTTAGAAATTTAAGTCAATGAAATATCCTTTAAAAAATACAATGTATAAAATATAAAAAATATATATATTTTTTTTTTTTTTTACAAGGATACACCCCTAAGAGCTTACAGCTCGCGGCGGGGTACTGGGTAGGGATAAGGTAGGGAACTGATAGTGGCCACGGCCTGCATGCTTACGCGTCCCAGCATTCGCTGAGGTGAGACTAAGGGAACTGTGGAAAACCTCAGTCAGGACGGACACCTCTACTTTTTCTCAATGGACCAAAGCGATGTCCAAAGCCTGGGGAACCACACACAAGTGCATCACTGCACTGGGTGGAAAGCGAGACGCATTTACCCCAGGGAGGGAGCAGCGTATTTTTTACTTGAAACGGTCACCCATCCAAGTACTAACCACGCTTGACGTAGCCTGACTTCGGTGATCTAACGAGAACCGGTCAATGCACTGCGCCACGCTCGACCTCAAACTAAGTTTTTTTTTTTTTCTATACACAATTAATGTACCTATCTTCCCTCCATGTTCACTGCTTGAAGTAACCAGTAATGGCAGATATAGGGGCAGGCAGCATAAATAGAAAATATTTAGGAATTATTTGAAAAAATATCTACTGTCTCAAATTATGCGTGGTAGGTAGGGTCGGTTAAAAAGATTTTTTGAACATAATTTTAAAATTATGTATTTAATCATTCGGTCAATTAAATTTTTAGTTTAATTTCATTTTGAACATTTAAAGTATTAGGGCTGCACAGCTTTCACTTCTGCAATATCTGCACGCATAAAAAGGCAGCGCTAACATCGTCTATAGCCTTCTATAGTGTAATATACTGTATATATATGTATATGTATGTACAGATATAGAGCAATATTTCAACAATATAAACTTATTAAATATCTTTATAATCTTACTTGGAAGAATAAAGTGTTTTTTTAAGTTTCTCATGATCATTTTGTTTCTTTCTTTCTTCTTTCTTAGATGGTTTTGATTGTTTCTTCTTTGGGGGTGATCCTAGAAGTAAATCCAGATCTAACATTTCTGTTTCATCTACCTTCCTAGTGCGCTTTGACTTCTTGAATTCTGTAACAGAGTTAATATAATACAGTATAAGTTTATCAGAAGTGTAGTAAGATATTGTTGAATTACAATACAATAAGTTACTTACAAGTGATCAAAAACAAGACACAAAAAGACTATTTTTTATAGTGTAATTGCTATTAGAATGTACACCCAATGCTAAATCTAATGCGAAAATCTTGGGGAAGCAACCCTATGCTTGCACAGTATATAGCGTCTTTTGTTACTGATGGTAAGTTAAAATAAGGCTTAACCTGAGATATTTGGACGAAAAAAGTCGTATCGACAGAAGATGTTCTTGAAATTAATTTTTGGTAAACTCTTACAACAATTGTCCAAATACTACTTATTTTTTTCAGATTTTTTTAACCCTTGATTTTATTATAATTAATTTATTCAAATGTGAATTTTGTATCCTTTTAATGTTAAATTTTTCATTCAACATTACATGGAAACGGCTCGAGATAATTTTTAAAATTTTATATAGATTAAAAGCTCATGCAGTTATATGCCCTTACTATTTTGTTTCTTTGCAATTTTAGGGGGGTTATACATCCCATGTATTTTGAGACCTGGTATATATGCATCTGGAGTCACACATACATTTCCATGAAGTCATGATAGAAGAGAATTCAATGTTGTTCTTATCGTCCTCTATCGTGATCATCGATTTTTGCCAATTGTCAATATGGGGCGTTCAAAAAACAGTCAAAGAACGCACCTGGTTATTCATTTCCCTTGAGAAGTGGTGACGTAGCATTATTTAAAGTTAGTGTAGTCCGTTACTAATATCAGTGCAAAGTTCTGTGATATGCAAATGTATACTTGTATTCGTTAAAGAGAGTAAAACAATTTTGATTTTTGTGCTTATTATGTCTAATGTCAAAAATATGTGATTATAACAATAATAATAATAATAAAGTGGTGGATGGTAATGTCACAAATGTGTTAACTAATACAAGATGCATCACAGTACATACCTGCGAGCGTTTTAGCGACATTAAAGACGTCGTGCCCTGAAGATTCATCATCTTTGTAACCCTCCATTGCTTGTAGTATTTGTACTGACTGGTATATGTACTACTTGACAGTATAAATATATAAGTGTGTGATGAACCTATAAAGAAATAGTGCAAGTTACTGTAATACTACATTTTAGTACAGTACATAATTATGCATATCATTATGGTAGTGCCTAAGTTCGCAGATCTCAATTTGGTACAATTTACATAAATTGGCAATCTTAATCCTATTTCCACTATATATAACATATAAAATCAACATCACCAATTCATATAAATATGAACAAAAGGGAATGCTTTTTAATATAAATTCGTGACCCTCTTCTTAGAGTTATTTCGGTATCCCTATATAGCTGTGCCTCAATATTTTCATATTTTTCCTATATAGTGAACAGGCGCAAATCCAAGGGGGGGCGATGGGGGCGATCGCCCCCCCCCCCCAAAAAAAGGTCCCAATATACATTGAAGGTGTTACCACCCCCCACACTCCGCCTCCCACTCCAAATTTTAACATTGCGGGATAGGGCGCAGCACCCCTCTCCCCCCCCCCTCCCCAAAGCCGCGAGCTGGATCCGCCCCTGCTAGAGCAGCTCAAGGATTTTGTATGCATACGTATAACATACAAAATCCTTGAGCTGCTCTAGGACAATACTTTTGAAAAGTAAATTAAGGCATGCAGTTAAGGGTAAGGTAACGCCACCAATGTTAAAAAAAATCCCTCTCACAAAAATTCTGAAAAAAATTTAAAATGTTCTCCTCTACACCCCCTATCAGTAGCTAAAATATCAGGTATACAAATACGATCTAGTTTTTGAGTTATGAATTTTTAAAGTTGACCAATTTAACATGGGAGTTTCATTTCTCCATGTTAAAGTAGTCAACTTTAAAAATTTATAACTCAAAAACTAGATCGTATTTGTATACCTGATATTTTAGGTACTGATAGGGGGTATAGAGGAGAACATTTTAAATTTTTTTCAGAATTTTTGTGAGAGGGATTTTTTTTAACATTGGTGGCGTTACCTTATACCCTTAAACTGGCCTGCACGACAGCATGCAGCCCACCACTGTCGGCAAGACGGTGGAAAGGAGTGGAACTGTCCGCTGACCGTTAACTAGAATATATTCTAGTAATTTTAAAGATGAAGACAGTGGTGCCATGGTTATAACCATGGCACCACTGTCTTCATCTTTAAAATTATGCATACTAGAGCAGTTAAAGCACATGAATATCAAAATAACTGTTGTAATTATAAAAGTTAAAAAAAAAAATGTAATAAAAATTTTTTTTTTTTTTTTTTTTCACTTAAGGGTAAGATAATATACAAAATAACAGATCTTAGTTTACCACTAAACAGCTCAGTAGACTATAGACGGCGCCAGATATATCAGCCAATGAAAAGGCTAAAATGTCAGCTGGCCACCTTTTCATTTGCTGATATATCTGGCGCCGTCTAGTCTACTGAACTGTTTAGTGGTAAACTAAGATCTGTTATACTGTACATACGATCATTCACGAAGGTCCGGAAAGCAGAATATGCCCCTTTTAATTATGAGAATGCCGGGAAAGCTTTGTTGTCTTTTTGTTGACTTAATTAATTGTTCGTTCAGCTAGAGCAGAGAATCCAGAGTATATTACAGAGATTGCCAGATGCAGTCGATCTGATGCTGCCAGAGACCACAGGGGACGATCTCTTCTTGCCTATATACGTATAGTAGTCCCGAGGTGCAGAAGCAACAAGCAACAGAACCAGTGAACAGATTTTTAATTTTGCATTTGTTATAATTATTTCGAAGAGTAATATAATGAATTATTTATTGGACTTGTGAGTCTTGTGACAGTTGTGTATGTTATGATGATGTTATAATATATATCCCATGTTGTGACTTTTTTCACTTTTTTGTGACTTTTGTTTTGTCTTTTGTTTGTATTGTTTGTAACTTTTTCGAAAAAGAAAGTAAAGGTTAAAACAATAATTGTTTCATTCTTTTCATGTTGCGCTTGATGCCAGAAAATACTAATTATGACGTCATAAATATACTGCAATCAACCAATTAAAGATAAGTTTTGTGCGCGAATGCGCGTCGTTTAAAATTTATCCGAATTTATGATCACCGTGACGCCTGTGATCACCACAAAAAATTCAATAAAAACAAAAAAATTCAAATGGCAGCACCTTCCTTCCTTACGATCGAGTCGAGAAAGCGGATCAGTAAGTATAATATATATTATGCATATATAGAGTTGAATTTTTATTCTTTCAATCATGGATAAATTATAAATTATTTCCTCCGTGCTTTCAATATATTATTTTATAAATATGTTACCGCTCAAGTAAAACGAAAACGTATGCAACTGGTATGGAACACGTATAAATCTGGTATGCAAATCCTATGTTATTGCTATGGCAAAAACTGGTATGGAAAAAGGTTTGCTCTAAGTATGGAATTGAAACAAATCCATACCAGATGACGTCACATTATTTCAGAATAATTGCAGACGAGTTTACATACGTGCATACGTGTTCCAACCATTTTTACTACAGGGCCTTGGCCACGTGGTAAACTCGTATGGATTGGTTTGCAATTCAATTGCAACTGGTATGCACAATAGTAGCGTCCCCTGCTCCCTCCTCCATTTCCGCCCCTCCCGCCTACTTCCTGTTTCCCCTACAATTTATTCTCCACGTGCAACTAAACTTTGCCATAATGGCGGCCGTCATTCAGCTTATAGAGTTCTTTCTGCATGGATGGGAATTTGCAGCATCAGGTCATCAGATGATTTTATTTTTTCGAATATGCTAGATGCCGCTGCATTTATTCAGCTCCTCCACTAAAAACATATAAGAGAAGATAATTAAAATACATAATATACTTCTTTGATCATAATTATCACATTGTATATTTTATTATTACTATATATATTAATCATTCAAAGCCAAGTAATTATTCAGAATCAGATCAAATTTAATTTATATCCATTCAATTTTACAGAACAATTTTTATTAATAATATTTATAATGATCAATTTTAATATTAAAATTGACAAATAGAAAATTAAAGTTTGAATTTAAATGAATTTACAGTTATAAATTGTACTGTAATGCATTAAACTATAATATGTATATACAGCATGCAAGTTAAAATGAGTATATTTATAATATTATATTAATTGAAATGTTTACCTGATTCCTTGCTATAATAATATTATATTATAGCAACAGCATTATAATATGTCCGCTCTGCTCGGAGTCCATGGCTGCTCTGCTGCTTGCTTGCTGCCTTCGTGTTTGGAATGTTAAAGTTAAAGGGTATGCAACAACAAATTCTATTGGTTTAAAAAGAGCTGAAATTTTTTTAACATTACTTCTAAACCAATGGCAAGCCATCTTTTACACAGCTAGGAATGAATCTTCAAATTGTTGCAAACCAGTTTCCATACGTTTAACGGTTTTTTGAAGGAAGTTTAAGGTCACGTACACGTTGCATACGAGTTGCAAACTAGAGGGGAGTTGAGAAAAAATACAAGAGAGTTCCAACCGAGATTTTTGTGTGCAAGTGAGTTCCAACCGAGAGTAGGGAGTGCAAGTGTGTTGCAACCCAGTCGTCCAACCTAGTTGCATACTAGAGAATGTGCAAGTGTGTTGCAACCCAGTCCGTCCAACCTAGTTGCATACTAGAGAATTTTGCGTTTTTGCTGTGCATACGTGCTGATACGTGTTCCAACCGTATTGCATACATTTTTAGCCCGTTCCATACCAGATTTATACGTGATGCATACCAGTTGCATACGTTTTTGTTTTACTTGAGCGGAAGACGTAAAAGTGTTCTGCACTCTCATCTGGTTAATTCACTGTGATCATATATGTGCGACTGCTACATGTGATGCTGTGATCATATGCACTAGCTGCTACATATATGTGATGCTGTGATCATGCACTCTAGCTGATATTGTTTATTGTTTAAAAAATATAATATATAATTGTATCATAATTAAGTGCATGCAGATCGCGATCCTATATTAAAATTCGATACTGTATGAATTTTCTATAATTAATGTCACTTATTTAATGTCAGTATATAGTTGTTGTGTATCATGGTAGTTGATAGTATACGTACGTATTATAATTAATATAATTATATGCATATATTATAGTGATCGACACCACGTAGCCCGGTAACGGACCCCCTTAAAGGCCTCATGAACCTTTGCACAATATATATTAAGCACACGGTAAGCTTTGATTCAGTGTGATTCGCGCGGCTGCATAAAATTTTTTGTTTCAGCAGCACAAATATCAGAGATAAAAGCCGATGAAAATAAGGAACCTGTGACGTCACTCACGCTCATTCAGCGGCGACAATATAGGGAAATCCCTGCAAAAGATAGGTTCACTCCCGCTGCAACCACGGCCACAATTTTACTTCTGAAATTTTGAAACTTTACCAGGGCAGTCTTGATAGTATTTGTCAAATAGTCTAAAAGATTTTTTTTGATGACATTCATACAAACCGAGTTATTGCGGTAGCGGTAGAAAGAGGAGCGAAAATGTTGTATAGGAAATTAAGCAATGTTAAATTTTTAGCTTATCTTGCTACCGCAATAACTCAGTCTGTACTCACGCCGCCAAAAAAAATATTTCAGTCTATTAAATTTGACAAATATTATCAAGACTGCCCTGGTAAAGTTTCAAAATTCCAGAAGTAAAATTGTGGCCGTGGTTGCAGCGGGAGTGAACCTATCTTTTGCAGGGATTTCCCTATATTAATTGTCGCCGCTGAATGAGCGTGAGTGACGTCACAGGTGCTTCTTCATCGGCTATTATCTCTGATATTTGTGCTACTGAAACAAAAAAATTTATGCAGCCGAATCACCCTGAAGCAAAGCTAACCGTGTACTTCATACTGTAAAAAGGTTCAGAAGGCCTTTAATATACATCTTCATTTTTTTTTTTTTTTTTTATTTATTGGAACAACTGGTTGTACATCAAATAAGATGGTCCAGGTCAGACCTACATCTATATTAAGGGTAAGGTAACACGCCTAATAAAATGTTAAAAAAAAAAATGAAAATTATGAAAAAAAAATTTAAAATGTTTTCCTCTACACCCCCTATCAGTGGCTAAAATATCAGGTGTACAAATTCGAGCTAGTTTTTGAGTTATGAATTTTTAAAGTTGACTAATTTTTAACATTGAAGTTTGATTTTTCCACATGTTAAAAGTATTAGTCAACTTTAAAAATTCACGACTCGAAACTAGCTCGAATTTGTATACCTGATATTTTAGCTATAATACTGATAGGGGATGTAAAGGAGCACATTTTAATTTTTTTTCGTAATTTTCATGTGTGTGGGATTATTTTTAACATTGGGCGCGTTATTTTCCCCTTATAAAAAAAAACAACAACACAGGTTTAAATAATATTTAAAAAGTCATTTGAGAAGAAGATAACCATTAATACATTTTATTAGTCATGACATAATTTTCACTTATTTTAATACTAAAATAAGATTTCACTAAATAGAAAGTAACTCTTTGCCAACCATGCATGACATTTCTATCAACCAGTGGACCATCATCTTAATTAACGCCCTGATACACTCCAGTTGTTCACCGCCGAGTCCGGCGTCATCGGACCAAGGGATCCTGTGTGTCTGGGCAGAGAGCTGATGCGACGTTCTCTTGGTTGTGTTCAATGCAACATTGATTTTTATGGTTTCATATTGGAGAAAATAAAAGTGACCCACGACTTTTAGAAAAATGTAAAGTAATTGCAAATAAAAAGAAAAAACAAAATAGTCGTAGTACATATAAAATTATACTGTCGTCTTGTATAAATATATACAGAAAATTTTAAACTGATTGAAATCTGCTAAATATGAGATGGCACATCGCAAAATTTGACAACTAAAATTTGAGATATTAAATGAGATGATGATTTAAATCGATGGCTTTTTTTTTTTTTCTTTTTTTTTTACAAGGATACACCCCTAAGAGCTTACAGCTCGCGGCGGGGTACTGGGTAGGGATAAGGTAGGGAATGGATAGTGGCCACGGCCTGCATGCTTACGCGTCCCAGCATTCGCTGAGGTGAGACTGAGAAAACCGTGGAAAACCTCAGTCAGGACGGACACCTCTACTTTTTCTCAATGGACCAAAGCGATGTCCAAAGCCTAGGGAACCACACACAAGTGCATTACTGCACTGGGTGGAAAGCGAGACGAATTTACCCCAGGGAGGGAGCAGCGTATTTTTTACTTGAAACGGTCACCCATCCAAGTACTAACCACGCTCGACGTAGCCTGACTTCGGTAATCTAACGAGAACCGGTCAATGCACTGCGCCACGCTCGACAGTGTACCTTTGGATTCAATGATCTATCATGTTATATAATATACAAATCAGTGCATATAAATTTTTTGATAGAAAAATATAAATTATAACTTATTATTATAGAAAGCGAACGCTAATTCAATTATCCCATCCAACACTTTATTTAGTAATAGCTATAAGTATATATTTTTTCTAAAAAAAAAACATTAGTTTTGCTCTTCAATACATGCAACCGAAATTTAAAAAAAAAAAAAAAAAAAAAAAAAAAAAGGCATTCTAACTATTTACCAGGAAAGGAATACAATGGAGCATTGACCTCAAAATTTTTTATTGCAGAAATGGATAGAGCGTGCAAAGTTATGGTACCCTGATTATTTTCAGATTTTTTAGAGCCCGGGAAATATTTTTAAAAAAATATTGAAAGTTCTTTTTGTGACGTCACGAGACGCCGCTCCTTAACAAAAAGATAGGACTTGCCGCCGCGTGACGTCAAAAAAAGGACTTTCAATAAATTTTTAAAAATAGTTCCCGGGCTCAAAAAAATATGAAAAAAATCAGGGTAGCATAACTTTGCACGCTCTATCCATTTCTGCAATAAAAAATTTTGAGGTCAATACTCCATTAACAAATTCTAAAATCAGACTGAAAGTGAATTTAATAGCAAATTTAAGGCGCTTTTATACTGTATAAATATTATAATACATTACCAGACAAAGCCCCACGATTTCTTTTTTATTTCGAAAAAAAATCATGAATTGCATTTTCTGAAAAGAATGTTATAGTGATAACTGGAATGTAACAAAAAAAAAAAAAAAAAAACGTTTAAAATAAAGTATTATTAAAGTAATTTCTTTTGAACAAATTAAGAAAGTCTTCATGCAATATTAAATTAATGCAGTTATGAATTAATTAACATATATAATGTTTGTTGATCTGTTAAGTTAAAATGCCATGACCATATTTTTTTTTTTATTTTATTTATTATTATAGTTATTATACCATGTAAGATTTTCTTGCTTTTAATTATCACGGAAATTATTTCTGTATAATATATATATTATATATAAAATGTTAAATTTAAATAATTTTTTTTTTATAAAAGTTTTCACAAGTTATTAATAATTGTTCTTTTTTTAAGCCTAAAAAAACTAAAAATCCCTTCAGTTAATAATTCATAATCTTTATTGTTATTCGATTGATTACACAACATAAACAAGTCAAATTAACATTTATAATCAAGACATTAGAGTGACATTACGTCCAAGGGTAAAGTAAAGTAAAAGGTCTACTACAAAAAATACAAAAAAAAAAAAAAAAAAGTTAGTATTTTTAAAAAATAGTTCCAGTGCTCCTACATATGGAATCGAAATCCAAAAGATTCCATCTCAAATAGTTTCTCCAGAAAAAAATTCCAAAGTCAGAGTGAACGCGTCATTTAACATGGGGCCATACCTGAAAAAACAACCTCGAATATCTCGAAAAAATACACCGTTAGGTGCATGGTATGAAAAAAATATAGCCATGTTCTATGGCTCGAGCTTTAACCAAAAGTTGTTTAAAAAACATACGTTCTCGAATCCGTTTTCCCGTCATAAAATCGAGAAAAACTCTTATGGGTTAAAGCTCGGGTCATAGAACATCGTCATATTTTTTTCATACCACCTAACGGTGTATTTTTTCGAGATATTCGAGGGTCATTTTTAGGTAAGACCCCATGAATGTTAAGCGACGCATTCACTCTGACTTTCGAATTTTTTTTCTGAAGAACCTATGTGTGATGGAATTTTTTCGATTTTGGTTCCATATGTAGGAGCACTGGAACTATTTAAAAAAAAAAACACTAACTAAGTTTTCATTTTTGACATCAGCTGATTGACCCTCTACTTTAAATGGACCCTGAACAACAAGCTTGGACAGGAAAGTAGGGGCCAATATTATAAGGGCCATTTACTATAGGCATTACAGGTAGCAGGGGTCACCTGGAAGGGGACTTGAGTTTTTTTTTTGTATGCTCTCTATGTTAAAAATTAAAAAATCAGATTATTATTAATTATAAATTTCAAATTCATTTTAAAAAAGAGCTTATTAAGAATAGTGAAATGCATATTTATAATACAAGAGGCTGCAATAATTATTTTAGAAAATGTGTTAACAAACATAGATCGGAAGGATCAATTTATAACTGGTAAAAAATTGTTTAATGAATTGCCTACTAATATAAAAACATGTCCTACAAAAAAAATGTTTAAAAAGATTATGTATAGAATTTGTTAAAGAAAAATTTGTGTATACCAGATAAATGTATAAGATTATAATTATATGTAATAAGTCAATAATATATTTTATTTTTTTATAGCTATAATTGGTAACTATAAAATGTATAATTATTAAGATGTTTTTTTGTATCCTAAAAATATTGTACTGTAGGCATAAAATTCTATGAACTATCATAAATTTTATGAACCAGCTGTTTTATATTGTTTAATTAAAACAATATATAAACTATATTTGTACTGAATAGCAAAAGCTAAATAAAGATTATTTCAATTTCCATTTCAATTTCAATTTCAAAAAAAGTCTAGGACGTACATACTGCATATATATATATTCACGTTGCGCTCGAATCATCACGTTAAAAGCTGAAGCAAACATAGCGGAACGTGGTTAGCTGCAGCTATAGCAGAGTGAAACGGTGATCTTATATAACCATTTATTTGAACAGTTTAACTACATACTATTGATATTAAGGTAAGAAATTTTAATTAGTTCAATCGATCACTATAATATATATACGTACGTTTGCATTTTATTGTGCCATTTATGTTTTTAATGTGGCATTGTAAATGCTGCATATATGGTAAGAACGCCACGTATGTATCTTATTTTGTCTGCTCTACTTTAATAAAATCTATATTAGAGTAAACCTTCACCGCCATGTATTAAAGAAGACGATTTTTAAAAGAGCATTGAAATTAAGGTAGAGATAACACACCCAATGTTAAAAAAAAATCCCATTCATAAAAATTATGAAAAAAATTTAGAGTGTTCTCCTTAACGTACCTTATCATTAGGTAAAATATTAGGTATACAAAAACAAGCTAGTTTTCGAGTTATTAATTTTTAAAGTTGACTGATTTAACATGGAGAAATGGAACTTCCATGTTAAATTAGTCAACTTTAAAAATTAATAACTCGAAAACTAGCTCGTTTTTGCATACCTGATATTTTACCTGCTGATAGGGGATGTTGAGGAGAACATTCTAAAATTTTTTCATAATTTTTATGAATGGGATTTTTATTAACATTGGGCGTGTTATCTCTACCTTAATGTAAAAGAAATAAGAATAAAAATAATTAACTCACATTTTTCAATATTTTATAATAAATGTAAGTTCAATTGGTCTTTATTTTTTTCAGACACTTAAAAAATCTAATTGCAAAATTAATTTACGAAAAAGTTAAAACAAATAAGTTAATTAATAATTTTACCCTCGAATCTATTATTTATTTATGCAATAAAAACCTAAATAAAATAATTTCCTTTAAATTTCACAATTTTGTCAATACATATATTATTATTTATAAAATTTATAAATATTTCTCTGCTTAAAGGGATACATGCCTCAAATTACAAATTAGACAGGCATTAAGTGTTGCTCGAATTTATAATTAACATTCGTATTATTTTTACATGCGCGCGGTGCGACTGTGCGAAGTCGCGCTACAAAGAAAGTCCTTGCTGACGTCACAACTCACAGCTAGCACCGATAAGCATTGAGTTGTGACGTCATCAAGGACTTCATGACGTCATTAAGGACTAAATTTCTTACT
The DNA here is from genome assembly GCA_949825025.1 of Siphlonurus alternatus. Taxonomy (NCBI): domain Eukaryota; kingdom Metazoa; phylum Arthropoda; class Insecta; order Ephemeroptera; family Siphlonuridae; genus Siphlonurus; species Siphlonurus alternatus. The sequence goes on along the minus strand of OX463783.1, from coordinate 28,244,574 downwards.
TTGAACTGCGACTTCGCACGGATGCATCACGCGTGGAAAAAAATAATGCGAATGTTGATTATATACTCTAAACCCACTTGGTGACTGCCTAATTTGTAATTTGAGGCCTGTATGCCTTTAATAGCCATAACGCTATAACTATATATATACTTAAGGCTAGAAGGCAGGCTCAAACGGCGCGATTTGCTGAAACTGAAGAGTTTATTTTTTTCTAGCAAAACTCTTTAGCCGATTTTTTTCAAAACTATTACAGCTCCTCCGCCATATTAGTGAGTATTTATCATAAATAACTCAATTAGCTGTAAATATTGGTTATTGAGATCAATTGATTTTAATGGACCAAAAATCGTATTTTGAAAATTGATCAACAGATGGCGTGTTTCAAACTTAATATCAATTGTCCTCAAGCACAAATTAATCTAGCTGTTTGATTTTTTCAGCATAATGGGATGTTAATATTCTGCAACTGCAATATCTACTTAAATAAAATATTAGTACTTTAATTATTCTAATAGATGGCGTGGAAGGCTGCCTCCCAACCTTAATTATTATCATAAAGGAGGGGAGCGACTTCAACTTATGTAATTTTCTAATTTTGTTGATGCAGTGAAACACATGTCTGCACCAAAAGTACCACCATCTTCCAACTCCTTCCCTGATGTTGAAAGTTAAGACGTTCAAAAAAGTTGCGGCAATGACGTAATTTCGCGCCAAGAGGAAGCAGCCAATTCCGCGAGGCGTTTCTAGAGAGACGCGCTGCGATTGGCTGCTTCCCCTTGGCGCGAAGTTACGTCATTGACGCAACTTTTTTGAACGTCTTAAGGTAGAGATAACGTCGAACAGAGCTGTTCGACGTAATCCCCTTTGATTAACATGTAAACCTTAGCAAATTGACAAAAATTCTGAAATTTTTTTGAGAGGCAGATATTATATAGTGCCTAAAAGCCATAGCAAAAGTTTCAAAAACATTTATCGAGCCGTTTTTTTTTCAATTAATTTTTTAGTTTGGCTCTCCATGGGAAAGCCCTATGCTGAAAATTAAAAAAATTAATTAAAAAAAATTGGCTCGTTAAATCGTTTTGAAATTTTTTCTATGGCTTTTAGGCACTAATATCTGCCTCTCACAAAAATTTCAGAATTTTTGTCAATTTGCTAAGGTTTACATGTTAATCAAAGGGCATTACGTCGATCAGCTGTTCGGCGTTATCTCTACCTTAACTTTCAACATCCGAAAGTCAGGCAAGGAGGGGGAATAAGATGGAGTTTTTTTTGGTGCAGACATGTGTTTCACTGCATCAACAAAATTAGAAAATTACAAATTGAAGCCGTTCCTCTCCTAACCACGAGTAACACGACTATTTTTTTCTCCTCTAATTTAATTGTTCGAATTGTCCATAAACAATATAATATGTTAATTATTAAAATTATGTATACGTTAATTACGCATAAAATTAATATATACATAATATATATTATATATTAATTAAGAGTCCAAGCTAGCCTTGGCAATAAAAATTTATTAATAAGTTTAGTAATTAACTATTTTACAATTTGGTTATCAATATAATTAAGTCTATACAATAATAAATTACTTAAATTGATAATTAATTTATTGCCGGAGCTATAGCTTGGGTCCAAAATACATAAATATGTATTATAATATTGTCAAGGGGATTTCTGATTTTTTTTATTTTTTTTGTAAGGTCAAAATGTCAAAATAGGTTGAAAAATAATAATAATAAAATATAAATTAGACTATCGTCACAATATACATTAATATTGAATGGAGTATTGTCCTCAATTTTTTTTATTGCAGAAATGGATAGAGCGTGCAAAGTTATGCTACTCTGATTTTTTTCAGATTTTTTAGAGCCCGGGAAGTATTTTTAAAAAATTATTGAAAGTCCTTTTTGTGACGTCACGCGGCGACAAGTCCTATCTTTTTCTTAAGGAGCGGCGTCTCGTGACGTCACAAAAATAACTTTCAATAATTTTTTAAAAATAGTTCCCGGGCTCTAAAAAATCTGAAAAAAATCAGGGTAGCATAACTTTGCACCCTCTATCCATTTCTGCAATAAAAAAATTGAGGACAATACTCCATTGAAAGTTATGCATTGTAATTAATAATATATGTATAAAATTGTACTCTAACAATAAGAGTCTATATATATATATATATATATATATGATTACATAATTATATATATATATACATAATTATATTATAATATAACATTTAGCATGATTGTGTATTATATACTAGCCAAGAAATTATATATAATTTTCATTCATATATTCTCTGGTTAGACCTCGTCACTCCCCCCAAAAAACAAAAAAAAATATGCCATGCCTGGCGACGTGGGTCGTTTCAACCCCTTAATCCCCTCCGTTTCGCTTCGCGCGCGGCCCCTTCGTGCCAGTCCGTGCCTTTTGTTGCTAGAACAATTATATATATATTATATTAAAAAAATGCTGAAATTTTCATGGCTTTTATGTATTATTCAATATAATGAAATTGTAAACATTTCATAATTAATGCAACAAAAGTAAAAAGATATTACAATATTATATGTCACACGTACCACATGCACTTCCCCCCTTGCCATAGAAAAAAAGTATTATGTTACCCTCTGTATATCATATTACCATGGAGTGAAATTTTATACATACTGTGCAATGTAATATATAAAATTGCATACAATATATATTTTATATGTGCCGTTTCTATTATACATATATTACTTATAAGTCAACTATGTCATTGGACTTTAAATCATATTTATCTCCACTATTTATTTATTAGTCTTTTATTAAACACAGAAAGTGTACATATTAACAGCACTAGAAACATACATTATAGAAAAACATTACAATAGAACACATAAAACATACATACAAAACATATATAATAGTTACAGAATAATAGAACAATAGAAAATGATAATAAAACAATATAAAATAAAATAACAGATGATACTAACAGCCTGTTACATCATAATAATAATATATCATATATATAATCACATATATATAAGACAAAATATGACATAGAAAATAGATAGAATAAAAAACTTATTGCTTCATTGCTATTCAAAATCTATAGACTATATGAAATCTCCCCTGGCATAATCGCTAATAGACTTAATTCTAGATTTACAGATATTTAAATGATATTGGCTACAATATTCATTACATAATTTACATACACAAGATTGTTCAGCTTTATGATAACCAGAAGATTTACAAATTAGATAATGGAAGCCGTGAACAGCCTGGCGAGTTAAAACATTTCTAACATTGGATCTATCCAATTGGGGCAGACACCAATATTTACATGTCATAGCATCAGTGCTGTAAAACTCAGGATTAATATCCTGAGCTTTTTGATTCCTGACAGCTATAAAATTGGAATATTGATCTGTCGTTGGAAGTTTAAACATTTCTTTGATTTCTGTAATAAAATAATTGGAATCTATCAGTTTATAGGCCAGTCTAGTTTCGGTAAATTTTGACAGACACAGTAATCTTTTAACAAACATGGCTTTTACTGATTCTAATTTATCAAAATCGGATACAGATAAATGAGGCCATACAATTTCAATACAATACCATTATCTCCACTATACGCCCTGCATGCTAGGCTATGCTAGACTATAATATAGAGCTCAATAATAGCATAATAGAGAATTAAGTGCAACTGTGCAATACCGTGTATAGCACATTGCAGTGAGTCAGAAAGAGGTAAGACTATATCAATATACTGTTGATATTAGTAAATAACTTTTTCGTGCAAAGGATATTCGTATTGAATTTTATTTCACTTTTCGGACTTTTACCTTTGCCAGCGTTTGATGTAATTCTTCTGTGTCGAACACGAACATCGCAACATACTACACACAGAAGGATTACATCGAACACCGGCAAATTAAGGTATAAGTCCGAAAAGTGAAATAAAATTCAATACTGTTGATGTTATTTATGAGGTCACATTTATCTATATTGATATCATATATTGTTGAATTGAAGCTCTATATGATTGATGTATACTTGTATGATAAAATTTATAAATATTATTAGAACCTTTGTCCCCTGGCGGCATTGTTTAAATATTTAAAAACACAGCTAATTCAAATACATACATACATTATGACTAATGATGACGATGCATTTTGAAACATAATGTCTTGTACATACAACACACTGATATTTTCCAGTTTAACTCCCGCCAAAACCAGCTGTGGGAACATGAACTTGAAAAACGAATTTGAAAGACTGAGGACATTCCCAATCGAATGGCAGGGGCATTTCCGCAAGGGTGACCTGGCGAGGGATGGTTTTTACTATCTCGACCGTGGACTGTGCTGCAAGTGTGTCTTCTGTAACGTTGAGGTAAGTGTAATTTTTAATTAATAGATAAACTTAATTACACGATTTTTTTCTTTTCTTTTCCCTTTTTTTTTTTTTTTTAAAGAAAAACATTTTTCATTTTTTGTATGAATTTTTCCCTGCATAGTCTACTACTTAACTTTTGCTTATATATTTTTTTAATTAAATTAATCTTTGCATGCTGGACAACAATTTGTATTTTGTGAAATTATAAAAAAAAAAAAAAAAAATCTAGATAACACCCTTTATGATTTTATTTATTGCTTGTTTGAACCTCAAGTCAATTTTTGTTTTCAGTAGACTTTCTGTTTGACTGTATATATTATTTGAACTACTTTTATTGAATACTATTATACGTACAAAAATATATAATTATATTATAGTATAACATATATGGTTATAGTTAATTAATTAAATCATAATTATAAGAACCATTAAAGCAATAAAAAATGAATTAAGTATGTAAATAAATTAATATATAGTAATATATAAGTTAATGAACTAAAATTAATATTTCTGCGAGTTTTATTTTAATGAAGTTTGAAGGAATATATATAGATATAAAATTTCAATTATCTTCGAGAGTGCAATTTACGCATTATAATTAATTAATTAAAAAAAGCAAATTAAAAAGAATTGACATCGCTCTTTGAAATAAATAAATAAATAAATTAATTGATTAATTAATTAATGAGTTTCAAAGTGCGATGTCAATTCTTTTTAATTTGCTTTTTTTAATTAATTAATTATAATGCGTAAATTGCACTCAGGGAAATTAATTTAATTAATTAATTAAATTAAATAGAATTGGCATCGCTCTTTGAAACTCATTAATTAATTTATTTATTTATTTCAAAGAGCGATGTCAATTCTTTTTAATTTGCTTTTACAAGCCAATTAATCACAGTACATATGACATACAGTAAGTGCACATGACAGTATTTAACCCGTATTCGTTGAAGACGGATTATATTATTCTTAATATGATTCGTCGATCGTCAACGGATCCGTATTAAACGTGGGATTTCGTCTCGCTTTCCACCCAGTGCAGTGATACACTTGTGTGTGGTTCCCCAGGTTTTGGACATCACTTTGTGGTCCATTGATAAAAAGTTTAGGTGTCCGTCCTGACTAAGGTTTTCCACGGTTCCCTCAGTCTCACTTCAGCGAATGCTGGGACGCGTAACAGGCCGTGGCCATCATCCGTTCTCTACCTTATCCCTACCCATTACCCCGCTGCGAGCTGTAAGCTCTTATAGGGGTGTATCCTTGTAAAAAAAAATAAATAAATGAGTAAAAAATAAACATCGTGATGTGAGCCATAGCGTCCTATGTGTGAACGTTTTGTGTGAACGCTATTGTATTTCAGTATTTGCATGTGAACGCAGTGGTTATACACAATGCAATAAATTAACCTTATCACCTTCATTGTTTTCGTTTTACTATACCGTAAGCGGCGTACGTACGTCACATCGCAGTTAAAAAGGTTGTGATTGTCAGCATGCAAAAAGTTTTATCACCTGACTTAAAGTAGGTAAAGTTACGCCACTGGTGACAGTAAAATTAAGTAACCACTATACATACTTGAATAATTAATAATACTAAATAAGTTGTTTTCATATTTCCACTCTTGCAGCGTCAAAATAAATTTATTAAAATCTTGCAACTTCTTTTTGATATTCTGATTTATTTGCTAATTATATTGTGATTATTGTGCTAATGAACATATTATTTCTTTTTGCGTTTGGATATACCTCGAGTTCTCAATTTTGTTTTAAAAATTCATAAGAAAAAAAAATGAATAATCTTAAAATCGTGCTGCAAAACGCTGTGACGTCAATTATTTATTATTTAGCATGCAAATATAAATAGGCCAAGTCTTTACATGATTATGACGTCATCAGAGTTTTTCCGCAGGGTTTTAAGTGTGTTATGTTTATGTTATAGATGAGAGTTGGAAAAAATATGAATTAATTAATAATACATAATTCGAGGACCAAATACCAAATATACAGTAAAAACTTCAAATAAATATTACGTTTTTGTGTTGGGTAAATTGTAAATTCATCTCTGCACTTTCTACCCAATGCAGTGGTGTGTGGTTTTGGACATCGCTTGGTCCATTGATAAAAGGTATAGAGGTGTCCGTCCTGACTGAGGTTTTCCACGGTTCCCTCAGTCTCACCTTAGCAAGTACTGGGACGGGTAGGTAACAGGCCGTGACCATCATCCTTTCGTAGTACCCTCATCCCTACCCATAACCCCGCCTCGATCAAGCTCATAGTGATATGTATCTTGTAAAAAAAAAAAATTATAATAATAAATCAGCATTGAGAAATGCATCAATTTTGTAACCACTTTAATTCACACTAAACTTTTAGATGCTGAATTGGTTTCAGTATACTTTATGTCAGTACAAAATTGTTCCAATTTTGTCTTACATCCAGCAATTTTGACCTATAAAACACTTAATTCAAGTAAAAATTTGGTACTGAAAAAAGAGAACTTCAATTTTGGTACTTTATTTGACTCTTTTTTTTCAGTACCAAATTTGTACTTGGATTAAGTATTTTATAGGTCAAAAGTGCTGGATGTAAGACGAAATTGGAACAATTTTGTACTGACATAAAGTACTGAAATCAATTCAGCATCTAAAATTTTAGTGTTATCGTTGTCCAGATTGAGGCTGTCAACACTGGAGGAACGCTGGATGAGCACCACAGGATGGTTAGTCCTGACTGTGACCTCGCGCACGGCAGGGACACCGACAACCTTCCTCTGGGGGAGGCCAACAACTACAAGTAAGTCCACCACCTTAGTTGAAAAATTACGTCTTCAACTCATCCTTTACACGTTTAAACCTATAATATTTTGACCTCTAAAACACATATCTTATTTCCTCTTCGCTCAAAGTGAAGATGAAATGAAAACAATATTTTTTTCTAACTTATTATGTTCAAAAAGAGGAAAAAAGACGCAATCTCGTCTTTTTCACATCTATTTTTTTCTCTAAAACGGTGCAAAATAAGAGGAGAAAAGACGAGAGGAGAGCTTAATAGCGAAGAAAATATGAAATTTTTATTTCAACTCGGGTAAGCTCAACGATCAAGTACTAGCTGTGGAGGATTTCGGTACATCTCAAACAGGACAACACGAAGTTTACCCCTGCTTTTGTAGGCCACGCTGTCTATAGAGGAGTGGTGAATTTTTTTAAGATGTCTAGGGTGTTCCTCTTAAGGTAGAGATAACGTCGAACAGCTGTTCGACGTAATCCCCTTTGATTAACATGTAAACCTTAGCAAATTGGCAAAAATTCTGAAATTTTTTTGAGAGGCAGATATTAGTGACTAAAAGCCATAGCAAAAGTTTCAAAAACATTTAACGAGCCGATTTTTGTAAATTAATTTTTTAGTTTGGCTCTCCATGGGAAAGCCCTATGCTGAAAATTAAAAAAATTAATTAAAAAAAATCGGCTCGTTAAATCGTTTTGAATTTTTTTTCTATGGATTTTAGGCACTAATATCTGCCTCTCAAAAAAATTTCAGAATTTTTATCAATTTGCTAAGGTTTACATGTTAATCAAAGGGGATTACGTCGATCAGCTGTTCGACGTTATCTCTACCTTAACCAAAAATTGAAAATCCACATCTCCTTGTCTCTTGTCGCTGCAGTATCAGCAAATCAGGCAGTGGTAAATATCATTTTGTCCCGAGGGGTGTGACGATCACAACGCTGACTTTGATAAGTGCATTTGATTGGCTAGTATAATTATCATATCGAATTCGATATTCTTAATATTCTTAATTAACACTTAACTTTTAAATACTGAATCTAAGGACAATTTGTGTACTTAAATTGACCCTGTTTAATTCAGTACAAAATTTGTACTGAAAAGTGCATAAAGTACTGAAAATAAGGTTTAATTCAGCCATTTAATGTACTGAATCCTAAAACGTCCTTGCTGTAAGGTGAAAATAAAAGTACTGAAAACCCATTCAGTATCTAAAAAGTTTAGTGTGAAGATGCCGCTATCAAAGGTGTTACTTTAGCCGCCAGCCTGAAAAGTTACAGCGTAATTTGGAGTTTAATTATGATGTTGCCTTTTTGATTGAAGTTTCCACGTTCCCTTAGTAAATGTTGAGATATATATGATTAAATATTTCTGATAAAACAAAGATTTCTCTTTCACTTCTATTTTCTTCATAATGTTAATATGATCTGAGAATGCATCTTTAGATCTTAATTATTTAATTTAATAAGAACCTTTTTACTTCAAAAACAAAAATGTATATTTAGTACTTTTACATTTTTTTATATCCCATTTTAACGAACGGAAATATTTTCTATACGGTAAAGACTCAATATTTTTTTTTTATTATTATTATTTTTTTATATAGTTAAAGACTTCAACAATGTTTAAAAGTTACAACTCTTTCTATCGTAGTATTGTTTTCAACTTGAATTGAAAATATTTAAAAGCGTTATTTATTCTTTTATTATTCTTATGTAAAATAGCACAACAGAATACTGCAGATAGCATGCATATATATAGAGCTAACAATGGGGGTCACAAAAAGCCTCTCTGAATAAATTATTATAATATATAATCCAGCATCTTCTAATTCTTTGTATCTATATTAAATGCGAGATACTTGCATGCATAATTAATATGACATGACGTAATTGCAATATTAATTACCATCTTAATAGCCTTTTCCTGCATGTGTATTGTGTGCATATTTAATAATGATAAATAATTTTACTACGTTGCTATTACGACAAGTAAAGTAACTGCATGATTACAGCTAGGCTTACAAATATTAATGCAACATTATGCATTTAATTAAAATATAAATAAAATGACAACAGTAAATATTATTTAATTCCAATGTGCTTTTTAAAGAAACGTTATCTGATTGAGATAACATCTTATAGTCTACGGACTATAAAAAAATCTAAAAAGTAAATATTATATTAATACATTTTCATAATGTTGTAAAATATGTTACATGCTGACAATATGAAACAGTTAGATAAATTTGTATGATATTAAAGCAATTTAAAGTAAATACATAGCTGAGGTAAATAAATTAATTTATTATTATAATTTTTTTTTATTTCTTTAATGGAGTATTGACCTCAATTTTTTTTATTGCAGAAATGGATACAGGGTGCAAAGTTATGCTACCCTGATTTTTTTCAGATTTTTTACAGACCGAAAACTATTTTTAAAAAATTATTGAAAGTTATTTTTGTGACGTCACGAGACGCCGATCCTTAAGAAAAATATAGGACTTGCTGCCGCGTGACGTCACAAAAAGGACTTTCAATAATTTTTTAAAAATACTTCTCGGGCTCTAAAAAATCTGAAAAAAATCAGGGTAGCATAACTTTGCACGCTCTATCCATTTCTGCAATAAAAAAAAATTGAGGACAATACTCCATTGAATATTAGATTGGTCACAAGTGACATTTGACTTGAACTTCCCGTTTCTTTGTGGACCCAACCTGTTCCATCTCAGCATTCGCATGACTGAGGGAACAATGGAAATTTCAGTCAGGATCGTCGGCAATTGATGGAGGATGCCTTCAATCACCTCCCGGATGCAAGGGTGGGTTTTTTTTTAACAATTGTCTGCACTTATAAAAAGTTTAACAATGATGAATCACTTTGTTAATATATTATAGCTACATGCATGGTGGGATTAGGGCGTACCAAATTATACTCCCACACAATAATTCACAATGATACGGATATTATAAATCAAGCTTGCAGTGTAATATGTAATTTCGCAAGCAGAAGGGGGAAAAACAAATTAGAATTACATTCATGAGTGACTTTTCAGATCGATTTGATACGAATATTGTGAATATATAGAAACAATTAATAAATTATTTGATTGTTAAAATCACGTCATATTCGCTCATTCACCCTTAATTTTCATATATTCTCTAATTACAAATTTACATGATATTGCATGTTCTTTTACTATATTTTTTTTATACACAAAAATATTCATTAAAAATTTAAAATAAAATATATCGCTTTGCAATGACCATAATGCTGAAAATTTTATAAATTTTTTCCAACGCTTATTTCCATTTAATATGCTTGTATTTTAATTTGGTTATCTATGTTAATATGCATATTGAAACTATAGAGTTAATTAATATGTGACTAAACTAAATTTTTCAATGAAAAGTCTTGCACTTTTATATAATATAGAGTAAGTATAATGTGAACGCTTGCAACAGTATTGATTTGTTAAAAAAATTATTATAGCTCATATAGATTTTGAAAAGTCTTATGGTACCGACGTGGGCGTAAAAATCTTCTAAATTAAATACTGATTGACACTTTTAGTTACAGAAATGATACAACGTTTCTATGAGTCAACCACACTAAATTTTTAGATGCTGAATTGGTTTCAGTACTTTATGTCAGTACAAAATTGTTCCAATTTCGTCTTATATTCAGCACTTTTGACCTATAAAACACTTAATCCAAGTACAAATTTGGTACTGAAAAAAGAGAGTCAATATTTTGTACTTTTTTTGACTCTCTTTTTTCAGTACCAAATTTGTACTTGGAATAAGTGTTTTATAGGTAAAAAGTGCTGGATGTAAGACGAAACTGGAAAATTTTGTACTGACTGGAGCAATTTTGTACTGACAAAAAGTACTGAAAACCAATTAAGCATCTAAAAATTTAGTGTGACGTATTAATTATATCTGAGAGTTATCTGATCTCTGGGGAAACCACTCATATATCACTGCACTGGGTGAAAAGCGAGACGAATTTACCTCAGAGAACGAGCAACGTAATTTTTATTTGAATCGGTCACCCATCCAAGTACTAGCCACGCTTGACTTCGGTGATTTAACGAGTCTTTCAATGAACGCTAAACCTTTATGACCACATGACCTTTAAGGTAGAGATAACACGCCCAATGTTAATAAAATTCCCATTCATACAAATTATGAAAAAAATTTAGAATGTTCTCCTTTATATATCTTATCAGTAGGTAAAATATCAGGTATACAAAAACGAGCTAGTTTTTTATGCCTGATATTTTACCTACTGATAAGGTATATAAAGGAGGACATTCTAAATTTTTTTCATAATTTTTATGAATGGGATATTTATTAACATTGGGCGTGTTATCTCTACCTTAAATCAAATTTCAAACTGCATCACTTTGGTTTAACAATAAAGATTTTATGATTTATTATGACCATATTTGTTTTATCAGTAAACTATGACATGAAGATTCAATCCGTGAAATCGGGGAATTTAAATAAAGGCTATATTGTTATTAGCTTATTAAATGTTTGTAATATCTTCAATGTTACAATCATGAATTGTTAAATATTATAACTAGAGCGAATCTCAGAAGTATAAAAAAATATTAACGTCCTTCTACAATAAAAACTCCATAAAACTTTCTAAAAACAATAAAAAATCCCTTTAAAATATTTCTCTTAATTAAAATATGGAAGCCATTAAATAAAATATATTATGTTTTACTAAAATGAGTTTTAAAGAATTTCAATATTAAATTATGGACAACATCTGTTTTTATTTATTTATTACATTTAGTTAATTAATATAACAGATTGCTTTTACAAATTTTATATTCTGATGGGAACTATCTGCATATATACAAACTTACCGACTTGTGATATTCTGATGCATCTTTCAACATTACTTTGTATTCTGCTGGGAATAATATAAAAATTTATTTTAATCGTTCCGTGAATTTACATAGTTACTTCAATTTTTTTGTTTTACAATGTAATCTTGTAGTAATTAAAACAAACTCTCAAAACTTTATATTAAATTCATTTTTTGACATCAAAAATACAAAATATAATATTTACGAAAAAGCTGTTAGGGGTACGTGGTATCCGGATAACTCCGAAAGTTGTCCGGGAATTCTTGGGGTATATCCTTATATAAAAAAGTAATAATTGTTATATGTAAAATTAACGTATAATTCATGTTGTTATATTTGTGCATGCAACCATTGATTAATTTTTTTTTTTTTTTTTTTTTACAAGGATACACCCCTAAGAGCTTATAGCTCGCGGCGGGGTACTGGGTAGGGATAAGGTAGGGAACGGATAGTGGCCACGGCCTGCATGCTTACGCGTCCCAGCATTCGCTGAGGTGAGACTAAGGGAACCGAGGAAAACCTCAGTCAGGACGGACACCTCTACTTTTTCTCAATGAACCAAAGCGATGTCCAAAGCCTGGGGAACCACACACAAGTGCATCACTGCACTGGGTGGAAAGCGAGACGAATTTACCCCAGGGAGGGAGCAGCGTATTTTTTACTTGAAACGGTCACCCATCCAAGTACTAACCACGCTCGACGTAGCCTGACTTCGGTGATCTAACGAGAACCGGTCAATGCACTGCGCCACGCTCGACCTCTATAATTAAATTAATTGAACACCCTAGATGAAAAATTACGTCTTCAACTCATCCTTTACACGTCTATAAACCTAATCTTTTTACCTCTAAAACACATGTTATTTCCTTTTTGCTCAAAGTGAGGGTGAAATGAAGACAATGGGTGGGATTTACGAAGAGTTAAGGAGCGTTTTAGGGAGAGATATTTTAAGAAGCGTTTTTCTTACCTGTTACCTGGTATAAAAAACGCTTCTTAAAATATCTCTCCCTAAAACACTTCTTAACTCTTCGTGAATCCCACCCAATATTTCTAACATTTTATGTTCAAGAAGAGGAAAAAAAGACGAAATCTAGTTTTTTTTTTTCACCTCTTTTTTTTTCCCCCTCTAAAATGGTGCAAAATAAGAGGAGAAAATATGAGAGGAGAGTTTAATATCGAAGAAAAGATGAAATTTATTTCAACTCGGGCAATTTTTCCTCCCCACAGGTTGGAGAAGCACCGTCTGGTGTCCTTCCTGAGGACCTCATGGTGGGCTCCAGTTGACCCCTACGACCTCGCCAAATGGGGATTCTACTGGACCGGAACCGCCGACGTGGGTCGCTGCAACTTCTGCAGACTGGAGGTGCGAGGCTGGGAGCAAGGTGAGAGGCCCCCGAAATTTTTGCCTGGATCCGCGCCTGGTGTGTGATGATCAGTGGTCGGTGGCGTCAGCCATCCGCCCGCTCAACACACTGTGTACATTTTCCCCTAGCACAAACACTCTGTGACAATCTATTTAGCAATAATCACACAGTTGTACTTCGCATTGTCATATAATTTCTATTAATATAGTATTTGTTCGATCCCAGCCATGCACCGCCAAACTTTTCACAAGTAGCGGTTGCTAAAGAACACCCACTCGTGCATGCGGGAGGTGATTGATGGCATCCTCCATAAATTGCCGACCATCCTCACTAAGGTTTCCATGGTTTCCTCAGTCAGGCGAATGCTGGGATAGATTGCTTAGGCCATGGCCGCCCTGGTTTGGAAGGGACCCACAAAAGTAGAGTCTATGAAGAGCCGGGAGGTTAAATTCAGTGACTTAATTGTGGCCAGTACCATGTACTAGGGTTCAGTTAGAAAGCTAAAAAATTAATATAGTATTTTCACAATCAGGAAGTAGTACTATATTAATAGAAATTATATGACAATGATTGCATGATATGTTGGTTACTATTTATAGCATCATATTTCCTTCATAACAAGCCATTTTTTTTTTTTTAACTACCAGCCCATTCTTCCTGTCATCTATATCTGATAAGGTCAATTAACAATATTGTAGTGCTTGCAGCTTTAAAGATGATGATATAAGATATTAAGACGCGTAAAGATTGAATTAATTTTATCGAATTAGTGATAAAAATATAATCTTAACTTTAATATTGTAAGAAAATTCACAGCTGGGAGCTTCAAGTAAAACGTTAAAATAATAATTTATTACATTTCTAATTTTAGATAATGTTAAAATATTATTATGTTAAACATTAATAATAAGTAAATTCAACGTGTATAAGTATAATTAAGTATCCAAAATTGTATCAACCAATAAAGATAATTGTTGTAACCTTAATTTTGGTTAATTTATATATTAAATAATCATCATGCAATATAAAAATTAATATACTTATTTTAAGTCAACAGATATCAAAAGAAAATTCTTATTTAAAAAAAAAAAAAACAAAAAAAAACAAAAAAAAAACTTCCCAGCTAATTTAAATTATATGAAATATATTTTATAATTTTAGTGTTAAAGTGAGGATGCATGATGTATTTTTTTTTTTTTAAATAATGCTGAATTGCATTTATATTATCCTCCTTTCTTTTATTATTATTTTGTTTTGTTTTACAAGAATGTATACGCCCATGAGCTTGGAGCTCGAGGCGAGGTAATGAATATAAGGAAAAGATTGCGATGGTGTTCAATTGATTGCATTGCTTCGAAGTACTAGAAATAACCAGGCGCGAATCCAGGAAAAAATTTCGGAGGGGGCTGAAAATTTTTGAGGGGGGGCTGCCTCCATAAGGCCAATGTTAAAAAAAATTGTAGTGGGAGAAATGCCTATATTGCCCATGTTAAATTCAAAATTTCGGGCCCTCCCCTGGATCCGCGCGTGGAAATGACGTCACTACTCCCCCCGTTACTAACAACTTGATGATTTTTCAGGTGACCGCGGTCAGAGCGAGCACATGCGATGGAACCCTCAGTGCGTTTTCATGCAGGGGCGAGCGGTGGGCAACGTGCCCCTAGGGGAGGAGATCCCCGAACAGCAGGGGGCGCTCGACATAATCGGGGGTGAGTTCATGGGGGTGGCACGATCTAATCGATATTATATATGGTAATAATGGAGAATCGACCTCATTTTTTTTATTTCAAAAATGGATAGACGGTACAAAGTATGCTATACTCTGATTTTTTTCAGCTTCTTTACAGACCAGAAAATATTTTTAAAAAATCATTGAAAGTTCTTTTTGTGACGTCACGAGACGGCAATTCCTAATCCTGAGGCGCCTCGTGACGTCACAAAAAAAACTTTCAGTGTTTTCTTTTTAAAAATAGTTCCCGGTCTGTAAAAAAAACTGAAAAAAATCAGGGTAACATAACTTTGCACCCTCTATCTATTTCTGCAAAAAAAAAAAAAAAAAAAAAAAAAAAAAAAAAAAAAATCAGGTCGATTCGATACTCCATTGCAATGGCATCACCATTTTAATTTCTAATTTTCCATAAAAATTAAATTGCTTTGCAGCATGTGTCATAAATTATCAATACAAATAGGTTTGATAAAAAAAGTATATATGTACAAATTGTTTCTATAAAGTAAAATAAATAAACAAAATAAATAAATAAATAAATAAATAAATAAATAAATAAATAAATAAATAAATAAATAAATAAATAAATAAATAAATAAATAAATAAATAAATCAATAAATCAATCAATCAATAGGTAAAATGTTGAGTCACGTGACGTAATGTTCCCACAGTTCAGCACATCGGAGCTCGGAACATGACCATGAATCAGCTGGGGGTGACCTTGATCACGCCCCCCAAACGTCCTGAGTTCTCCACCGTGACGTCACGACTCAGCTCGTTCGCCATGTGGCCCATCAGTGTGAAACAACGCCCTTCGGAGCTCTCAGAGGCTGGGTTCTTCTACACTGGTGAGCTGAAGGGCTACATTTTTACATTCGAGTTTATGACATGAAATTATTTTGTATATGTAAATTATGCACGAAATTATGGAATTCTGATTTTTTTTTTTTCAGATTTTTTAGAGCGCGCACGCGTGACTATTATACATATATTTAAAAAATATATTGAAATTGCAGAGGGAAATGTCAATAATTCATAATTTGTTATTGATTTTCGATGCATTACAATTATATTATAATTATATTTGAGGGTTAAAAAAAATAGATTAAAAATTAAAAAATTGGAGATCGTCTGTCCAAATTTTATGTATATAGGTCGTCTATTTCACTTAATTCCTTCTGCAGGTACCGGTGACCGCGTGGTGTGCTACCAATGTGGGGGAGGTTTGAAGGACTGGGGGGAGTCTGACCTGCCCTGGGTGGAACACACCGTCTGGTTCCCATTACCCCTTCATTCCTCACTGATGTGTTACAGGTACCGGTGACCGCGTGGTGTGCTACCAATGCGGGGGAGGTTTGAAGGACTGGGGGGAGTCTGACCTGCCCTGGGTGGAACACGCCGTCTGGTTCCCATTACCCCTTCATTCCTCACTGATGTGTTACAGGTACTGGTGACCGCGTGGTGTGCTACCAATGTGGGGGAGGTTTGAAGGACTGGGGGGAGTCTGACCTGCCCTGGGTGGAACACGCCGTCTGGTTCCCATTACCCCTTCATTCCTCACTGATGTGTTACAGGTACCGGTGACCGCGTGGTGTGCTACCAATGTGGGGGAGGTTTGAAGGACTGGGGGGAGTCTGACCTGCCCTGGGTGGAACACGCCGTCTGGTTCCCGCAGTGCAGTTACCTCAAGCTCAAGAAAAGTCCTGAGTTCATCGCCAGTGTGCAGCAGGCTAGGGAGTCTTCTCATCAGGTAGGATGTATTTGATGATATTAGTTGCCCCCCAATAAACAGTAGTTAACGTACTACAGGTTCCACTCAAGTGCGTGGTTCAAAGTAAATTAATTCGTTGATTTTTTTTAACCAGCAGAAGGGCCGGCCGGTAAAACTTCGAAAACTGAGTTATTTTTAAATTTTTTGCAGAGCTTACAGTTTTTAAATAACACAGAGTTTAGTTCAAAAATTGTTTGTCTTGATTATAATTATAAAGTTTAATTAAGTTTTAACAAGTTAAGGGTAAGATAACACGAAACATCAATTGTAGTAGCCCATCTTTTGATTAACATGTAAACCTTAGCAACGTCTTAATAATTCTGATTTTTTTTTAGAGACATTTTTTAGCACCAACAAGTTGCAGAAAAAGTTTCAAAACAAGCGGCTCGTTTTCGTGTTTTCTTACCCTTAAAGCAACTTAAATTTGATATATTATACGTGTCTTAATTTGCTATTTCTCTAAGAAGAAAAAAAATATATAGTAAATGCAAATTTGTATAACTTTATTTTCTATTATACAGCAGTATACGTGAAAACCAATTTAATTGAGACGGTAATGTGTGTCACAATTTAATTATAATTTATTATTAAAAAGGTTTTTTAATCAAGCAGCGTCTTAATTTTTAAATTCAAACAGGAGGATTGCAGATTTAATACATTGTTTGTTTTTTGCAAATTATATTTAATTTGATCTTTCACTTTTGAATTCAACAATTCAATAATTACTTGGATAAAATCGATGCCAATTTAATTAATTATTGTTATATTGTATATTATTATATTATAAATATTACAATCATTACGCAAACATTATTGATATTTCTGGCGTTCAATCGCGCAATATTATAAAAATGTATAATGAAAGCCGACAATGAGGGCATTTATAAAACGAACATAAATCTTAAATGCATTTTTTACTCTAATACTTTTTTTACCAGTTATAAAAACTAAACCGAGACAGATCGGAGCTAGGTCTGCACATTTCTTTCCATGCACATTACGTCATCACAGCTAAGAATGTTTTTTTCATTATACTTAAATATTTTAAAAATCGTAAAATTTTAATGACATCCTGTGTTCTTGCAAAGTAGACTTAACATTTTGTAAACTAGAATATAGTGTATGCATGGCATGCAGACGGTACGTGATGTATGAGGAAAATTCCATTACGATAATGTATAACACGTGTACACTTCTGGTCTGCACGAACTGAAGAGGTCGAGCGTGACGCAGTGCATTGACCGGTTCTCATTAGATCACAGAAGTCAAGCAACGTCGAGCGTGGTTATTACTTGAATGGGTGACCGTTTTAAGTAAAAATTACGCTGCTCCCTCCCTGGGGTAAATTCATCTCGCTCTCCACTCAGTTCAGTGATGCACTTGTGTGTGGTTTCCCAGACTTTGGACATCGCTTTGGTCCATTGAGAAAACGTAGAGGTGTCCGTCCTGACTGAGGTTTTTCCCTCAATCTCACCTCAGCGAATGCTGGGACGCGTAACAGGCCGTGGCATCCGTTTCCTACCTTATCCCTACCCATTACCCCGCCGTGAGCTGTGCGTAAAAGTTCTTAGGGGTGTATCCTTGTAAAAAAAAAAATTAATCTTGCTTCACTTGCTAGAGCGCCTATAGAGCTGCAGCTTTAATAGATTAATCGATACAGATTTGCAATTTCGGAAGTAAGAATTAGGAGCTCTCAGTGTGACTCACTTGTCAGTCTATCATGAGTATTCAATATCAAAATAGTTTTGGTTCACCACACCTTCAAAGACTAAATAAAGCAGGAGGAGAGTAAGTTTGTGATATCAGGCAAAGAGCTTATATACACTATATAATCTCTGTCTGCATGGTGATATCCAGCAAAGGTGTACATAAAGATAAAGTCGATAAACACAGCAGACAGTGAAGGCTAAAGTGACGGAGTGAGTAATGCGCGGTTTAATGTTTCACAGCTCTCAAGTTTCTGCAGCGTTGTGTATTATACAGTTAAATTAAGTTTACGTTCCCGCTAAAAGTACCCAGAAAAATTTGTCATTATTTTCTTATAAAAAATTTATAATTTCATATCAGGAAAAGATAATATAATTAAATAGGGTCATGTTTATAATGATTTATAAGTGGGAGGTGTAGCGCAGTGCGCTTGACAGGGTCTCGTCAGATCACCAAAGTCCAGGCAACGCCGAGCGTGGTTAGTAGTAGGATTGGTCAACATTTTCAACAAAAACCACGTTTCCCAGGGGTAAATCGTTGCGTTTTTCCACTTTGGTGGTTTCCCTGGCTTTAGACCATTGCACTTCCGGTTCATTGACAAAAGCTGTAGCGTCCATCCTAGCTAAGGTTTCCACGTTTCCCTCAGTCGCAGTCAAATGCCGGGATGGATTGCTTGGCTGTGGCCGCCCCCGTTACGAAAGAGCCCGCGAAACGCTCAAGTTAGGGTTTTGGAAGGTTCAGGGCACGGACTATGTATAAATAAAGTGTATAATTATTTTTTTACTGATAACTTAATAAAATAAATCAAGTTTAAATACTTTAATAATACTTTTAACAGTACACGATAGAACTCGTAAAAAAATCCCACCGTCGAAAAACTGTTAAGGGTAAGGTAACGCCACCAATGTTAAAAAAAAATCCCTCTCACAAAAATTCTGAAAAAAATTTAAAATGTTCTCCTCTATACCCCCTATCAGTACCTAAAATATCAGGTATACAAATACGATCTAGTTTTTGAGTTATAAATTTTTAAAGTTGACTACTTTAACATGGAGAAATGAAACTCCCATGTTAAATTGGTCAACTTTAAAAATTTATAACTCAAAAACTAGATCGTATTTGTATACCTGATATTTTAGCTACTGATAGGGGGTGTAGAGGAGAACATTTTAAATTTTTTTCAGAATTTTTGTGAGAGGGATTTTTTTTAACATTGGTGGCGTTACCTTACCCTTAAAAGCATTTTTTATGATTTTTTTTTGTCATTATGCCTATATATGCTCAATATACAATCTGGCCCGCCAATACATTCTCTTTTCCTTCCTTCTTCGCAGTGAGCTTGGAGCTCGAGGCGGGGTAATTGGTATACTGTATAGGGATAAAGGAAAGGAAAACGGCGTGTTACGTATCCCAGTTTTTGCTGAGGTGCGACTGAGGGAACCGTGAAAAACCTCAGTCAGGATAGACGCCTCTACTTTTTTTCAATGGACGAGCTGGACAGTGTTATAAGAGTGTCTAGCTCGTCCGTTGAATAGTTATAATTATAGTTACAATAATGGTGCTTTAGAAGAGTGCGTGAGTGAGAGTGACGTCACCGGTGCCCAGTAGTGATGACACGTGTCGGACTTGAGAGAAATATGTCTCTCCATGCTGGCACATCCCTCGTCCCTTAATTGCTCGCGGATGGCGTGCAACAATTTTTGTCTCTGCTGCGCTCCATTTCAATGTAGCCTCCCAGCAGATTTGTGGCAAATTAAAAAAAGTGGATACTTATTAACTTGCATAAAATGTAAAATTTCAAATGAAAATCTTCATTAAAAATATTATCAACTTACACTTCATTTGGTAAAAAATTAATTGAATCGAGTGTGGTGCAATGCGTTCTCGTATTAAGATCATCGAAGTTAAGCTACGTCGAGTGTGTGGTTCGTATTTAATTTGATTGGTGACCGTTACAAGTAATAAAAATGACGTTGCTCCCTTCCTGGGGTAAATACATCTCGCTTTGCACCCAGTGCAGTGATGTACTTGTGTGTGGTTCCCCAGGCTTTGGACATCGCTTTGGTCCATTGAGAAAAAGTAGAGGTGTCCGTCCTGACTGAGAGGTTTTCCACGGTTCCCTCAGTCTCACCTCAGCGAATGCTGGGACGCGTAACAGGCCGTGGCATCCGTTCCCTATATACCTTATCCCTATCCATTAACCCGCCGCGACCTATAACCTATAATAAACTTTTAGGGGTATATCCTTGTAAAAAAATAATAATAATAAATATTGTCAAAAATTGCAACTAACAAATTAAACTCGCAATAGTAACCGCAAATCTGATACTCGATTTCTATATTTCTTCGATTTCTATTTCTTAATTTATGTTAATTTTTTTAATTTTTAAAAGATTTAATAAATAATTTATACTGAATAAATAAAATATAATATTGATTATTTAATTATATAAAATTTTCAAAACTATTTGATATTTTCAATAAAAAGTTGTTATACAATTACTAAAAATTACTATTCTATTTTCTGTAATAGTTTTATTTCGTATAATGAGAATTGATATATAGAACGAAGAATAATAATAATTAATAATAGAATAATTTCTATTATTTCATTTCCATTTTACATTTTTTAACACTATGGGGACCTTTGGTTGACGTCACGCGACCCACCTAATAGAAATAAATGTACTATGGACAACATACATGAAAATTTTTTATTGCAGAAATGAATAGAGGGTACCAAAATATGCTACTCTGAATTTTTTCAGATTTTTTTGAAACCCAGAACTATTTTTAAATAATTATTGAAAGTGTGGCCACGCCCCCTGGAGGCGTCAATAGGCGTCCAGTCTCTATCCTTTTTATTAAGAATTCAGGGGTGCCAACTGAAATCACAGGACTTTCAATAATTATTTAAAAATAGTTCCAGGTCTCAAAAAAATCTGAAAAAATTCAGAGTGGCATAATTTGGTACCCTCTATTCATTTCTGCAATAAAATTTTTCATGTATGTTGTCCATTGGAGGACAAAGGGTCGTTCGTGACGTCAAACCAAAGTATAATAAACATCTAGCTGCTGCTCTTTGACCCCATGCAGGCGCGGATCCAGAAAAAAATTCGAGGGGGTCGGGTGCCTCCATAAGGCCAATGTTAAAAAAAAAATTTGGAGTGGGGGAAATGCCTATATTGCCCTTGTTAAATCCAAAATTTTGGGGGGGGGGGGCTGCAGCCCCCCTGGATCCTCGCCTTCCCCCACGTGATTGTTTTCTCTTGCAGGACGTGATGACTCGGAGCAGCACCGTTGTCCACCAGTTTGACGACACAGTGCCACGGTGAGTTATATTTTATTTATGGCGAAGGTAAGCCGGCGATAATGCCTTTTCTTACCCCTATAACCAGCTACATGATTACAATGGAGTATTGACCTTAATGTTTTTTATTGCAGAAATGAATAGAGGGTGCAAAGTTATGCTACCCTGATTTTTTTCAGATTTTTTCTATTTTTAAAAATTATTGAAAGTTCTTTTTGTGACGTCACAAAGTGCCGCTCCTTAAGAAAAAGATAGAAAAACATGTCGCCTCGTAACGTCACAAAAAAGACTTTCAATAATTTTTTTAAAAGTAGTTCCCGAGCTCTAAAAAATCTGAAAAAAAAATCCAGTTTATATAAAGAAAAAGTGCCAAAAAAGATGAGCAATCAAAAGAATCTGAAACTTGTTGCTCATAGTATGAAATATATAATTTAAATTCATAAGATAATTAAACTTAATTCAATTCATACAACTTCGATCGGTCACAACATAAAATTATTAATTAATTTCAAACAAAACGAATAAAGTATGTAATTTTGTTTTTATTGTTTATAAAAAAATATATTATCATAGCATGACAGTGTTTTTTATTTTCCGCAGTTGTATATAATAATTCATTTAATATTTCATAAAGTTAAAAACATTTATGTATTAATAATTTAAAATATATTCTCAATAATGGACAATTTGCATGACATTTTTTTATTGCAG
Organism: Siphlonurus alternatus; assembly: GCA_949825025.1. Classification (NCBI taxonomy): domain Eukaryota; kingdom Metazoa; phylum Arthropoda; class Insecta; order Ephemeroptera; family Siphlonuridae; genus Siphlonurus; species Siphlonurus alternatus. The sequence goes on along the minus strand of OX463783.1, from coordinate 28,221,922 downwards.
AAATGGATAGAGGGTGCAAAGTTATGCTACTCTGAATTTTTTCAGATTTTTTAGAGACCGGGAGCTATTTTTAAAAAATTATTGAAAGTCAATTTTATGACGTCATGAGGAGTCTGTCCTTAAGAAAAAGATAGGCGCTAAACGCCCGTGACGTCATAAAACTGACTTTCAAATTTTTTTTTAAAAATAGTTCCCGCTCTCAAAAAAATCTGAAAAAACTCAGATTAGCATAATTTGGTACCCTCTATCCATTTCTGCAATAAAAAAATGTCATGCAAATTGTCCAATAACAATAACTCCACCCAGAAACATCAAAATTATACAATTAAATTTCCCATGAAAAAAAAGAAGCTTTAAACTGAGTTTGGAATTCTTACAGAAGAGGATAATTTTATTAATTTTCATCTGACGAAAATGAAATTTAGTTACAGTGCACTTATTATAACATTGCAGAATTGCTCCAGAAAAAAAACATTCGTTACCCCTTAACCATTTCTGAATGATGTCGAGCTCACTTTGCATGCTTGGTGAACTTCTGTTCTTCGATGATGAATCGATTTAACAATAGCTTCTTTCCCAAAAGTTAAAATTATTGCATATCCATGGAAGGATGTCAAGCAGGGCTTGGCAGGGCGAGAAAAGCGCACTTGATTCAATCTCGTATGGCGGCCATGTTGGCGATAAAATCGCTTCCCGTAAGGCAAGGAAATCCCGAACCTCTGATTGGCTGATTTGGCATGCGATTTTTTCGCTTTCTTCGCTACATGGAAATACACCTTTACCGAACTGGATTTGCAGCTTCCATAAAGATGCATTAATTCCATGGAGCGGGGAAAGCGAGAAAATTGCGTGCCAATCAAAGGCTCGTCGGAATTTCCTTGCCTTGCGGGGAGCGATTTTATCGCCAACATGGCCGCCATACTGGATTGAATCAAGTGCGCTTTTCTCGCCCCGCTCAATATCGCTTCATGGAAATGCACCTTTAATCTGTCAGTAACGAAATCTGTGTCTTGCGGTGTACATTCAAATATTCCAATTATTAATATTAAGTCCATTATTTTAAATCAAAGCGGGATATATTTTTTTCAGACACGTCGAGGCGCCTGAGACTGGAAACGAAGCAAGTAACGCTGCAGAATCTTCAGGTAATTATTATACCTGTATGTGTGAGCTGCATGAAGATAATTATTATATACGTTCAAGAGTAGCTAGGCTGCAGGCTCGGACTGGCCATAAAAGTTGGTGAGCGATCGCTCAGTAGGCCCTCTCGGCTGGGAGACCCCTACAACGTTAAAAGTAGACCCCCACAGGGTCCAGTAGGCCCTTGATATGGGTCCGTATACACCTAGCTGTTTGTTCAGGAGGCCCTTTGAGCCGAGTCCAACAGTGTTAGCTAGGAAATGTAAATCTGCAAATCATGACTGTGTCAACGTAATCTGAATATTTATTTAAACTATACCAAAATGCAGATGTTAACTTCATAATTCCTCCCTTCAATCTCCTTGCAGAACTAAAAAAAAAAAAATAATAATAATAACAAAACTTGCGGATACGCAACAACTCTTTTGAACCAGAAAAAGTTTTTTTGAAAAGTTAAATGGCTAAAAAGGGGGTTTTTGCTTGTATGCAAAAAATTTTAATAATATTTTTTTGAATTCGATCAGAATTAGCCGCCATTAGCCGGAAGGGAGTGCTCATGATCATCGAGAATTAGCCCCCCCCCCCCCTAAATCTCTCTTGTCCCACAAAACCATGTAGAGTCTTCCTCAGGTGTACAAAGACTCACAACAATACACACTCACTTTTGAAATCAGATATTCTGACATGTCACCACATGTTCTCCAGGCACTGTCCCTGAGCCTCCAGACCTTGGTGAGCTTCCTCAGGTGAACAGAGACTCTCGTGTGTGCTCCATCTGTCTGGACAAAGAGATCGGGATTGTGTTTCTTCCGTGCGGTCACATGGCGACGTGTCCAGACTGCGCTTCTCAGCTGTCCAACTGTCCGATCTGCAGGACCAAGACCAACGCTTATGTCCGAGCTTTCTTACCGTAGAGGCTGTCGTTGGTAATATGTCTTTGGAGATTATAAGCTACGCTTGCTTACTAGTAAAAAATAAAATAAATTTAATCCTGCTATAATAGATATATACTTATATACACTACTACTATAGATCTGTATTGCTATAAACAATATTGTTGAGAATAAACGACAATAATATTATATGATTCATATTTACTTTTACTATTTCATTCATTTATTATTTTTGTTATTTCAATTTCAAATTTGTTTTTTTATACAATAATTATATTAAATTTATGTGTTTATCATGCTGTTTTTACTATAATGGAGTATCGACCTCAATTTTTTTTATTGCAGAAATGGATAGAGGGTGCATAAGTTATGCTATGCTGATTTTTTTCAGATTTTTTAGAGCCCGTGGGAACTATATTTTTAAAAAAATTATTGAAAGTTCTTTTTGTGACTTCACGCGGCGGCAAGTCCTATCTTTTTCTTAAGGAGAGGCGCCTCATGCACGATGACGTCACAAAAAAACTTTCAATAATTTTTTAAAAATAGTTCCCGGGCTCAAAAAATTCTGAAAAAAAAATCAGGGTAGCATGACTTTGCACGCTCTATCCATTTCTGTAATAAAAAAAAAATGAGGTCGATACTCTATTAATATGTATACACACTCTTCGCTTCTGAAAAGTTCCCTTTTTTGCAGTTTTGTTTATAGACGTTATTCAGGACATGGGGATTAACAAGGCTGCAAATGAAACTTTTTCAGGCGATGACTGTTATACATAAACTATATGCACTAAAACGTCTTTTGAAGTAAATAAATTTTCCGAATTTTCTTGCAATTTTTATCAATCCTTTTAAACATGTACTTAAAAAAATTAAGTTTATTTTCTTTTTAATCATTATTATACATTTTATAACATTTAACTGTAATATTTGTACTAATTTTTTCAATCATTAATATTAATGAAAATTATATAGCTACAGAGAGGCTGCTGAACATTCCACCGACTGCATACATTCCATTAATATTAATTAATTTAATTCAAATTAATTTGAAATTAATAATAATTGTATTTAATTACAATATTCCTAACAGTGTATTTTGTTAAATAATTGTAATTATTTTTTGTTATTTGAAATAAAAGTATGATTAAATAAATTTAAAGTGTGTTTCTGTAGTAAAATTTATAATTAATTTTTAATTATAGGTTTTTGTAAATGCCCAATTGATTCATAAATCAATAAACTAGAACATTTATTCAAGATCATCATCTGACAGTGTATATATATTATATAATATATATAAATAACATTATATAGTGGGAGGTGTGGCGCAGTGCGCTTGACCGGGTCTCGTCAGATCACCGAAGTCAAGCAACGCCGCGCGTGGTTAGTAGTTGGATGGGTGACCATTTTCAACAAAAACCACGTTTCCCACCCAGGGGTAAAACGTTGCGCTTTTCCACTATGTGGTTCCCCTGGCTTTGGACCATTGCACTTCCGGTTCATTGACAAAAGCTGTAGCGTCCATCCTGGCTGAGGTTTCCACGTTTCCCTCAGCCGCAGGCAAATGCCGGGATGGATTTACAAGGCCGTGGCCGCCCTCGTTCCAGAAGAGCCCGCGAAACGCTCAAGTTAGGGTTTCGGAAGGTTCGGGGTTTCAAAGTAGTATGTAATTAGTAAATAGAAGTACCCAATAGGGTTTGATTAAAAACTAAAAATAAATAACACTTTACACACACTATTACAATAAACCCCAAGAGTTTGGAAAACTCGTAAACGGCGAACGTCAGTTTTTAGATTATTTTGAGCAAGATGGCAAAGATGACAAAAATTTGTTTTTATAAGATTAAATTTCAGAATATTAGATGTCATAAAAGTAAAAAAAAAAAAAAAGCACCAAAAGATGGTACTGAAAACTTCGTTACTCAGTATATGATTCATCTACATACTTAGCCAGCATCAAAGCTCTCATATCAAAAGCCAAAGCAATGCCACTTGTAGTATTAAAGAGATTCAGATTCAAAAGGCTTTTATTCAGAAAACACACATTACAATACAATTTTGGGTTTAATTAAGTACAAGACTTTTTAACCAGATCAGCCAGATCAGATGATAAAATAAACTAATGTTATTTTTTAATTTATGACAATAATTTTTAAAATATATAAGTTGATAAAGTTATGCATTAAATTTGAATGGTATAATTTTTTAATATTTAAATAATGTCATCAAATTGTCAATGTAGAGATAGTAGTAGCGCCTGGAAGGTAGGCAGTTATAATGTAGCAAATGCACGCATGCAAGAAGGGTTGCCTAAAACATAACTTATAGGGGCTAGTGCCGCGCAACATAAATAAAAATTTGTAAGTATATACCTTTCTTTTAATTAATGTTAAATAGTTACAAATTATAACAATAATTTATTATCATAATATACGTATATAATCACTGTAAAAAAAATAAACAAATAAATAAAAATCAGGATCGAAATACAACCTGCAGAAAATAAGCTACAGAGTAAATTTAATGAACGAGCTTTTTCACGTAATTTTAAAATGTTGAGACACAGAAAATATAGCTCAGTAAAAAATTAAAACGAGCATGAATTTTCTGCGGAGTGCCGTATAAAATTTTGATCATGTAAAACTAGCTCCTTTATAGCAAGGGGCTTTATAATGGTAAAAAATTAACTCTTATCATTTCTTCTAAAGTAAATAAATTAAATACAAGGATACATGAGAATAAAAATAATAAGCATCTAGTTCAAATTTTACATAACGTTACAATTAATACATATGCTGCATGCTTATTTAATTTTTTCAAAACTTATTTTATTTGATTCATATTTAATATTATTATTTTAATTAATATTTAATTTATAATTTATTAAATTTATTATTATTTGTCCCCTTCTTTTCGGCTATAACTTTCACAGAAAATGTTACAAACTAATTGATTGTTGTAATTGTTTATTTTAAATTAACAATACTATACATCATTATTATTTGTTCTTCTCATAATTAATTGTTGACTTCAAAAATTAAATATAACTGTTGATTTTTGTCTGTACGTGTGTGCTTTATTACTAAATTATACGAAGATAAATAATTATGGAAAAGTGGGTTTACACAAATGATGATTTTAATAATTTATTGTTAATATTACAATCTGAAAATTCCATCAATGAAGATATTATATTTGTTATAAGGCAAGCTACAGAAACTTTAACGATAACAGAAAAAGAAGAAAATTTGACACCTTTGACACCGTTAGAAAAGGAGAAGTTATTTTTTATTGTTCTGCTACTATTGCAAGCAAACGAAATCGTAAGGTGGCAAGGACAAGATTCAACAAGTTTGGACTCAAATATCAGAGATATTATAAAAGTAGCAACAGAATTAACTAAATTATTAACAGATCTATTTAGAAATAAATCATCAACGCCCCATCAATTAAATTACATCTTTAATTTATCAAATCAACTTCAAGAATGTAACGACATAGAACTACAGACTAACCAACCCTTTCAAAATTTTGAAAAGGTAAAAAATATTACCAGACAAAATTTTGGAGGCATTGTGATAGAAACAGTGCCATTGTCACCACTGTTAAGCGATTCTAGTTCATCAAATTCCGATAAATTAAATATAAGTAATATACCCTACTTTAACCCAGACGAGACGAGTATTCCAAGTCAATTAAATAATTGTTTTAATTATAAATTAAACAAAACCTTTACCATCGACCAGACAATTCCACGTCAAGAAATTGATCAATTAAATAAAACTTTTACCATCGACAAGACAAGTCGACGTCCAAAAATTGATCAATTAAATAGAACCTTTAATACAGACGAGAGAAACCCACGTCCAGGCATTTTTGAGCAATTAAATAAAACCTTTACCATAGACAAGATAACTCCACCTCAAGAACATAGTGACATTTTGGGTAGTCAAAAGGGGGGCATAGACGGTGACACGGTGGATCCTTGGTATAACGCAGAGGTGACAAATGAACTAAATATTGAAATTCAAAGAGTATTATCTGAAAAACACAACAAAGAAACTACAAACATTGTAAAAAATATTCAAAAACGGATATGTGAAAGTGATATTCCCACCTTCAGTAAACGAGAAATAGATGACTTAGTTAAACGTTTAAGGCAAGATATGAATTCAGCTGTAGCCAGAGACCAAGAACAAGCTTCAACAAGTTTCAATTATTCAAATATTGAAAATCGTAATATACAAACAAATAATAATCGTGATTTAAAATTTACTAAATATAATAAGTCTAAAAAAGATAAAGAAATTTTAGACAGTGACGTCGTGGATCATAGATATAACACAGACAGAGCAAATGAATTAATTTCTATACTTCAAGAAGTAAAATCGGAAAAACACAACAAAGAAACTACAGATATTATTGAAAATATCGAAAGTCAGTTATTTAAAAAGGAAATTACAAAATTGAGTAAAAAACGAGAAATTGATGATTTATATAAACGTTTAAAGCAAGAGTTGGAATCAGCCCTTGCCAGAGAGCGAGCTTCAAAAAGCTCCAAACCAAGCGTGGAAACAGATTACAAATCAAAATTTGATATTCTTGCTAGGTTAAAAAGTAAAAGAAGCCCAGATGGTGACAAATTGGATTCTAGATATAATATTGCAAGAGCAAGAGAATTAATAAAAGTACTGGAAAAAGAATTTTTTGAAAATCATAACGAGGAAACTATAACTACTGCAAAAGATATTAAAAAAACTTTAACTAATTTAAATAATGAAATTACAAAATTGAAAAAGCAACAAATGGATGCTTTAATTAGAAGTTCTGTACAAAAATTGGAATCAGCTCTTGTCAAAGAACAAGAAAAAAACTTCAGAAGACCCAACTCAAATACTGAAAATTCTAATTTCAAATTAAATCGCGCTTCAAAATTTAAAATTGTGAATAAAGTTAAATTACCTAACAGACAAGATATTATAAAGCTTGGAACAAAATTGAAAACATCGTTAGCCAATCTATCAAATAATAAAACATCAATATCTCATCAATTAGATGACATCTCTAAGGTTACAAATGAAATTCAAGAATATGTCGACAGGGTACAGCAAGTTGCTCCACCCAAGAAGACGGGAAATACAACAAAGAAAATAGGAGATGACGTCACAAATATTGGTCAATGTGAAGTCTGCGGCTGTGAAATGTACCTTGTGGAGTTTACTGGGGAAGAACCACAAGGGAATTATCGTACCCACCCCCACCATAGGGGGACCTGCAGCAAAAATAAAGTTAACAATGAATCTGAAGAAATTAATGATTTGAAAATTAAATTTGACATGGAAATTAAGAAATATATAATTCTTCATGATATAATGACTAATCTATTAAAAGATCAAAATTCACTTATTAATAAATTATGCAATGAAAACAAACAAAGTGGTAAAGAATTAAAACAAAATAAAGCACAAATAGATGATAATGAATGTTTAAAAATGTTTAAAGATATAATAAAATTATTAGAAGATTTTGTAAATGAATATAAAAAGAAAAATTATCTAAAATAATTGAAGAAAGTGATGAAACCCCTCAACAATGCCGAACTAGGAGAATGCAGTGAAAAAGGAAGAAATCAAAAGTTTTAGTTAAGCTGAAAATTGTTTAGATTAACTTTATTTATATTTAAAAATTGAGAGTATGATACATAATTTATGAAAATAAACTTTCACTAAATTTAAAAAGAGTATTTTTATCATTTTTTTATTACTAAGGTTTTACAATAATATATTTCAGTAAAATACCCGTAAATATTAATCAGTATATAATAATTAATAATAAGTAGGTGTGAATTGTTTATATATAGAAGAGCTAGCTGCCATGCACTTTCAAGTTTTTGTTTTCTTTTAACTTAATTGCATTGGGTTTATAATTGTTTTAAATTAATTAAATTTATAAATTTGATAAATTTATCAAATCTACTCATTGTATACAAAATTTTAAACATACACATTGTATTTCGATATTTATATTTTGCCAAATATTATATATAATTATATATATAGTGTACGTTGATTATATATATAATCAATTGTCTGGTCTATTTTAAGAGATGAGATTCGAGGCTTGCATGACGATCGACGAGGCCTCTTTGCTTTACAGTCTCTAAACACTGACGTTTTAATTATAATTAAATTATATATAATTATATCAGAGAAAAGATAATCATCAGAGCGATGGTCTTTTCTCTGATTATTTTTCTCTGATTATTATTTAAAAAAAAAAAAAAATCCCTGAATGCGGACGACATTGCGGATACGACAACCTTTGTCCAATTTTTCATAACACACGTTCAAATTTTCCCACCACATGTCACAATAACACCCAACCCGACCCAACACGCCCAACATAAGAACTAAAATGATTTTTTTTTTACTTAATGGTAGTAAACTGTAAACTTGCAATAACTAAAATTAAATTTTAATATTGTTAAGAAATAAAATAAAAAGAAATGCATAGTTTTTAGATGTTGCTATTATCTAAAGACGCTAAAGTTGCTATTTTGATGCTGTTACGATTGGCTTGCCTTTTCTTTTGGTTTTTGTTGTGATTTTGGTCTGTGTGTTTTTTTTTGCTTATATTAGCTTATTTTTACCTTATTTAGAAAGTTAAGTTACTGTCAAAAACTAATCAATAATAAACAATTAAACGAAACAGTGCTTAAAACATTACATCAAGCGGCAGCTGAACGAACAAAAACTTGATATGTAACACGTGCACCTGTGGCGTTCCCTCCCGCGATCGCAGTCCTGTTTTAGAATGAAGTTTTTTTTTTATTTTTTATTTTATTTTTTTTTATTTTTTTTTATTTTTTATTTATTATTATTTTTTTTTAAATGAAATGAAATAATCTTTATTTTAGCTTTCGCTATTTAAATTCATAATAGTTGGTTACATATTAAGTTTGTTTGTGTTTCCTGGTTTGACGGATCGAGCTAATCAAATAGTAAGTAATGCATTACTGTATATATGCATGCATATTAAACAGTACTGTACACATTGTTTAGACGATAGTATGAATAATATGCTAATTTGAGCTATCATAATTATTAATTGTGCATACTGTACAGTATGCATATGCATACAGTATAACAGATCTTAGTTTACCACTAAACAGCTCAGTAGACTAGACGGCGCCAGATATATCAGCCAATGAAAAGGCTAGAATGTCAGCTGGCTACCTTTTCATTGGTTGATATATCTGGCGCCGTCTAGTCTACTGAACTGTTTAGTGGTAAAGTAAGATCTGTTATACTGTACAGTATGCATAATATATGATACATGTATTCATATGTATACAGTATATATGCATATATTATGCATATCATATATAATAGAGGCGTATTATGGTGCTGTCCATAATATGCCCATATACTTAAACTAGGCCCCTCTAGAGTCTTGGGACAAAAGAAGCATTTAAGGTCTGTCGCTATGAAAATATGCAAGTGGAATGAAAAGAGATGTCACTACCAGTCTTTAGTAAATGATGTCCGAGATTGGGTGATTTTAATTCCAACATTTCAAAGGAAATAATAAGATTAACCGTTTTTAAATGAGCAACAGTCATTATAATTATGTTTATCTATTTCCTAGTCTGATTAATTTGTGAATACAATAATTATATGTTAAGTTATTGCAGTTAAAAAAATGCCCCTGTAACTCAGAGAGCAAAAGCTCAAGGCAAAGAAAGAAATATGAAGGGCAGCCGTGCCGTGATGAATGCTCCTTCTCTACCGTTGCGAGTGCGCCTCAACATTCCACTGTATTTTAAATTGAATAGAAGGGAGAGTAACGGTAAATAAACAAATATGTATTATTTTGAAAGAATTAATATTATGATTTTTAGGATAGTATAAGCATCGAAACTTTTTCTTTTTCGATAAAAAAATAAAATATATTATTGTATTTTTTAATTCCTTTTGTTATATATATATATAATGAATCTAACTCGAATCTAAGTAATAATCATAATAATTACGTAATTTTATATATTAAAATTTACTATCATTCATAATGCTGTTTCGCTTTATGTGGCTCATCATATGCTTGAAATAAAAATAATTTGATAATAATTTGTTTCTGGATCCGCGCCTGATTATATTTATATATATATATTAATATTTTTTTTTTTTTACAAGGATACACCCCTTAGAGCTTACAGCTCGCGGCAGGGTACTGGGTAGGGATATAAGGAGGGAACGGATAGTGGCCACGGCCTGCATGCTTACGCGTCCCAGCATTCGCTGAGGTGAGACTGAGGGAACCGTGGGAAACCTCAGTCAGGACGGACACCTTTACTTTTTCTCAATGGACCAAAGCGATGTCCAAAGCCTGGGGAACCACACACAAGTGCATCACTGCACTGGGTGGAAAGCGAGACGAATTTACCCCAGGGAGGGAGCAGCGTATTTTTTACTTGAAACGGTCACCCATCCAAGTACTAACCACGCTCGACGTAGCTTGACTTCGGTGATCTAACGAGAACCGGTCAATGCACTGCGCCAATAATATTATTATTAAAAAAAAATAATAATAAATATAAATATTTATTTATTTATATTTATTTATATTTATATATATTTTATATTTTTGTAGATATGTATTATATAAATACATATAACTATAGATATAATACTATATATATATATATATATATATATATATATATATATATATATATATAGTTATATAATATTATAACTATATTATAAATGTTATAATAAATATTATAATTTTATATAATTACGGTCCAATAATTAATAATAATTAATTAATTTTTCTCTCAATAAAAAAAATCGATACATATATATATAATGTTTTTTTTTTTTATTGGAGGAATTTAATAGCTAGAGCTAGGCCTTGTAGGAGCCATCAATTTCCGTGTGCAGACTACCAATGCTGAGCTGCATGAGCACGGCCCATAGGTCTGCACGACCCACGGGCCCGCCCGTGCAGATCCGTGCGCGAGCCCGCAGAACCTAAGCCGCCTCGGCGCCCTCCCTGCTGCTGGTAAAGCTCAAGCTGACCATCCTCACTTGCCTCGCTGCTTGCTGGCGAGCAAGCTAGGTGCAGTCCCGAACAATGGGACAATGCACAGTACATCCGAGGAGAAAAAAATTCAGCAAGAGGGCTTGTGACAAAGTGGGGAAATATAGTGTGTAATTTTCTTACTTGTAAAGTCCTTAAAACATTGCTGTAAAGTATCCATATTAACTTGTTCATCAGAGAATATATATATAATTAATATTATACAATTAAAAATTAAATATCCTTTAAAGTTTTGTAAAAATGTTGGAACAAAATTCTTCCAATCAGTATTTTTCGAAACGCAAACGTTGCGCCTCTGGTGGCCGGCTACGTAGCGACAGTCCTTAAATCAGGAATTCCTGAAATATCTGCAGGCGCTCTATTTAAATGTATGCACACAGTAATGTATGCATATGCATATTTATGATACCGTACGTACTGTACTGATTCTTGATTCATTGATCAATTATGTACCATTTTACCACAGACAAACAGACGAAGCATCGAGCAGAATTTTTAGGCCCGTTTAAGACATGTTTAAGTTTAGTATATGACGTCATCTGGAGTGTCGTGAGAGGGGTATCGGTGGAGGGAATATGCTAAGAGATAAGAACAACCAGTGCTGCTTTCTGCACAGATGTACTGGACACTAATAATACAATTTTTCAAAGGCATACTTCGTGTGCTTTGAGGGGAAAGAAATGATTAAAAAAAATGGGCTCATAAATCCCGTATGATGTTTCATCTGTTTGTGATTGTACAAACATACTTCATGTTATATCAAGACCTTCTAGGGAAATTTAGGTATAACCTGAGAATTTGTCTCACAAGGTCACACATAAAAAGAGGCGTGGCTACACTGGCAACACTGCTGCACTATGCATAGTAATTCGAATAATCTGGTAAGAGGGGGAGTTGACTACAGTCCCTGAGAGTGTTGCCAAGTTTATTAGAGCTTATTAAAAACAATCATTGCCACGGTTCGAAATATATGAAAACAATTCAGAAAAATAGTCTAAAAAATTAGGTTTTAGTAAAAAAAAAAAAAGTTAAAGAATCTGTTGTACAGTACATGTATAGTTTTTTTGCAATTAATGCTAATTAACAAATTTAACATTGGAAGGATACAAAATTCTCATTTAAATAAATTAATTATAATTAAACCAACGGTTAAAAAATTCCGAAAAAATTCAGAGCTAATTTGACGATTGTTGTAAGTTCACCAAATTAATTTGAAGAACATCTGTTGTAACGAATTTTTCGTCCAAATTTCTCAGGTTAAGCCTTAAAGGCCTTATGAACCTTTTCACAATATTAAGTACACGGTTAGCTTTGCTTCAGTGTGATTCAGCTACATAATTTTTTTTGTTTCAGTAGCACAAATATCGGAGATAATAGCCGATGAAAAGGAACCTGTGACGTCACTCACGCTCATTCAGCGGCGATAATATAGGGAAATCCCTGCAAAAGATAGGTTCACTCCCGCCGCAACCAGGGCCACAATTTTACTTCTGGAATTTTGAAACTTTACCAGGGCAGTCTTGATAGTATTTGTCAAATAGCCTGAAAGAATTTTGTTGGTGGCATGTGTACAGACTGAGTTATTGCGGTAGCAAGATAAGCCAAAAATTTAACATTGTTTTCCTATACAACATTTTTGCTCCTCTTTCTACCGCAATAACTCAGTTTGTATGAATGTCATCAAAAAAATTCTTTCAGGCTATTTGAAAAATACTATCAAGACTGCCCTGGTAAAGTTTCAAAATTCTAGAAGTCAAATTGTGGCCGTGGTTGCGGCGGGAGTGAACTTATCTTTTGCAGGGATTTCCCCATATTGTCACCGCTAAATGAGCGTGAGTGACGTCACAGGTTCCTTTTCATCGGCTATTAACTCTGATATTTGTGCTGCTGAAACAAAAAATTTTATGCAGCCGAATCATACTGAAGCAAAGCTTACCGTGTACTTAATATTGTGCAAAGGTTCATAAGGCCTTTAAGAAGAGCAATCACCCCTGTTGCCCCTTGGGTATGACCCAGTACAGATAAATCTATGCCGAGGTCTCAATATCTTTTGCTACCGTTCTTATGATAGTTCTGCCTTCAATAAGTATAACAATGAGTGTTGAGATCATTCCGTTATATTTCAGCCGTGATGTCGGTGAGAAGCAGCCTGAGATCCAAGTCTGTCCCTGCTGCAGTCTCCAAGCAATCTCGAGAGAAAGCCACACGGCGGAAGGTGCCCACACCAACAGATTGCATTTCCATATCATCTGACTCCAGCGACGTCTCTGCTGATGAAAATGACTCTGCATTTGAGTGTAGTAAGAAGGTTCGTGTTAATATCAGCCTTCTTCTCTTTATCAAATCATGAATATAAATTTGACTTGACACATGATAACATTTTTTTTCTTTGAAAATATACTCATTGGAAGACTGAATGAAATGGTTATATATATTGTTCAATACAGTATTCAAAAGGAGGAAAACGGCTTTAACCTTTATACTTTTATTAACCCGCTCTGTAGTGTAGTGGTTAGTACCCCTGGCTCTGGTCCGAGAGGTCCCCGGTTCGATTCCCAAACACGGCAGACTTTTCGTGACTTGGGATGGGTGTGACTGATTACTAGATTATGGAGTTGGTATGAGGAAGGCAGCTTACGGCTGTCTATACTTCGCTGCCTTGCAGTTTTGCACTGCCACTGCAGGCTGCACAGATCTAGTAGTAGGAGCCCAGTAGAGTGCAGGAAAGGGTTCTGGGAGCCTGGTAAGCCCCAGCATGGTTTCAAGATAACTCTTACTGACAAGGCTAAATATCGGCCTGGCCACACCCGAAAGGGTAAAATGGTGTCAAGGGTATTAACTTTAACTTTTATTTACACGTATTAAAGATGTCGTACTGATGTACTTAATTTTGCACTATGTTTTTCGCAGGTTAAAATTTTAAAGAAGTTATATTAATGATATCACGTGGGGCTATAAAAATAAAGCAGAAAGTCGCAGCAGCACACAAAATATAAATTTGTACTCTATGTTAATAATCTCATCTTAATTTTTATTCTACGTTCAGAGGCTAAGAAGGACTCAACGAAACAGACGCCAAACCGACTTGTACAAGTCAGCACCACAAAATAAGGGGCCAATCAGATCGCAGTCGAGCAGAATTCAAGTAATCAGAGAAGCAGCCTGCACTTCCCAGCCTGAAAGGGCACGGAACGGAGTCTCGAAGCAACAAGCTGGGAATAAACGTACACAGGTAATTCAGAGAGTAAACAACCTATTTCAATATTTCTTATTGCAAAAATGGATAGAGGGTACAAAATTTTGCTACTCTGTTTTTTTTTTTTTTTTTCATATTTTATAGCTCAGGAATTATTTTTAAAGAATTATTGAACGCTGAAGCGAGTGTGCTTTGTGATGCTCATATTTATTACCTCTTTCATAGGCACTTATGTGTCATTAAGGTCCATCTTGCACTTGAAAATGAAGCAAAGTGTTTTTTTTAATTTTTCTCCGCAATAAGTGATGTCAAAGATCTAAATCTTACATTATCCACTGTATTTTTTTGGTTTGGACTGAAGATTCGTAAAGGAATCTTTCATAAAAAAATCTCATCCTTCATGTGACTTTGTTTTTATGTTATAGTATTAAATTTTTGTATTGACATGACTAATGTTGTACTGTGACAAATTTTTTGTCACTGTATGTACAACCTGTGGTCGAATAAATTATTCTATAATATTCTATTCTATTCTATTCTATTCTATTCTATTCTATTCTATTCTATTCTATTCTATTCTATTCTATTCTATTCTATTCTATTCTATTCTATTCTATTCTATTCTATTCTATTCTATTCTATTCTATTCTATTCTATTCTATTCTATTCTATTCTATTCTTTTCTATTCTATTCTATTCTATTCTAAGAAAAAAAAATCATGTTGTTTTTTTCTACATAGGTTTGGATAGGACAATGGGAACACCAAAAAAATCAGCTGACTTGAAGCCTCTATATTTTGTTACAAACATTGAGCAGAAGACTTTGCTCTAGATAAAAGCTTTACAGAGATATAAACAAAAATTTTACTGCACAGGCTTTAAAGACACAATGTGGATAGACTGTCACTGTAGCTATGATCAGCAGTAGTTGATTAATGATTATTATTGTCTTGTGTTCCAGAACTCTCGAGAGCAGCCGTGTGGCAGCAAGAAGCAGAAGAGGACAGCCCAGCAAGCTCAGCAGGTGAGATGACTGCGGAGGACTTAAAGAATGTAGTAGCAGAGATCTTATAGTGTAGAGATATAGAACGCTTATGGCCAAAATTCTGTTCAAACATCACAGATCATGAAGGAAGTGCGAATACTAAAAAATGTGTTATTCCAAAGTTTCAGTGCAGGGGCGTTCAGATGGCGTTGCAGCTGCAAGTTATAAGCATTTGCGGGTGTGTTGGTCGCCATCTGGACGCCAAAATAATAAGTTCTCATTTTCACCTTATGTAGACTTTTTCTTTGGTATGTTAAATGCTAGGAAAAATATTTAACATGAGCGTTCGATCTCTTTACAATGTAAGCTCTTTAGTAGTAGTCACAGCACAAGCTATTAGTATGTAGAGAACGTGCTTTCTGCTCGTTGATTTTAAGTCGAGTGTTGCTATGTTGCTATGGTCCGGTGAAGGGAACAATATTGGGCAGTTGATGATTGAAATGTTATAGAACCTAAATGTTAAATGATCCTGTGTGTGTAATGCTATTTCATTCTGTGCTCTGTTAGGAGAAATCATGAGGTACTACGTCGTCCCACGTTAAAGGCTTAATCGGAGAAATTTGGACGAAAAATTCGTTACAACAGATGTTCTTCAAATTAATTTGGTGAACTTACAAATATCGTCAAATTAGCTCAGAATTTTTTCTGAATTTTTTACCCGTTAGTTTAATTATAATTAATTTATTTAAATGATAATTTTGTATCCTTCCAATGTTAAATTTGTTAATTAGCATTGCAAAAAAACCTATACAACAGATTCTTTTAATTTTTTTTTTACTAAAACTTAATTTTTTAGACAATTTTTCTGAATTGTTTTCATATATTTCGAACCATGGCGATGATTGTTTATGAGAAATGTGACAACGCTCTCAGGGACTGTAGTCACCTCCCCCTCCTGCCAGATTATTCGCATTACTAGTGCAACAGTGTTGCCAGTGTAGCCACGCCTCTTTTTATGGTGTGACCTTGACAGACAAATTCTCAGGTTATACCTTAATAATAAAAACAGGTTTCATCTGACATATTTATAACAATAGCATTGTATATAGAAGGCTTTGAGTATTTAAATAAAATAAATTCAGTTTATGAAGAATCCACTAACTGTATATAAAACACACAGCTTGGAGCCAATTAAAAAAAAAAAAAATCATTTTATATATCGTCGTTGTAGCGCGTTTTTGGCCGATCTTCCAGTTGTAAGTTATGACTCCATGGCCGATCTATATATTGTAAGTTATGACTCTCTGGCTGATCAGCTTTATTTTTGCCAGGGACGAGTGGCCGAAATGTCAAAAGTTACAACTTTTGTTTTATTGCGCCATTCGAAAGAGTGCAAAATTTGACACAAGATGGCATTAGTGGTATTTTCCTAATAATTTTCATTTAAATGCTAGAAAAATAATAAAAAAAGGGGCGAGGCCCGCGAAATCAGCTGTTTGCAAATAACACGTAACAAAATATCAACACAGAGCAAAAACTTAAATCATATATATTTATTCAATCCAGTTATTTACTTCTTCTGGCTGCAAAGAATAATTTTCCTAACGGCCAATTAACATTTAATCAATAAAGTAACAAAATATCTCTCCAGATTGCATCGGGTGATCTCTAAAATCTGGAATCATGCATGCAACGATTGAATAACTCGTAATTATATGGTTCAGCTACGTGTATAATAATTAATAATAATTAAATGTGATTTTTTTCAAAATTGTTGTGATTTTGTTTATAAATATTATTTTGTCATTGCGGCGCGCGCCCTACAGTATATCGGAAAGAAATAATTAAGCTTTTAGTATGTTAATTTTAATTGATACACATCTGCCTGTGGGGGAAAATATTGCAACTATCCACAATAAAGGCGTCACAAAGATCTGTAACTTGCATGCATATATTGTAGAGTGTCGTAATAACTATAATAGATAAAAAATACCGGTATTTAAATAAAATTATTATTTTACGATATATAGCTAGCATAGTATTACATTTTTTTTTAGCAATTATAATATACTCTAGGACGTTCTTATATAACTAGGAAAAATTAGCAAATAAAATTATATTATATTTAATATTTTTTTGCAAGTTATTTTATATTTTTTTACCATATATCGCTGCGTATAATAATATATTGTGAGATGTTAAAAGTTTGTAAAAACATGTTTTTATGCTGGCTTGAAAGAGTCGAGGTGCGACAGCTAATTGGTCTCTTCTAGCAGACACGTACATAACTTTTGTTAATTCATTGACGGTCCAACGTGTGCTATCAATATTATACTATTATAATATTGATATATTATATTATTATCGTATGAACCTGAAAAGACGAAAAAAAAAAAAAAACGCGAGATACCGCGAAGCACAACGCTCACTTAATCCGGCTTCGTGAATCGCGCCCATTATATACGATACGTACCCATGATAGAATTATAGTGATCGACATACCATATTAATATTTGTTGTAATAAATAAAATTTAGCATAAATAAATTATAAAATAGCGTAAATATATTTACTATATATATTTTTATGATTAATTCAGCAATGGAATTCTGCTACGCGTCTATAATAGATACATAAATGCATGCAGTTAACAAAGTATTCTTCGATCGAGCATAGAACTCGCTGTGATATTTAATCGTCTTGGTTACGTTTAATTTCTGCGTTTATGTGCAGACCTGTAAAACAAGTAGCATGCTAAGTAAGCTAATTTTTTTGCATAAATTGCAATTAATGAACTTTTAATTGCCTATTGCATTGCTGTTATTAATTACACAAAAAAAATCGACATTATCAGCGATCGACGATGCTAAAATCACCCAAACTCGGCTGTGTTCGATTCTATTTTAAATAAATAAACTTTTTTTATAGTCCCTGCACAGCCGCTTTTTTTTCCCTAAAATTAAAATAATGATAAACATGAAATAATATTATAGTAATACACAGTAATTTTATGTCTTACCCATGCATTTTCATTTGTCAGCTAGAAAACGAACCATGAAAATGTTTAAGTAGCTGAAAAAAATACGGGTATCATTTATGCATATATACGCGACGTATATATAAATAAATATTGAAGACGAGCGCGTTTCATTAATTTTAATTAATTCTGTAATTCTATTACATCGTGTTTTTAATTTCTAGCCGAGTTAACAACGTGAGAGAGGATTATTACATGCATTTTCAAGCCCTGTCGGATTATGGCAAATTTCATTTATTTATTATTATTATTTTTTAAAGATGACCGACGGACTTTTATACGTATTTTTTATCGTATTTACATTATAAAAGTGCTGCATACAGGATTTTAATTTCCAATTAATATTTCCGGAGATAATCAGTTTTTTGCTTCTCCTGAACAATTAGAAAAATTGCAGATCAGCCAGAAGGCCATAACTTACAATATGCAGATCAGCCAGAGAGTTATAACTTACAATATATAGATCGGCCATGGAGTCATAACTTACAACTGGAAGATCGGCCAAAAACGCGCTACAACGACGATATAGTAAAAAAATAAATATGAAATAATAAAAAAAGAAAAATTAGTTTAAAAAAAAAAAAAAAAGGATGTGAGCTGAGCTCAACGGCAGCATAATATGTTCTATCATATTTTTCATTTACCCAACGGTAATATGTTTTCAACATTTCAAAATTATTAATTTATATTTACAGAATCGGGAAGACATTTATAAAGGTAAATGACATAATACATTTAGTGATTATAAAAGTTAAACCAAAAAATAATGAAGGGTTTTCTTTAAAAAAAAATGTTTAGAAAGTTGTGAAAGAATGTTATGTACTTCTACGACATTTGTTTTTTGAATTTTCTCATTTTAAATCCGTATAAAAACAATTCAATGAAAATAATTCATGAGTTTTGATTACATTCATGTTTTGAATGAAATGTTATCATTGTTCCAGCCAACTGAAGCTTCTTGTAGTAGCAACGGACCCCAGCAAGCTCAGCAGGTGAGAAAGCCTGCCCTGGCTGAATACGTAGCTTCTTTAGTCTGTCATTGGTAGTTTTAAAAATGAATGTCGGTGTAAAAAAAAAAAAAAAATAAATAAATAAAAAAGAAAATAGGCTCAGTAGAGGTTGTGAATCAATGAAAATTTCAGCAAGCCCTAATAGTATTAATATTTTGAGGAAAGGGGGGAGTGGATTGAATAAGATTTATTTTTTAATATAGATATCAAGCACAGGTACTACTGCTATCATTATTTAGAATCAGCATCTTTTTTATGTTTAATTAAAAAAAATAATAAAAATAGACAAAAAAAAATCTAGGCAAGCCAAGGAAAATCAAATTGAATTAGGAGGAAAAAAAAATAATAGAAGTATTTTTGGGAATTCTTCAATAGAAAAAGCCTTTCCCTTTTAGTTTATTTATTTTTTTAATTTTAGTTTTGTCTCGATTAAACAGTTACCTGTACTAAAAAATATCTTCCTTTGTTATGATCACGTTTTGATTATTAAGCTCTTGCTTGGCAGAAAGATGAGTAAACCTGCATGATACAATTTAATATGATCACAGGAGTTTTCTAACATGATTTTGCCAGGATAAAAGTCCCACCAAGTAAAACTTACTTTTTTTTTAGCACCCTTTTAAATTTGCATTCATGAGTTGACGGAATTAAGAAATGTCCTTGCTGTTCCAGCCAACTGCAGCAGAGCCTTCTTGTGGCAGCAACGGACCCCAGCAGGTGAGAGAGCATGACCTGATTGAACAGTCTGTCTTTGGTAGTTTTTATGATGACTTATTATGATTTTTAAAAATAAATTAGCTCAGTAGAGGTTGTGAATCAATTAAAACTTCAGCAAGCCTTCTTTGCATCATGGTTCATATTTGAAGACAAAAATAATAATGCTATATAGAGATAGATAATTCTGGCTTTTACCTTCTTTTATATACAGTAAAAAAAAAAAAAAATACCTAAAAGAAATCTGTTTTTTTTTTTAATGGTTATTTCTTAAGGGTAAGGTAACGCCACCAATGTTAAAAAAAATCCCTCATACAAAAATTCTGAAAAAAATTTAAAATGTTCTCCTCTACACCCCCTATCAGTAGCTAAAATATCAGGTATACAAATTCGATCTAGTTTTTGAGTTATGAATTTTTAAAGATGACTACTTTAACATGGAGAAATGGAACTCCCATGTTAAATTAGTCAACTTTAAAAATTTACAACTCAAAAACTAGACCGAATTTGTATACCTGATATTTTAGCTACTGATAGGGGGTGTAGAGGAGAACATTTTAAATTTTTTTCAGAATTTTTGTGTGAGGGACTTTTTTTAACATTGGTGGCGTTACCTTACCCTTAAGAAAAAGAAGTGTGTAAAAGTCGAGTGTTGTTCTGTGAAGTTTTATTTGTGAACGGATAGATAATAATGCGGCTGGCATTGAGCTCTATTCAAGTCTTGTATAGAGCTCAGTGGTGGCTGGCTTACCTCATAAGGCATAAATAAGTGAGTGTGGCATTATGTTATACAGTATAATTAATTCAGTATTGATTAACAAACTTCAAGATGTTAACAGTAATTGTTATTTTATTTTTTTTTACTTTTAAATAATGTGCTCCACTTAGAAACGGTACTTGAGTGTCCTGCTTGCAGACTGGGTATTACAGTATTAGGAGCCCCAGAAAGCACTGTAAACAATGCTGGAAAAAAGTTTAAGTGAATTTTATTGTTTCAAACAGCCTTTGGTTATGTATTCTGTTCTGATAAAAGGCTAGTCAAAAGAAAATATTAAATTGAAACTTGCATTTAGAAGAGATTAGAGATTTCTCTCTTCCTCCATTTTTGTTTTTTTTTCTTTTCCTTTCACCTTTGTCTTTTGAAATTAACAATTTCTATTCTTATATTCATGTTCAAGTTACTAAGCCATTTTAAATTTAATAAGTATTTGGGAAGCAAGTTGAACCACACTACCTGATTTCAGTGACTTTTAAGTAAAAAATAGATTTGATATTGTTTTGTCCTTTAATATATATATTAGGAACTTGCTGTCATAGTGCTATGTATGTGTTATGTTTTAAATGTAAAAATTTGACAAGACTTAAAATGCTGTATTGTGGCAAATTTTTTGTCACACTGTATTACCGCCAGTGGTCGAATAAAAATATTCTATTCTATTCTATTCTATTCTATTCTATTCTATTCTATTCTATTCTATTCTATTCTATTCTATTCTATTCTATTCTATTCTATTCTATTCTATTCTATTCTATTCTATTCTATTCTATTCTATTTAGATATCCAGAATGGGAGTCGCAGCTTTGAAGCAGAAGTTCTTAGAGCTCAAACCCATCTATTTGGCTCACAAAGAGGAGTATGGAGTGGTCCACGAGACGACCTTGACTGACCTCAAGCAGTTGGGCTTCCTGGCAAGCAGCCTGGAGAAGAAGAGCCACGTCAAGGAGTGGGACATTTTCCTGACGTTACTCAAGAGAGCGCTGAGGGCCGCGGGAAAGGAAATTGTGGGGGCGGCAAGCTTTATGTTGAACGAGTTTACCAGTGTGCTCTTTGATGACTTCAAGAGGTGGCAGTGCATTGAGGTACAACTTAAAAATGGATAACTTGTATAAATTTTGTTACTGTAATTTGGATAAAAAGAAAAGACGCTGTGATGTCATAGTCATGTAAAGGTATTTCCTATGCTTGAGTGTTAAATATTTCCAAGACATCGCAGGTCTTCCACTCAAGGGTGAGAGGGTTAAAAAGAAAATGTAAAAATTTGACAGTACATAACTGAAATGGAGTACCGACCTCAAACTTTTTTATTGCAGAAATGGATAGAGGGGGAAAAAATATGCTACTCTGAATTTTTTCAGATTTTTCTGAGCCCGGGAAGTATTTTTAAAAAATTATTGGAAATCCATTTTGATGACATCATGAGGCGCCTCTCCTTAAGAAAAGGATAGGACATTAACGCCCGTGACGTCATAAAACGGACTTTCAATAATTTTTGAAAAATACTTGCCGGTCTCAGAAAAATCTGAAAAAATTCAGAGTAGCATATTTTTGCTCCCTCTATCCATTTCGGCCATGATGTAAATACAAAGGTGACCAATGTAAATTAATTAAAGTGAGATAAAAATGTTAATAAGTTCGCACTAAAATACCACTGGCGCCAACTATCGGCAGCCGCCGCAACAAATCCTATCGCGAGTAACTCGCGAGTTTGTTAACAACATTATCTCCACATCGCGAGCTCAATTGAGAGTTCATATTACTATGAAATAACTATTTAAGACATAAAAAAATAAATAAAACGTTCAATTTCCTTATAAAATTGTATTTTCCTTCAATACAATGTGTATATATGCGCGTACGTGTATAGGTACCTAGCAACACGAAAAAAGTACATTACCCAACGTTGCTTTTCATTCGGAAGAACACTTTTATTTCATTTATTCCAAATAAATCACGCTTTTCACACACATTATAAACACTCTGCACAAATCTAAATATATTTAGGATACACCTCCATTGCTACAGAAGGTTCTATATCGTATTGTTTCACGCGAAAATATTATAAAACATCACGTATGATATGGCGAGTGACTTTTTGGCGGCATTGCAGCCATCGTAACTGCCGTAACTGGCCGAAGTTAGCCGAACAGGTGAACAGCGAAGAGGAGTTGATGCGGCAACAGCGCAAAGCTGGAGTCGGCTGGACGGGGGAGCAGGGGAAGTGATTCAAGAGGGGAGTGAAGTCAAGTGAGACAGACAGCTGATACGACTTTGACACTTTTGACAACAATGACAACTGTGAATTTTAAAATTATTAAAAAACTAACAATAAGTTCCTTTTGCAATGAATAATAAAAATAAAATAATTTTGCAATGAAAGATTTGGTAAGTACTATGAGGAGTGTCATGCAATATATATATACATACTCATATTATATATATACCATACACGTATTTATGCATAATAATTACCAAACAAATTTAGTGTTGTTATGCTGTGTGTGTACTGTACAGTATATGTTTTGTCATACTGTATGCATACAGTAGTATAGTTACACTATATTCGTATGATATGATACCATGCATATGCATTATGCTTACTGTACGTGTATCTACCATAATTGTATGCATATATATATTATGAAGTTTGAATTTTATTTTACACAGTTTCAAAAAAAAAAAAAATCCTATGCATATTGGACAATTAATAATTGGTTTTATTAACAATTTTTACACTTTACAATTCTTTCTTGATTTATATGTTATATTATTTTTTAACAAATAACATACATTTTTTCCAGAAAATTCGAGAAGCATGGAAAAGTCAATGAAGTCGGAACAATTCCTAAACCTGCCTCTACTTAATTATAAATATAACTTTTATATGCTTCTTAATACAAATATAACCCTTAAAAGCGACACATGCTTCTCGTCTTCACTTCCCCTGCTCCCCCGTCCAGCTTTGCGCTGTTGCCGCATCGACTCCTCTTCGCCATTCGCCAGTTACAATGGCTGCAATGCCGCCAAAAAGTCACTCGCCATATCATACGTGATGTTTTATAATATTTTCGCGTGAAACAATACAATATAGAACCTTCTGTAGCAATGGAGGTGTATCCTAAATATATTTAGATTTGTGCAGAGTGTTTATAATGTGTGTGAAAAGCGTGATTTATTTGGAATAAATGAAATAAAAGTGTTCTTCCGAATGAAAAGCAACGTTGGGTAATGTACTTTTTTCGTGTTGCTAGGTACCTATACACGTACGCGCATATATACACATTGTATTGAAGGAAAATACAATTTTATAAGGAAATTGAACGTTTTATTTATTTTTTTATGTCTTAAATAGTTATTTCATAGTAATATGAACTCTCAATTGAGCTCGCGATGTGGAGATAATGTTGTTAACAAACTCGCGAGCTACTCGCGATAGGATTTGTTGCGGCAACTGCCGATAGTTGGCGCCAGTGGTATTTTAGTGCGAACTTATTAACATTATTATCTCACTTTAATTGCATGTTAATTAAGGCTTGTTTGGCCACCTTTGTATTTACATCATGATTTCGGCAATAAAAAAACTTAAGTTTGGTACTCCATTCGGTGTCAAAATATCTAATAAGAAAAGTCCATGCAGTCCATAATAAATTCAAATTTGGAACCTAAAATTATAACTTAAATGTAAACTTAAGACTTTATTGATTTGATAATGCATTGAGGGTTAGCACTAAGATGGTAAATCACACAAAAAAATTACTTTCCTTACATTAATACCGGTACAGTAATAGTCCTCAATTACTAGTTGGGGAGAAAAAAAAAAAAAAAAAAAATCAGTACATACATTGTTATCAAATAATATGGGAGAATATTACTAAATCCACAGGGCCAAATCAGAATATTTTTTACACTAAAATATTAGTACGGTAACTCTAAAACTAAATTGATTTTAATTGACCAAGCATGGCCTAGCAATTCATCCCAGTTCCAACTGAGGGAACCATAGAAACCTTAATCAGGATGGGTAGCAATAATTGGAGGTTGCCATCAATGAACTTTCGGAGTGTTCTTAGAATTTTGTAGACCCTTGTTTTTTTTTTTTTTGTTTTTAACAATTTGCTTGTGTTGCAGGTATACGAGGCTATGATGGTGTCTGCACACGGTACTGGCTTTGAGCTATGTTACGTGCTGGATCAGTATACGTGGTGTCTCTTTCATCTGGATCAGTTGGAGGACTGTGAGGGCGTCCTCCTTGCCATGGACCTTCAGGGGGAGTACCTTGGAGGCTTCAGTGGACTGTACCACACTGCCAGCTGTCTGGAGAGAGAGGGGAGACCTCTGGCAGCCAGGAAGTGGGAAAATCTCCTCAGGTAAAATGATCCCAACCAAGGTTTCTTTATACAGGTTAAGACACGCACGCATTTCGTGCGTCAATTTCTTTAAATTTTCAGGCCCCATTGTACCGCGAAATTTCAAAAATAGCATTGCATGATGGGAGCATTCAAAGTTTCGCGGCACGTTGTGGCCAAAAATACTTAAACGTGATTGGCTAAGCCCTTTAACATTGGTCCAATCGGTGACTTAACCTGTATAAAGCCAACCTTGATCCCAACGAGAGGGTATGTCAACATACTGGTTGGTGGGTTACCAATGGCAGAACTTGTTTTTCAACATTATTCACAGTGCTCTCTGGGGCTCCTAATACCCAGTCTGCACGCCAGATAATTAAGTACCGTTTCTAAGTGGGGCACGCATGTTGT
Source organism: Siphlonurus alternatus (assembly GCA_949825025.1). Classification (NCBI taxonomy): domain Eukaryota; kingdom Metazoa; phylum Arthropoda; class Insecta; order Ephemeroptera; family Siphlonuridae; genus Siphlonurus; species Siphlonurus alternatus. The sequence goes on along the minus strand of OX463783.1, from coordinate 28,196,311 downwards.
TTGCACAACATTCCGCGGTCTTAATCACCCCAGCGGAGTATAGACAGCCATAAACTGCCTTCTTTCTACCAACTTCTTCATCTAGTAGCCAGTCACACCCATCCCGAGTCACGAAAAGTTTGCCGTGTTCTGGATTTGAACCGGGGACCTCTCGGATAAGAGCCAAGTGCACTAACCACTACACAAAAGAGTTAGCATACTGATACCCTCCTATGCATTTTAATAACTCATGAACGGTCAGTAGCTAAGTTAATGTGTCGTTTGGGAAGTGTGAGTTTGCTCTTAGGTAAATTCCTCTAAGCTTCAAGTGTGTGCCTTAAGAGTAATGGCTAGGACCCAGATTTCCAAATTTCCTAGTTTTACAAATACAGTATGTGTGCTACATTGATTCTAACATCTACTGTTTCAAAATTAGGAATCTCCAGCTCTATCTTAAATTTATTGGACGTGATGTTACAATTTGACCTCGTCATTCTGACCTCAGGACCCTGGAACAGGACACTGAGGGTGATAATCATCTCACTCTCAATCTTAAATTTGTGTGACCTGGTGATACAAGTTTACCTCCCCCTCCGTTTTGAACTCTTCTGTCTGATCTGAGGACCCTTGCACTGGAAATTGAGATCTCATGCTCTATCTTAAAGTTGTCTGACCTGATGTTGCATATGGACCTCCCCTTTCATTAACATCAGCTAGAATACTGAGAATTGTCACTTAATGCTATTTTCCCTGAAAAACAAAAAATAAAATTGAAGTGGAGAACTTGACGTCCCTTTTGCTCTGTCAGAAAGTCATTAAACCAGATTTTTTTTAGGAAACTATTTAATACGGTTATAGTGAATTACACTACTTAAAAACTGTCAAAAATTAATCTGCTCTATCTTTTTAAATTTTTTACAAATTTCAGATTTTTGAAATTTAAATTTTTTTTCATAAGATAAGATATACAGTATTTTCAAAAAACATTGTTTGACCTGCTGTAACCATATACACCCTCTGCAAGGGATTCTACCTTTGACCTCTCAAGGGATTCTACTTTTGACATCTTCTTTCTGACCTCAGGACCCTGGCGCAGGACGTGGAGGAGAACCACTACCACACACTCGAGATCGTAGCTGACATCAGCTCCAACATCATATTCTTCGCTGAGGCTGAGGAGTATAATGCACGAGAGGAGCTCAACAAGCTCTACAAGTTGGTGCTCTATGCCTTCAGGACCAGCCCGAAACTTCAGAAATTCGTCGAGAGAGCCGAGAAACAGAGAGATAAATGGCTGAACAAACTAGATGACTAGGAACACAACATGTAAGGTCTATCAAATGTTCCCTTTTTTTTTATATAATTTTTTACTGTTACTGTCTTCTACTCGCAATGTGGTTGTAACAAACCATGATTGTTATAATGTCTGTCGCATGAAGCCTTTTTCATTGTTAAACTTTGGGACGACGTAGTGCCTAATTTTGCCACCAGAGCAGAGAACGTAATGGCATTGTTGGCGCTAGGTAACCGTTTCAACTTCATAATTAACGGTCATTTTCCATAAGTTAACATGTAAATCAACAACCGTCCCATGTTTTTTTCCTTTCACGCGACAGACGTTACACAACAATACTTTGCTTACTAACAACAGAATTTCAAACCTTGCACTTGGCTCCTCCTTTTAATTACTTTTTTTTTTCTTTTCTTATTAAAATAAAAGGATAGGAATAACCAGCAAGGCCTTACCGATCGAAAGAGTCACAGCAGGTGGAAATTCTTGTGGTCACAGAGGTTCACTCGAAAGTTTTTACATTTTTGAAACGTTTCGCATCGTGGAGATGCTTCTTCAGTCACAAGAAGAAGTAGAATGATTTGACTGTTGGCTTGCTGGCTGGTATGTGAGGGGAGGGCTACTCGAGACCGCATGAGTGGACACAGGTCTGATGTACGACATCATTACGTGAGCAAGCCTGTGTCTGATCATGCGGCCTCACATGACACTAACGACCTCAATAAATGCTTCACAGTAAAAACAATTAAAACATTACCAGGATTCGTCAATTATCCAACTTTGCGTCAGTGGGAATTAGCTTATCAAAATGTACTGAAATCCAGGCAAATAGAGGAGAAGCCTGGGCTAAACCTCAGATAACTCAATTCAAATTTCCCTCCCTTGTAAATATCATTCCCCTTCACTCCTTTGTAAATATCATACCAACTCATTCCACACCTCCCCTCTCCTATCTCCCCTCCCTCCCCTCACATACCAGCCAGCAAGCCAACAGTCAAATCATTCTACTTCTTCTTGTGACTGAAGAAGCATCTCCACGATGCGAAACGTTTCAAAAATGTAAAAACTTTCGAGTGAACCTCTGTGACCACAAGAATTTCCACCTGCTGTGACTCTTTCGATCGGTAAGGCCTTGCTGGTTATTCCTATCCTTTTCTTTTAATAAGATTATCACAACCTAAATGGTTTATTTTCCTTAATTTGAATATTTTTTTTTCTTTTTTAATTTATAAAACCTTGAATATAAATCTGTCATTTTTTTTTTTCATCTTTATTTTCATTTTGCAAAGCAATTTAAAAAAAATTCTTTCTTCCATTTATTAATTTGTAATTTATTTATTTTCTTCATTCTTTTGATTACTGATTTAATAACAAACTTTTTTGAGACTGACACTTTGGAACTTCATTGTATCAGGTTGATGCAGTGGTTTGTGCACCTGATTTAATTGTAATCGGATGGTCTTGAATTTGATCCCAGAAACCACCAAACTTTTCACATGGTGGTTGCTAAATAGCACCCACTCTTGCATCTGTAGGTGATTGATAGCATCCTCCATCAATTGCTGACCATCCTGACTGGAGTTTCCAAGGTTCTCTCAGTCACAAACAACCAAATACTGGATAGATTGCTGTAGACTATAGCCTCCCCGTTTTAAAAAGACCCATAAAAGTCTTAAGCATTGCTAGGTTGGGTCCATGAAAAGCCAGGAAGTTAAATCACTTGTGACCTGTCCCTAAAACTGGGCTCGGTTGAAACAAAAGAACAGTTTACTCAGGATGTTACTAAGGCTAGGGTCCGTTACTTGGTTGTGAGGGATGTGAATTTTTGAGGATACGGACCGACCGACAGCCAAAAAAATTGGATGGCTACAAACGAAACAACCAACATTGCATTTGAAGTTTCCCTCCAAACGTAACTTTGCTGTGATGAGTTGGGAGAATTTTTCCCAGCCACTCGGAACCGGAAGTACTCCCCCTCTACTGCGTTTTGGGAGCGTGCGAGTTTCAAATGGCCGTGGCTGACAACCATCACAACCAGGTAACGGACCCATCGACAGCCATTCACAACCATCACAACCAGGTAACGGACCTTACCCTAAAGATGCTTCAGAAATAAATTTATTGAGACTATTCTGTGCCAAGTATTGTGAAGTTCAAATTTAATGTATTATGTTAATTATATTCTACTAATTCACTAAAGTATGAATGAGTTAAAGAGATTCTGAAACTTCCATAGATGCATATGATATATTTTTTTTATAAGAATATGGGATTTTCAATGATTGAAATTCCATGTAAAAGGTGGATAATTAAAATCCAAGTTTTCCTTGTATTTAAATCATTAATTTTATTATTTTTATACTTAAGTTGAAATAAAAGTATGACAATTATAATATAAGACAGAATGTAAAATATGATATTGTTTTTTTTAGATTTTTATGTTTTAATATTATTCATTTGCTTTTCCAGTGATAAACAAAACATGTAGAAATTAATAATAATGTGAAGAATTTTGTGCTCCAAATTTTGCTGGTACACATTTTGTAATGAATACAGTACTATATGCATGGTTTGCAGCATGGTATTCTATTTGTGTCTATCAAAGAGCATTATGTTTTGTCAATGGCCAACCTGCATGAAATTTTTTATTGCAGAAATGAACAGGGGATATCAAATTATGCTACTCTGAAATTTTTTACATTATTTGGAGACCTGGAACTATTTTTTAAATAATTGTTGAAAGTTCTGTAATTTAAGTTGGCACTCCTGAATCCTTAATCAAAAGGATAGGGCCTAAACGCCTAATGACGCCTCCAGAGGGCGTGGCTGTGCTTTCAATAATTATTTGAACATGGTTCTGGGTTTCCAAAAATCTGAAAAATTTTAGAGTAGCATAATTTGGTACCCTCTATTCATTTCTGCAATAAAAAAATTCCAGCAGCAACAGTGAAATGATCTTGCAAGGGGAAAAATATTATTTCAACACTGCTACGATTAGTTTAAGTTTTACATTTTAAAAACAATGTAATTTTAGTTATAATGTTCTTTAATTAATGAGAAAATATTATTATGTGTTTTAGAGTATATTAATTACTATAAAGTATATAGTTTATTATTTGAAAATTTATCATGTATATATGATTTACAGTGTTTGATTTAGTGACTTTTTAAACTTTTCGACATGTACTTTTATATGATTTATTTAGTGACTTTTTAAACTTTTTGACATGTACTTTTAGTGCCTGACTTCAAGTAATTAAATAAAAATATTTGTGCCCATTACTTTATAAACTCTGCTCTGTAGTGTAGTGGTTAGTACCCCTGGCTCTGGTTCGAGAGGTCCCCGGTTCGATTCCCGAACACGGCAGACTTTTCGTGACTTGGGATGGTTGTGACTGATTACTAGATTATGAAGTTGGTAGGAGGAAGGCAGCTTACGGCTGTCTATACTCCGCTGCCCTGCAGTATGCACTGCCACTGCAGGCTGCACAGATCTGATAGTAGGAGCCCAGAAGAGTGCAGGAAAGGATTCTGGGAGCCTAGTAAGCCCCAGCATGCTCTTACTGACAAGGCTAAATATTGGCCTGGCCACACCCGAAAGGGTAAAATGGTGTCAAGGGTATTATTTTTTTTTTTAACTTATAAACCTTACTGTTTGCCCTTACTGCATTTTTTTTTTTTTTTTTTTTTTACAGAAATGTAATTTTTTATTTCATATCTTAATTCTTGATATTATTTTTGTGTACACAATATGAATTAGTTAAAATTGAATAAATGGAATTAAATTGAATATTATTTGTACTAAATTTATTAATATTATAGTTAATATTATTAATCTATAAAAGTATCAAAAGGTGTTCATAACATATATATTATAATATATATTATTAGTCTTTTATTAAACACAGAAAGTGTACATATTAACAGCACTAGAAACATACATTATAGAAAAACATTACAATAGAACACATAAAACATACATACAAAACATATATAATAGTTACAGAATAATAGAACAATAGAAAATGATAATAAAACAATATAAAATAAAATAACAGATGATACTAACAGCCTGTTACATCATAATAATAATATATCATATATATAATCACATATATATAAGACAAAATATGACATAGAAAATAGATAGAATAAAAAAAAAAAACTTATTGCTTCATTGCTATTCAAAATCTATAGACTATATGAAATCTCCCCTGGCATAATCGCTAATAGGCTTAATTCTAGATTTACAGATATTTAAATGATATTGGCTACAATATTCATTACATAATTTACATACACAAGATTGTTCAGCTTTATGATAACCAGAAGATTTACAAATTAGATAGTGGAAGCCGTGAACAGCCTGGCGAGTTAAAACATTTCTAACATTGGATCTATCCAATTGGGGCAGACACCAATATTTACATGTCATAGCATCAGTGCTGTAAAACTCAGGATTAATATCCTGAGCTTTTTGATTCCTGACAGCTATAAAATTGGAATATTGATCTGTCGTTGGAAGTTTAAACATTTCTTTGATTTCTGTAATAAAATAATTGGAATCTATCAGTTTATAGGCCAGTCTAGTTTCGGTAAATTTTGACAGACACAGTAATCTTTTAACAAACATGGCTTTTACTGATTCTAATTTATCAAAATCGGATACAGATAAATGAGGCCATACAATTTCAATACCATAAGTAGCCACAGGGGCGACTTTTAAATTGAATAGTTTGAGCCCTGTTTTGACGGATAGACCAGACAGCCCTGAGATAGTGTACATAACAGTGATAGCGTTCTTACATCTTTCTGTTATATGTTTAGAAAAAGAAAGCCCTGTCATTTGAAGTATTATGCCAAGATATTTAAATGAATTTAGAAATTCAATCTTTTGACCGTCACAATAAATTTCATCGTTTTTGCATAACGGTCCGCCTCTTCTAAACTTAACAACCTTGGTTTTCTCTGTGTTAATTTCTAGACCATTTGTTTTGGCCCAGATGGATAGATTATTTAGCGCTTTTAGCTTTAATATATTGTAATTTATATGCAATAAAATGTTTAATTTGAAAACTGTAAAATTCATTGTAACAACAAAACATTTGTAACAATAAACAATTAAGCTCCCAATTAAAGTAAAGTGCGCGTCAGAAAAAAAAGTTAAGTTAGTATTTTCTAAAAATAGTTCAAGTAGTCCTCCATATCAAACCAAAATTCAAAAAATTCTATCTCAAATAGGTTTGCCAGAAAAAAATTCCAAAGTCAGAGTGAACGCGTTGCTTAACATGGGGCCTTACCTGACAAAAACCCTCGAATATCTCGAAAAAATACACCATTAGGTGGTATGAAAAAAATATAGTGATGTTTTATGGCCCAAGCTTAAGCCAAAAACTGATTAAAAAAATTTCGCTCGAATCCATTTTTCCGTATGTGCTTTTTCATTAGATGGGTGGATCCATCCTCTGCTGGGAATAAGCCGTGTTCAGGCGCGGATCCAAGGGGGGGGGGGGGGCGATGGGTGCGATCCAAAAGGTCCAAAAATACATTGAAGGTGTTACCACCCATCGCCCCCCCCCCCCCTCCTTCTCCAAATTTTAACATTGTGGGATAGGGCAACGCCCCCCCCTACCCCAAAGCCGCGAGCTGGATCCGCCCCTGGCCGTGTTTCTGTCTTATAGCTGGACTGCTATGAAAGGGGAATATATCGTTTGAGGGGATATATGTTAATGACATAGGGAAAACCAGTCTGCCCTCTGGGGGTTTGATGTGATGTCATCTCATAATAAAAATATGGAACACTTAAAAGTTACAATTACATGTCAGTGAAGCTCTGATCAAATCCCTGGCCATAATTAAGACACAGAGGTCTCTGTAGGGTCCCTGACTTTGATTGCAGAGACCCTTCAGAGACCTCCGTGTCTTATGGCCAGAAATTTGACCAGCTTGGTCAAGCTTCACTGTAACTGACTGTGAGAGTGGCAGCTCTACTGAATCGCAGCGGCACGGCACGGTTCTCACTAGCTGTGCGGGCAATTTTAGCCAGCAAGAACCGGGCTGTGCCGAACATTTAGCAGCGCCACCACTCTCAGTTACAGTGAAACTCTGATCAAATCCCTGGCCATAATACACGGAGGTCTCTAAAGGTCTCTGCTTTATTTGTTAGTAAATTTGAATATTTGGCGCTAAATCCCTGTTGAAAATTTCTTATTATTCTTATTGAAATTTCCAATTAGAACCCATTATTTCTAATTAGAAATGAGCATTTCTAATAAGAAATTTAATATTTCTAATAAGAATTGAAAAATCTTATAAGATCTAATTAGAATGAATCTAATTAGAATTTTTCTAGTTAGATTTTTTCTAATTAGAATTTTTCTAGTTAGATTTTTTCTAATTAGAAACAAAGCAAGTTTTAATAACATCTGAAAATACATATTTATTCATTTATTTATACTAATAAAAGCATAATAAATTCATTTTGATTTATATCATTAATAAATATTAATAGTCATTAGGCTTAGCTCATGTTCGCCGTAAAATATCAAAATTTTATCAAGGTTTCATAATTTATAGTTTATATAGTTAAAATCTACTAGATTCTAGTACTAAGAGGTGTGTCCTAGTGGTAAACACTCCTGACTTCTAATCCAATGGTCCTGGGTTCGAATCCCAATGATGCCCGTTTTTTAAACAATTTTTTTGCTATTCTCTAATTTTGGTGACTTCATTGTAATGGTTAAAAACGTTTTTTAATTGGCAATTAACATAATTGCTATGTAATCCCTAAAATCAAAAATATTTAATTCTAATAAGATCTAATTAGAAATTAATAAGACTTAATAAGATCTAATTAAAAATTTTAATAAGATTTAATAAGATCTAGTTGAATCTTATTGCCAAAACTGAACTAGTTCTTATCGAAAATTCTAACTAGATTTTTCAATAAGAAATTTGCAATAGGGATCTCTCAATTTTATAATGCGCATGTCGTGTTTAGTCCCATTTGATTAACGTGTAAACCTTAGCAACTTCATAATGATTCTGAATTTTTTTTGAGAGACAGTTTTTTCTTGATGGCACCAAAAAAATATGGAAAAAATTTCAAAACAATCAAACGATCCAATTTCCCTGACTCAAAGGCACAGTTGGGCACAGTTGGTTACCATGTTGAAGCTTGGGTTCTATTAACATTGTAATTTCAACCTGGCAGACCATTTACTAATCCCCTTGTGGCTGGTCACAAATGGGAATATCCCATTTGCTCCCAGTCAAATCAACTGTGCCCCAACTCGGTACCTCACAAAATGGCCGAACGTGGAAATTCACAGTTGGACAAATGGTTGGAACATGGCGCCCCCTCCAACCCCCTACTCCAATGAAATTTGTTTCCCCTAATTATATTTATTATTAATAGATATTTATCATGTATATCGTGTTATCGTATCCTATATAATTAAAAATAAGTTAAATAAAAAAAAATCACCTATATTTTTTTTTCTAGGTATATACATATTAGAGGGTCTAATATATTATATTACAAAATAATTATATATCATAATATGTACACATGAATTATAATTTTTTTTACAAATTTTTATTATTATTATTATTATTTTTTTTACATAATTTTACAAATCTTCATGGTGGAGTTGCAGTTATAAAACGCCGGATGATCAACGTCAGCTTTCACTGTGGCGATTGTGTCTCAAGGCCGGCGGCTTAATATGGCACCTGCGAAAATGAGGAAAATATTAGATACTGTAGTAAATTTACATACAGTATTATTTCATTAACTAAAAAACAGTCCGAAAAACAGCTTACTTTTAGTACTGGACTGCACTAGAGTGCCATACAATTAAAAAATGTTTTTTTTTTTTTGTTTTTTTTCAATATGTAATTTTTTATTGAACATTTATTTATATTTACTTTTCCAGTGGGTTCAATGCCAACAATAATTTGGTTCTTGTTTGACTGGATGATTAAAGTAAAAAGAGCAAAAAAAAAAAAAAAAAAGTTGAGGTAATACGTACGTTCTAAAAAAAAATTCCGCCGGAGGTATGGAACTGATATCCAAATAATTCTATCCGCATTGGTTCAACAGAAAAAAAAAAAAAAAAAAAATCCAGTCAAATTCAGCTGAACATGGGGCCTAACCTCAAAAAGACTCTCAAAAATCTTAAAAAAAATAAATAATACTGCATTAGCTAGGTGGTGTGAAAAAAATATAGCAGCAATTTTCTAGGACTAGAGCTTTAACCAAAAAGTGATTAAAATAATTTCGTGTTCAAACTCGTTTTTCCGTTAAAAAATCAAGAAAATTTCATATGCAAATTAACGTGGAAAATTTTCCAAGTTTTTTTACGGAAAATAAAGTTGATTTTTTTTATATATAATTTGCATTTTATTAAAGCTCAAGTTATAGAATACTGCTAAATGTTTTGATTTTTTTTTTTTACATGACACCTATCAGTACATTTTCTTGCAGTACATCAAAGTCTTTGTCAGGTAAGCCCCCATGTTAAACAACACCTTCACGTACTCTGCCTTCATTTTTTTTTTTTTTTTTATAAAACCTATGCCAGATATATATATATATATATATATATATATACATTTTTTTAAATTTTGGGTCAATATGGAGGATAACCAGAACTATTTTTTAGAAATTCTAACTATTTTTTTTATTTTGCGATCACTTTACATTTTTTTTCTAATCCATATGGCAATTATCTGAAGTATCTGAACAAAAAATTTTATATGACACACTTACAACTACACTATTCTATATTTTTTGTTTTAAAAATAATGTCATTAACTTCATTTATACAACTTCACGAGCAGAGTGGCCACTTTGGCTTACACACATACTAAATGCGAGTGTCTCATTCTTATTGACCATAATAATTTTTTTTATTATTAATCTGAATCCCGTAACAACCCTTTGAATCACATTTAAATGCACCAAATTCATTATCAGTTATGCGCTGAATCAATTCCAAGCGTTCCGGGTTTTAAAGATTTTATTTAAGCTTTAGAGTGTTTCTGAGATTTTGATTTTAAAAAATTGTTCACTTACCTTCAAACCACAAAGAAATATTAAAATTTACCTACCATTCATATTTATGTCAGAATAAAGCCATGCGCCACCGACAGGAACCAGCAGATTCTGCTTTGGTTTTTGTAGATTTTACCCCAAGCTGTTGGACCAAAAAAGAAAGCATTAGAAATTATGATCAATTGCATTGATGAAGTTTAGCTTTCAACCTGGGAAAAAGCCAGCTTTTTTTTTAGAATCATATCCAGGAACAAAAGTAGAATTTTTCAATGCAATTGTGTTTAATTAAAAGAGTAAAGAAGTTTGTGTATAATTTATACTCCATTCAGCCTATAAACTAAAAAAAGTTTGAATTTTTTATATCTATAAACTTTAATATTATATATGTTTTTTCTATTCAATAATTAATTAAATATCACTAATAAAAGAATTTCACTACAGCCCATGTAGCACATTTGATCGGCGCAATATTCACCACAGATCGTTTTGATATTGCCTCAATATCAAATTCGACGTTGGTCCAATAGTGCAGCTGCAACAAACCTCTATGGCTGGACGATATTTAATATCAATGTTGCACCAACATTTAAAATAAGCATTGTTCGGATATTTAATTTTAATATCGTTTCAATAGTGCAGCTGCAACAAACCTCTAGGGCTGGACAATATTTAATGTCAATGTCGCACCAACATTTAAAATAAACATTGTTCGGATATTTAATTTTAATATCATTTAAATAGTGCAGCTGCAACAAACCTCTATGGCTGGAGGATATTTATTGCCAATGTTGCACCAACATTTAAAATGAACATTCTTAGATATTTAATTTAATATTGGGCAAATGTTGCTGCAATATATTTTTTATAAATCTCAGGAATGGCCAACCAATATTGGCACAATATTGGATTCGATTGATTCCATAGGGTAATAATATGTATGCAACATATTACATATATGGAACTGCATGCATAATGGGGCTTTTTTTTTTTAAGACTTTTTCCCAAGTCTCGTTGATGGAGTATATTTTTAATGTATAACACTTCTATTTTTATCATAGACTATTTGTTATTTCAATCTATATCTCTTTTTAGAGTTTCTCTTATTGTTTATTAATTTTTGATTCCGTTAACAACAGCATTAAAATATTTATTGTCTTAAAAATTCCCAGCATAATGGTTCTATTTAGTGTTTACTTTTAAAAAAAAGTACAGTGACTTAAATTAATTTTAATTTAATTTTTAAGTGTTTTTTAAATTGAATTAATTTTGCTGCCATCTATTGACAAAGTTAGAACTTATAATTGGTGCAATATTGGGCCAATATTTAGCCAATCCCAATCTAAATATTTCGAACATTGCACTTCAATGCCCACCCAACGTTGCATTGACATTGGGAAACTTACATACAATGAATATTCGGCAAAGTATATTGGAGCAACGTAATGGAATTAAATATTGTGCTGGAAACTTTAATCCAACATATTGCATGAATATCGAGCACAAATATTGAGCAATATTCACATATCAATATTGTTTGAATATTTGTTACAAATTCCTATGATACATTGACTGTCAATCCGTAGCCAACATTCAACCAATGTTTAATGTTGACACTGCAGCAATATCAGAAAGCCATTATTGTACCGACATTAATATTTCAAGTATTGAACTTCAATGCCCAGCCAACATTGCATTGACATTGGGAAACTACATACAATGAATATACGGCAAAGTATCTTGGACCGACCTAATGAAATTAAATATTGTGCTATAATAGTAACTTTAATCCAACATTGCATGAATATCGAGCACCAATATTGAGCAATATTCACATATCAATATTGTTTGAATATTTGTTACAAATTCCTATATGATACATTGACTTTCAATCCTTAGCCAACAATCAACCAATGTTTAATTTTGACACCGCAGCAATATCAGAAAGCTATTATTGTACCGACATAAACATTTCAAGCATCGAATTTCAATGCCCAGCCAACGTTGCATTGACATTGGGACAACCACATTTAATGAATATATGGCTATACGTATATTGGACCGAGGTAGTGAAATTAAATATTGCGCTACCAACTTTTAGCCAACATTGTATGAATATTAAATACCAAAATTGGGCAATGTCGGCACATCAATATTGTAAGAACATTGGCTACATATTGGTGATATCGTAGATTTTAAGCCAATATTCCCAATATCTGACCAATATTTAGCCGATGAAGTGTGCTACATGGGAGCATTTAAAATCATGTATACTGTATGCATATAAAGTATCATTTTTTCAATACTCGTTGTTAATTACTTTGTCATATCTATCTAACCTGTCAACTCAGAGAACAGAGAACCTATAATATACTGCTGGGGGGGGGGGGGGGGGGCGGGGGGGGGGGGGAGGCCAAGGCTCAAAGTACCAGTCAACTGAGTTCTAAGCGCGTTTATATTCTTTTTTTCTTTTAATACCATGATGTGTGCTAAAAATATATTTCACAAATATATATTATTTCATGATTCTGATAATCCATATTTATTTTGCTTAACAAAATTGCTTAGATACTGTATGTTCAAATTCTTTTTGGCCAGGACTAGAGCCTTGGTTATTCCCCCCCCCCCCTCCGGTGTAGACAGACAGAGATTTGACGGAGGACGGACAGGAAAGGTTGAGGCCTGTACTCCCTCGGGTGCCCCCCGACAACCCTTCAGGTTCGGAGGAATAAGGTGACTGCATGGATGACGATATTAATAGGATAGGAAAGGAGACAGTTTTGTAGCCTAGGCTTGTTAGGTTTTGTCCCCGTAGAGGTGGAGGTGGAGAGATTGTTAAAATATCCAAACAATCAATTAGGTAAAAAAAAAATAAGAAGCTATAAGGCTTGAAAAATGAAGCCTGTATTTTTACTCGCGAATAAAAATACAGTTGTATGTACGTACTCCACTGTATAATACTGTACCGCCCCAGGGACCGCATGGGTATCCCCGGGACACAGCGGAACGTCCTTGCAATGCCCCGCGAATGTCCCGTGGTCTATATTATATTAATTTAATGCTTTTTAAAATTTAAAATTTTTAGGAATTGCTTAACTTATAGTGTAGAAGGGACACAGAAGAAAATATCGCAATTATATTGAACTTTTGGATCAAACGTCCTTTGAGTGTCTCGCAGGGATACACCAGGGGTATCCCATGTATGCCCCGCACGTGCACTCCTAGGACGTTACTGTTTTTTTAATATTGGTTTTAATTGGTTAAATTATAGTATTTTAAAACGTTTAGCTTCATCTCGAGAAGATTTTGATTAATTTGATAACTATCGATGAATGTCTCGCAGGTGTCTCTGTGGGACACACGGGGGGTATTGTCGAAAATTGTAAAATAACAATTTTCTTTGCTTAAGTATGTAGCTGATTGAATTTTTAATCACAATTTTGAATAATTTTAATTAGTAAACAGAATGTCCCGTAAGTGCACCTGGGGGTCATTCATGAGACGTAGTTTTTTTCTAAAAAATTAAAAAATAAAAAATTGTTAAAATTTGAAAATAAACATTATTTATGTGCCGTATTGGAAGTTTCTCATTATTATTATTAAAATTTATAAAAGAAACCATAGATTGTAAAATATCCTAAAGTATCAAAAATATACAAGTCGATTTCATAATTTATAGTTTATAAAGTTAAGTTTTCTACATATTAGTATGAAGACATGTGTCCTAGTGGTAAAGACACCAGACCTCAAATCTGATGGTCCCGAGTTCGGACCTCACCTATGCCAGTTTTTTAATTTTTTTTTTGCTATTCTTTCTCTTTGATAACATCATTATAATTGATAAAAACATTTTTTAATTGGTAATTATAAGCATATTTGCTATATAACCCTATGTATCCCTGCAATGACTTCAGGGTGTATCCCTGGAATGTCCCCAAGGGGTACCCTTTTGTGCATGGAAATAGGGGATACACCTTGGGGCACTCCGGAGGGACGTTTGAGGGGTATCCCTGGAACGCCCCGGGGATACACCTGCGGTCCCTGGGGCGGTACAGTATTATACAGTGAAGTACGTACATACAATTTTCGCAAGAAAATTTAATCTCCTTTAGTATATTTATGCACACAAATGACACAAATGGAGAATATGCATATGGGGTGGTTATCTTAAATGAAAAAAAAAATATGATTTTTTACTGTATGCATATATATATACTATAAGCATGTAAGCAAGAATTAATAATAATAATAATAAAAAAAAATATTAAAAAGACGCAAACTGAAATTATGAAATAATACCATATTGCAGTTCTAATTAATTTTCAAAATTCAGTATGATATGATATGCATCTCCTATAGAACTTTGTTAAAATAATATATTTCAAGCAACTTACTGTATGCATACAAGCCTGCAAAATATACAAGAAAAACAGAAACACGCGAGGAAAATAATTTAAAAAAATCTTATATTGTTGATCAACAACAGGTGGAGAAGCCAAATAAAAACACAACTGTTACACCACAGACAAAATAAATATTCAAAGTTTGTGCACAACTTACCTACCAGATTTAAGGTGTCCGTGAGGTGTCTCTTCACAAGTTTTCTCACAAAAATATTCTTTAAACCATTATCTTAAAATCTCACTATATTTAAAGCTTTTTTGGATAAAGAAAACATAATAAATTACATAAAACTTTTGTATTGCACGGTAAGTGCGGAAACTTCTCTGCAGGCGGCAGGCGGGCAAGATGGCGATATAATTCTTAGCCAATGAGCAATGAGAAACAAGTCACGTGATTCTGCGATTTCTGCGCATGCGCTTGAACAATAAACAGCGGCGAAGTTTTAAAGTCGATCATAAAATTCATAAATCTTAATCACACAATTAACAGACTATTGGGCACAAAGGGGGATCAATTCTGGTCCAAAACACTGCATTGAAAATTTTACTTATTGAAGATAAAATGAAAATTCATCAAATTAAAAAAATTTCGACCTCACAATCTGTCTATTGGCTATACTTTATATATTTTTTAAGTTTTAATATTTATAATTAATGTCAATTAATTAATTAATAGTTGCATTTTTTTATATATAATATATACGTAAATAATTAAAAATGTCATAAAAGCTATTCAAACTATTTCCATATTGCTCCCAATTTAGAAACATGGCATAAAATGGTACACCCATTTGTTCCCCATTGGGGCACAGTTGCGTAAATGGTATGTCCCTTTCTGCAACTGTGCCCTAATGGGGAACAAATGGGAGTAACAATTCCACTAACTGGGAAGCATAACTGTGCCCAACTGTGCCCAACTGTGCCTTTGAGTCAGGGTTTTTTAAATTAATTTCTTAGTTTAGGTCTCCATACCATGGGAAAGCCCTATACTGAAAATTTAAAAAATTAATTTAAAAAAATTGGATCGTCCGATTGTTTTGAAATTTTTTCCACATTTTTTCGGTGCTAAAAGAACTGTCTCTCAAAAAAAAATTCAGAATTATATTATGAGGTTGCTAAAAGGTTTACATGCTAATCAAATGGGATTATCAACAATCGATTGTTCGTGTTATCTTACCCTTAATCACATGCAGATCAGGTTTAAAATTCTAGCCCTGTAACTTTATTTTATATATGTATTATTTAATTAAACATTAATTAATAATTAAACATTAATTGAGCTCTACACAATGACTTGTATAGAGCTCAATGTAACAAATTTGAATTTTTAGCGCCAGAATTCCATTTTATAATGCGCATTGCGCTTTTCTTCAATGTTTACGTTTTTTCATTGATGAATAAATTTCTTGAAAAAAGTGTATTTTTAACATCTTTTGCATTAATTGAGACCCTCTGAAGCCGCGAGTTAACAAAACGTAAGTAACACTACATGTAGAATTAGAGATAGCACGAGGCAGCTATTTTTTAGAGTCAAATATCGCGTCGCATGATGATAAAAATCGCCATGTGAATGTATCATGATGATGTGAATCCACCAATCCACCTATAGAGAGCAGCATTGCATGGAAAGGTTAATTCTAGCTCTGTGATTGGTACATTATGGTCATGTGACCTCAAACGTCTGGCTGGATTGGCTGGATCTGTTTTCTGTTTGCCGCAGGTTTGGCGTTTGGCGTTTTTTGGCGGTTCTTGTGTTCTTGAGTTCTTGTACTTCTTGTGTAGACTGTAGAGCCGCGTAGAGCACTAGAGCGTTGTCTCCTTGTCTCAACTTGTCTCTGATTGTGCGTTTAAATCGTCGAACATGGTAAGTGACGTCAAGTTTTAATGCATATAGTAAATCTAGCTTGAACGTAAAAATTTTCATCATTTCAGGAATTTTCATGTAATGGAGCATTGGCTTACGGAAATTGAAAGCGCTAGCTCAAAAATTAATAACATTTTTTTATGTTTGAAGGCTGGTGGTAAAGCTGGAAAAGACTCGGGAAAAGCCAAGGCTAAAGCAGTGTCTAGATCTGCCAGGGCTGGATTACAGGTATTGTAAATGATAACAATACTTGATATTTCTTGTTGTCAGATTTAATTGCACACTTCATTTTCAAAATCATAATAGGCGACTTTCCCTTACACTGATCCTCGCCATCTGTGAGTGGCGCTGCAACTTTTTGCAACTTGCAGTTCAAAATCGACCAATCACTTGACAGCATGACGTCATGCCGTTCTAACCCATCAATGGCTGCTCTGTGGTCAACCAATCGCAGAATCGCTTGGCAGCATGGCGTCACACACGAGCCGCGGTGGCCCGAGGTAGTTGTCTCTATCTCGCTAGTATTTGGAATTGAGCAGTGCTAGGGTGAAAACAATTGTACTGAAGCAAACTAGAATAGTTATACCACGTTTTGGCAGTGAAAAATGTTAACTTTTTATTTTCTTTCGTACCTAACTCGCTCGCGGTTCACAAAATTTTACCCCCATCTTCGCAATGTATTATTTCGTTTCTACATGCTTTGACCGTACACGAAGTTGCAGCGCCACTCGCACAGATGGCGAGGATCAGTGTAAGGACAAGTCACCTATTGAGCTTCAAATATGAATAATATTGTCCGATTGAAAAGACCTCCGGTCTGCTTGAAATGTAAAAGGTGCATTTCCATGCGCGTGGAAAGCGAGGCTTGGCGCGGCGAGAAAGGCGCACTTGCTTCAATGTCATATGGCGGCTATGTTGCCGTGGAAAAATCGCGGTGCCATGTAATCGCTGCGGGAAAACGATTTTTCCACGCCAACATGGCCGCCATATGACATTGAAGCAAATGCGCCTTTCTCGCCGCGTCAAGCCTCGCTTGACATTCGCTCCATGGAAATGCACCATAATGGCATTGGTGCCTCAAATTTTGATGGTTGTGTGTGATTTCTTGACTTTAGTTCCCTGCTGGCCGTATTCACCGACATCTGAAAAACCGTACAACAAGCCACGGCCGTGTTGGGGCTACAGCGGCTGTGTACAGTGCTGCGATTTTGGAATATCTTACTGCAGAGGTAAGTTTTGTCAAATATTTGATCAAAATGGCTGCCGGCTTGACTTTCATTGACTCTTGAAGCTGATACAGTAGGTCTTTTTGTAAATACGCAATCAGAATGAATTGATTATCTGTGATGAACCTTCTGTACATGGAACATATGGGGTTCATCACGAATAATCAATTCTTTCTGATTGCATATTTACGAACAGACCTAGTATTACAAATCTTTGTTGATGTGTGGATTCAATGCGCGTGGCGGACATCTTGAAAATAAACAGTAAGGATCTTATGGATGCCTCCATTCAGTCTAGACTGTCTGGAGCTGGTGCCGTAGTGTCTACAGGTATTCTAAGATGTGTTGGACTGTATCAGTATAACAGATCTTAGTTTACCTCTAGACAATTCAGTAGACTAGACGGCACCAGATTTATCAGCCAATGAAAAGGTGGCCAGCTGACATTCTAGCCATTTCATTGGCAGATATATCTGGCGCCGTCTTGTCTACTGAGCTGTCTAGAAGTAAACTAAGATCTGTTAAACTGTATGTCAGTGTGACGATTACTTTAAATATTACTTGCGTTAATAAAAGCAGTAAAGGGTAATCTGTCGTTACTTCAGCAATCTCTTTCATAGGAGTATCTTTTTTAAAGGTGCAGTCTTGACAGTTTAAATTATTCTTGAAAATTGTGAAGAACGACTGGTAAATAGCAGTTGTAAATTTGGCGGGAAACAATTCTGTCAAGGAAACAAAGTTCATCTATTGTATGCATATGTTACTACAGTTAAAGTAGAGTGAGCGATTTCATTTTTTGGAATATTTTATTTTCTAAAAATAGTTTAACCTGCCTTTTATTGAGAAATGAAAACCAAAAAATTCCATCTCAGATAGCTTCACCACAAAAAATTCCCAAAGTTAGTGTTTCGAAGGCCTTTAACATGCATCTTTATGGAACAGAAAACAGCTTTTTACTCCAACTTCGTCTGAACTATGATACCAATTATAAAATATGTACGTGTAGCCGTCATTTAAAATAACTTATTCCTCCGTTACATACGTAATCTATGATGAATTCTTTAATGGATTTTCAAATAATTTTTTTTTTTACGAAAAAAAAAAATATTGAAATTTTTGCGGGTTAATTCCCATAAAGATTTTCAAGATTTTTTTTTTATGGAAAAACGTCTCCTTAAAAAAAAATTTTTATTTGAAAATCCATTAAAGAATTCATCATAGATTACGTACGTATTTTTTTTAATTGGTACCATAGTTCAGACAAAGTTGGAGTAAAAAGCTGTTTTCATAAGGATGCATGTTAAAGGCCTCCGAAACACCAACTTTGGGAATTTTTTGTGGTAAAGCTATTTGAGATAGAATTTTTTGGTTTTCATTTCTCAATAGAGGACAAGTTAAACTATTTTTAGAAAATAAAATATTAAAAAAATATGAAATCGCTCACTCTATTTTAAACAAATCTAAGTTTACGCCTGACTTGGCGCCAACATAGGCTAGACAGTCTGGCGCCCCCTATCTTACCCATGTTGTAGTTGTCGAAGATGGCCGCCGCATGTAGTCAAATCTCTCGTAAACCAAGATTATACTGTAATGTGATCATGGTCGTAGTTGATTATGAACGTCATGGTACAGTTGTAAGCTGAATTTGTTAGCTAACCTAGCAGCTACATGTTTGCACAGTATGCAAACATGTAGCATACTGTGGTATCAGCCACATATGTGAAATAGTGCTTATAGTGCTTTGCTGATACCCACATCCTTTTTACAATGTATATTTCTTTTTTGTAACTTGGGTGAAAAATAAAATAAATAAATATATATATATATTTATATTTTCAGTGCATTTTATATCGAAAATCTGATGGTTGAAACCTGTGCATGCGTATTCATACCATTGAAAGAATAAAGATCAGGAACACTGTGGGGGGCATTCACAAAGCACTTTCACCCCCACTTTAGCCTCAATTTTCATCCCTGGTGCTAAACATGGTGCTAAACTATGAGCTTAGCATGGTTAGCCACTGGTTTAGCACCAGGGATAAAAATTGAGGCTAAAGTGGGGGTTAAAGTGCTTTATGAATGCCCCCCTGTATGCATACAGTATACAGTAGTGCTGTTGAAATCCGCTTTTTTTGAGATCCGAATTCCGGATTTTAAAAAATCCGAAATCCGAAAATCCGTTTTCCGGATTCCTATTAGAAAGCGGATTCAAAATCCGATCTTTGCGAACGGATATCGGATTCAAATCGGATTTCGGATTCCGAATTTGAAACGGATTCCGAATTTCAATCGGATTCCGAATTTGAATCGGATTTCGGATTCCGAATTTGAATCGGATTTCGGATTCTGAATTTGAAGCGGAATTTAGATTGAAAACGGATTTCGGATTCAAATCGGATATCGGATTCAATCGGAATACAGTTTTTAGTTTTTATTGATTAATATTTAAATAACTTGAATAATAACGAAACAAGTATAATTTTAAACTCAACTCTATTAAAATTTCAACAGACTAGCTTGCAAAAAAATGCAAGACCGAATCCCGCAGAATCACTGCACGTGCTTGATGTAGACGTCGAATAGTAAAATTGTCGAATGTAGCGGACGAAATGATGCAGGAATACGGTACGTTTTTAAAATTTTAACAATTTTTAAATATTGGTGCTTTTTAATTTGTTTACAAAATATTGAAAGTTAAAGTAAAGGACCATAAAATAAAGGATGTTTAATGTGCTTTAAACTGCGTTACGTTTGTTTAGTTTTCATGTTTTATATTACAAATTTGATTGCAAATTTCATGACAAAAATAATAGAGAGTTTTGAACCCTAATAAACACATTATGATACTATATACGAGGTTGGTAAGCACTATAGCAGCTATAAAGCAAACAAATTCCACTTGCAGCAAGTTGGAACCTGCACAGCCCAACCTGATGCGAGCTAAAAAATAGCCAACGAAAATCCTCCAATATATTATAGCTTGGGATCAAATACGCATTACAAATATTAAAATAATTAAAAATTATACATTTCTTTAGTAAATGGCTATATAAATGCGTAAATGAAATGTTATAAATTAATAAACTATTAAATAGCTTAAAATCTAAATAATCTAATTTCTAAATATAATCAGGGGCGGATCCAGCTCGCATTGCCCTATTCCGCAATGTTAAAATTTTGTTGAGTGCGAGGATGGTGGGGGGTGGTAACACATTGAATGTGCTTATATGCTTATATATGCTTATATAATATATAGTATATATTTTTATATCATATAATATATCATATATTAATATATATATAGTAGATACAGATACTATAGTTATAGTGAAGGTGTAGCCTGTAGATCTAGATACTTATAGATATAATATATGATCATATACATTACAATTCAATTTATACATTAATTATACAATGTACTGCAATTATACATAATTATGATAATATATATGGGACAAAAGGTTGAAAGGTGAATTCATCAGCAAAAATCGATATTTAATATATAATAATATCTATTCTATTTACACTATTTAGTATATACGTATTTATTACAGATTTTCTATGTTAGCAGTAATAGCGTAATTAGCGTAATAGCAGTGTATTAAAATTTTATTAAGACTATTTAAGGGTAAGGTAACGCCACCAATGTTAAAAAAAATCCCTCTCACAAAAATTCTGAAAAAAATTTAAAATGTTCTCCTCTATACCCCCTATCAGTACCTAAAATATCAGGTATACAAATACGATCTAGTTTTTGAGTTATAAAATTTTTAAGTTGGCTACTTTAACATGGAGAAATGAAACTTCCATGTTAAATTGGTCAACTTTAAAAATTCATAACTCAAAAACTAGATCGTATTTGTATACCTGATATTTTAGCTACTGATAGGGGGTATAGAGGAGAACATTTTAAATTTTTTTCAGAATTTTTGTGAGAGGGATTTTTTTTAACATTGGTGGCGTTACCTTACCCTTAACTATTTTATTCAGTATTTAGTTACAAACAGCTATATAGTGTTTACAGTTTTACTGAGTTTAGTTTACGTAACACAGCAAAATATATTTATTTTTTCTATTCAAAATACATGTCTTCGTTTTTTTACAAGTTTTTACAAATCCGATATCCGATCGAATCCGAAATCCGCTTTGAATCCGATATCCGATAAAATCCGAAATCCGCTTTGAATCCGATATCCGATATAATCCGATATCCGCTTTGAATCCGATATCCGATAAAATCCGAAATCCGCTTTGAATCCGATATCCGCTTTTCGGATTTCGGATCTCCTAAAAAAGCGGATTCCGAAGCTTTAGAAATCCGGAATCCGAAAATCCGAAAAATTTCGACAGCACTAGTATACAGTCTTACCTTGGCTTATATCTGGCTGAGTTGAGTTTACATAATTCAATGTAAACCAAATCATAACCGGAAATATTCACTGAAGAAAATGTTCCAATCTAAGCTAATTAAGACTGTTATGGGACAAGTTTAATTAATTTGTGAGACCTCATTGTTAAAAAAAAGTTAATATCCTTGACGCCATTTTACCCTTTCGAGTGTGGCCAGGTATTTAACCTTGTGTGTAAGAGTTATCTTGCGAACATGCTGGGCTTACCAGGCTCCCAGAACCCTTTCCTACACTCTTCTGGGCTCCTACTACCAGATCTGTGCAGCCTGCAGTGGTAGTGCAATACTGCAGGGCAGCGGAGTATAGACAGCCTCATTGTATTGCAGCATGTAATCTCAACTCACACTTATAGAAAAAAATTATGAACCTGGGTAATCTGGTAAAGCTTCCCACACAGTTTCATTTGCTATTTTATTTCATGTGATTGTACTGAACAGGTTATAAAAAGTGTGTTGCATGTTGTTAACATCATGTTGGTAACGATATATATACCGATATTGAATTTGCGAAATGAAAGTCAGTCGATGCTGCTAATCTTGCAGGTTGTTGAAAGCCTAAAGGCGGGTTCACATGGCAAATTTTGTCTTGTGACTCGAAGCAAATAATGCACATTGCTGCAACACCCATTGGCGGCCATATTTGGTGATTATAAAAAGAGAATCATAATTAAACGGGATATTCGCCGCTGCAACCTGATTAATTCACTCGCCGCATAGGATTTCACAACTTTTGCATCACAATTTGTATGCATTGCTGTTGTCTCTCCATGTGGATCCGCCTTAAGGTAGAGATAACGTCGGTCAGCTGTTTTTTTTAGCTCCATTTGATTAGCATGTAAACCTTGGCAAATTCACAAAAATTCTGAAATTTTTTTGAGAGGCAGATATTAGTGCCTAAAAAGCCATAGAAAAAATTTCAAAACAATATAATGAGCCGATTTTTTTTAATTAATTTTTTAGTTTGTCTCTCCATGGAAAAGCGATGCTGAAAATTAAATAAATTAATTAAAAAAAAATCAGCTTGTTAAATTGTTTTGAAATTTTTTCTATGGCTTTTAGGCACTAATATCTGCCTCTAAAAAAAAAAAAAAAAAAAAAAAAAAAAAAAAAAAAAAATCAGAATTTTTGTGAATTTGCCAAGGTTTACATGTTAATCAAATGGAGCTAAAAAAAAAAAAAAAAAGCTGACCGACATTATCTCTACCTTAATTAACACTGTTGATTTGCTGTTGGAATGATGTTTTTTTAGCTGAGAACAGCACAAAATATTTTTATAATTGTTTATTAAACACATGTATGCAAACATAATATAATAAATAGAAATATTACAATAATAGTAACCACAAAACAAACATAACAAAGTAACTTAAGATATGACTGTAATGTACAATATCAGTACGTAACAAAAGAGTCAAGAGTTAAAAACATACGCGACTGTACATATTTTAGGATCAGCATAAAGCCTGTATCATATTGTATTAAGTTGCAATTCAGCATGCAATTATTTCTTGCAAGAAAATTTTACCTACATAAAAACAAATAATGTTATGCCGGTATTATACAATACAATTTTTCTAACTATTGAATAAAATTTTTCCTGAAGCCTATATTAGACGATACAATAGTCAGAAAAAATGCATCATGTAATTACGGCTTTACAAGAAAATTTCATCTCCATACAAACAAATGGAGTTCAAATTTTCTTGTAAGGAAAAATTAAATGCAATAATTAGACAAAAATTATTGTGTAATATTGGCTTAAATAGTGAATTTGTTGAATGAAGTCCCATAGATTGACATTTGGATTTTGTGGATTGTTCTTGCCCATTGAAAGCTAATAAAGGCAGGCTTTTTCTTATTAGTGGCCTTAAGGTAGAGATAACACGGCTAATGTTAATAAAAATCCCATTCATGAAAATTATGAAAAAAAATAATAAAATGTTCCCCTTTACATACCTTATCAGTAGGTAAAATATCAGGTATACAAAAACGAGGTAGTTTTTGTCGTTTTCGTGTTATTGATTTTTAAAGTTCTCTAATTTAACATGGAGAAATAGCATTCTCTCCAACTTTTGATTTTTTTTTTTTTTTTTTTTTTTTTTTTCATATGAAGGATTACTTCATATGGAAAAAGTAAGATTTTTAATACAAGAATTGAAAATAATTCAAAATAAAAAATAACTACTTTATATTGAGAGTACAACAATACTAAAGTCACTTTGTTTTAGGTGATGGACATCAATGAAGATGTGTTATATTGTTTGTTTTTGTTTCTAATATCATGTTCAAATTTATATAGGACATATAATATTGTATTAGAGAATGAGGTTTAATTTTGGATAAAATTTACTTTAAATTACAGAAAATAATGTACTTTCTTTTTTTTAAAAAAAAAAAAAAATCTTTAACTTGATAATTAAAGGACAAAAAAAAATTGTATTTAAGTGTCTTGTGAAAGAATTTGAAAACAATTATCTGTCAATCAGTCAACTTTTATTTAATTTTTGTTTTAGTTTGAAATCATAAATAAGATTCAATCTTCTAGTGTTATAATTATTCTAGGTCTTGAAGAAACATATTTTTCATGTAAATATCTTCAACCAATAAGGTTATTGTGTATAACCTTGGTTGATTGTAAAATAAGTGACCAATAAAAAAAAAAAAAAAAAAAAAAGAACTATTTTTAGAAAATACTAACTCAGTTTTTGTTTTTTGACAACAGCTAATAGACCCGTTACTTAAAAATGAATGTTGGAAAAAGAATTGTCTAGTTTATAATAGAGGATGTTTGTTCCAGGTACTTGAGCTGGCAGGAAATGCTTCAAAGGACTTGAAGGTGAAGCGTATAACGCCTCGTCATCTTCAGCTGGCTATACGTGGAGACGAGGAGCTTGACAGCCTCATCAAGGCCACCATTGCCGGAGGAGGTGAGCTTGCCATGCTTCTTGCTTAATATAAGTTGTTCTGAAGTTATTTATTTATTTATTTATTAAGGGTAAGGTAACGCCACCAATGTTAAAAAAAATCCCTCACACAAAAATTTTGAAAAAAATTTAAAATGTTCTCCTCTACATCCCCTATCAGTAGGTAAAATATCAGGTATACAAATACGATCCAGTTTTTGAGTTATAAATTTTTAAAGTTGACTACTTTAACATGGAGAAATGAAACTTCCATGTTAAATTGGTCAACTTTAAAAATTCATAACTCAAAAACTAGATCGTATTTGTATACCTGATATTTTAGCTACTGATAGGGGGTGTAGAGGAGAACATTTTAAATTTTTTTCAGAATTTTTGTGTGAGGGATTTTTTTTAACATTGGTGGCGTTACCTTACCCTTAAATCTTTCATAGGCTGAAAATACAGTAAAAGATAGATAAAACATGTGAGTCTATGGGGCAAATAGAAACGGCTGCAGAAACAACCAAATCATTTTATTCAGTGTCTATTCATCTAATTAAACAAGAACATAAAAAAGCAGAAATATTATACAATAAATTAAAAAATAAAACCAATAAGAAGCATAAACAATTAAGAAACGTAGGCTGCCCAGTAGAATTATATAAAAATTTAGAAATTAATTACATAACAGAAGGGAGAGGCATTGAATTAAACATCTTTGCAGCTCGCGGGAAATAAGAGGTAGCGTATGCAACACTATTAGGCTTAGCTTACACTAAGGAAAACGGGTTTCCTCTTCCGAGAGTGTGATGTTTAATTGACAATCTACTGTATTATCTCCCACAACACATAGGTCAATATTTCCACTAAGGCACTTTCTTATTTGCAGTTTAAGTTCTAATAAACAAGTTTTTTGACGTGTCTAACCTTCATATTCAAAGTGCTGCATTATCAATGTTTGTATTTGTATATGTGGAATTTGATGAATAAACCATTTGAATTTGAATTTTGAATTAAAAATTAGAGAGATTATTATTAGAGAGAAATTATTAGAGATGTTGTTGTCACAATGTTTAAAAGAAAGCTCCGTGTCAAGAGAAAAGAAAGCCAGTAAATCATGTCATCAAAAACCATACATTACTTACTTTCATGGTGACATGCTTCATTTTTTGAGAAAAATTTTAAATTTAGAATACACCTTCTACAAGTTTATTTACAAAACCTTGTTGTATAATCTGCCGCAATTTGAGATGACTATTGGTAATTTCAATAAGCAATTCCTCAAAACTTGCGTCATGAGACTTCTGCTCATTTATCAAGAGACTACTGTTTAATTTTGCAATTCTCAGTAGTGTGTAACAGAAAGAATCAAAATGTAGTATTTGATAAATATATTTTATTTACTTCTTTTATTTATTTTACAATGTGAGCTCACCACAGCATTTTATGCCAATGGCAAAGGATAAGGCATTATATAAACTTGTAGTATAGTAGAACCATCATATATTATAGTCAGGGCTGTCACTTTGATGAGGCAAGGTGGTGGCTGCAGGCTGCATACCAGCTGCCGGCTTGCCTCATCAAAGTGACAGCGTTGACCATATGATGGTTCTACTATAGCTAGTATAGCTACAAAAAAAAACTTGTACCAAAGGGACCACATGCCTATACACAGGTCTTATGGGTGACGTCATATGAGACATTTGGCATCAAGGTATGAGTGATGAGAGAAGGCAATATCAAATAACCTTTGATCAATCAACTTCAAAGATACAATACACATTGTTGCTGATAACATGTAAACAAATAGACATTTTTCGTGGTCCTGTCATTACGAACACAAAGAGGCTGTGGCCTATAGCTACAGATACCTGTAGAAGGAAACCCGGCACATTCCCAGGTGTGTCTCGTGAATCCGAAGCGCTTTCTAACTAGAAAATGGAAAAGTATTCTGTATCACCCTAGACCAACTTGAAACTGTGACCTACCTTTTGCAAGGCTGGCGTGTAATAATATGCAAACTACTTGGTCTAAAAGAAAAAAAATAATAAGTCTTCTGGCAGTTTTGTAAGAAAACGTCAGCCACGCGTGATTTAGTTTCCTTTAATAATTAACCCGAGCATTACCAGAAGGAAGGGGTGTAAGTTACAAAAGGACCCACAACTCTGAGGTGTGAAAGAATGCTATAAAATATCTTGAATAATTTGAAATCTTTAGTCAACCAGCAATGTATTTCTGCAAATAAAATAGTGATTATTTTTTTTTTAAGGCTTAACCTAATTTTTTCAGATCTCAGGATCGTCCAAATAAGATTTAGGCCGCGTCTCATTTATAAAGAATGCGTACTAAAAAGTGTATACACTACAAACACTAATAAGTGTAGATACTTAATTTTCAATGAGACAACTTAACTGTACACTAGCGCCAACACTTGCTAGTGTCAAAAGTTGGAAACATTTGCATCAGCTGATCAATGTTAAAAAAGTTAGTGTCTATGTTAGTGTTTGAAGTGTCTATTTCAAACACTAAATAATAGACCCTTTAAACACTGGAACACTAGCGCCAATTGAGACAGCAGTTAGTGTCAATATGGCGTCAACACTTTAGTTCATGTAGAAAATATGTTGTTGGACTCGCAGATACCCCCTCTTTAAGATTTTGTTGTACTGTACCTGTTACAAAGCACACAATTCTCAAGTGAAAAAACTTTCAGCAGCTCTCTTCTGGCTTCCTCACTTGCGGCATAGAAAGAGAAACAATCTTATCAGCTAGCTAAAATTTTCAGTATAGATTTATTATGTGGATTTTGTAAACTGTGACTGATACTCGTCAGTTATCTGCTTGGTTTTGCTTTAAAGGCATACAGGCCTCAAATTACAAATTAGACAGTCACCAAGTGGGTTTAGAGTATATAATCAACATTCGCATCATTTTTTTCCACGCGTGATGCATCCGTGCGAAGTCGCAGTTAAAAGTAAGAAATTTAGTCCTTGATGACGTCACGAAGTCCTTGATGACGTCACAACTCAATGCTAATCGGTGCTCGCTGTGAGTTGTGACGTCAGCAAGGACTTTCTTTACAGCGCGACTTCACACAGACGCACCGCGCGCAGGTAAAAATAATACGAATGTTGATTATAAACTTGAGCAACACTTAATGTCTGTCTAATTTGTAATTTGAGGCCTGTATACCTTTAAGAATGAATATCAGTGAACTGAGATCTCAGAATCTGCCTCCTAGAATTCAACAAGTCTTTAAAGGTTGCAGGGGACTTTGAATTCTCCATCAATGAATGTGTCATACAAATTTTGAACCTTTATCGTCTGGCCAGTTTTGTAAAAAGTGACGTAGAAATTTAACACTGAGAAACCAAAGTCTTCTGCTCGTTGTTAGTAAACAAAGTATGGTTGTGTAATGTCTGTCGCATGAAAGGAAAAACATGGGACGCTTGTTGACTTACATGTTAACTTATAGAAAATGACCATTAATTTTGAAGTTTAAACGGTTACCAAGCGCCAACAATATCATTACTTTCTCTGCTCTGGTGGCAAAATTAGGCTTTACGTCGTCCTATGTTTAACAATGAAAAAGGCTTCATTTGACATACATTATAAATAATGGTTTGTTACAACCATTGCTAGTAGAAAACTTTGTGAGAAACATAGACTGACTGGAAACAGAAATCGTGCTGTTATGAGAAAATAATAATTTCTTTTCTCAGATCATAAGCGTTTAAATTTTCGAATTCTCAAAATTTTAAAAAATTATTTCCTTCAATACCTTCAGAAAGAAATATCCTTAGACTGTGTTACCTCTGAGATCAATTGTTATGTATCGTGAATTGCTTTTTGGAACTTTTATTTTGAGTTCATTCACAAATGTGTACTGTATAAATTTTTGTGGGTTAGGGATTTTTTTCGTTTTTATTGATATATTATATTTTCTTTTTCAGGTGTTATACCACACATACATAAGTCACTGATTGGCAAGAAGGGTACAAAAAAGCCGATCTAAATGAAATGCCGGAGTGCCAGCATGGTGCGGTGCTCAGGAACTCTTAAGATCCAGCACCTTCACCAAGTACAAGCGTAACAACCTCTGTGGCTACAACCTTCAGTGATGCTAACATGGACTACTTACTACATCTACTTTGATTGTGTGTGCAATTAAACTTATGAAGCGTCAAAAATTATGGTTCTTTTCCTGTTTTACTATTTTAAAAAGAAAAACTAAATCCTGTCTTAAATTCAGTATTTCCACTGAACAGTTCAAGAGACGCTTAATTTTTATTTCATTCCCTGGCAGCCATATTTTTTTTTTTGCCACATTTCATATTAATAGCATATTTTGAACCAATTGTATCAAATTTTTGGATCCGGATTCGCTTGAGATCCCCTTTTTTATATGATGTCTTCTTTTAAAAATCCAGTTCTTCGGATCCGCTTTTTAAAAAAAGAAGATCCGAATCCGGATCTCGGATCCGCTTAAAAAGGCGACCGCTTCCACTCCCTGGTTGTTGTAAATGTAAATATGAAAAAAAAAAAAAAAAAAAAAAAACACACAGAATTAATGTTTTCCCCAGGGCAGTCTCCTACAGGCCGTCTTACCTCCCACCACTTTTTTTATTAGTCGTCCGACTGAGCGGCAGATTTACATGCATTCTTACGGGAGAGAGTCCTCACTTTGCGCCCACATTATGGCGATTTCACGGTATCTAGAGATTTGAAATTAAAAGTAAGTAAATGCTCATAGAGTCTAATATTGCTCAACAACTTCTTTTCACCCGCAAAACTAATATTATTACGTTTAAATATGACTTTTATAAACCAGACGACTAGTATGAAAATAATCTAAGCCAGATTCTAAAGCGATGACGTAGTATAGACTTAATATATATCCGACCCTTTTTAAAGACTAATAAAAATAGAAATTGTGTTTGAAAAAAGCAATAAAATTAGGAAAAGAGTGTAGATATTATG
The DNA here is from genome assembly GCA_949825025.1 of Siphlonurus alternatus. Taxonomy (NCBI): domain Eukaryota; kingdom Metazoa; phylum Arthropoda; class Insecta; order Ephemeroptera; family Siphlonuridae; genus Siphlonurus; species Siphlonurus alternatus. Next base: position 28,166,202 of record OX463783.1, on the reverse strand, counting down.
CAGAGAAAAATGAAAATATTTTTTAGATTTTCTACATGTTTATACAAAATAAAGATGTTTGCAGAAATAGTTTGGAAGAAACGTCTTCTTTTAAGAATAGTACAGAATTTCTATTGAACCAGTTCAGCAGAATTTCCATTTTTATTATTTAATTAAGAATAACTTTTCAGGAAAAAAATACGGGAATTGAAATACGTCAATTAATTTTCATATCAGTTTGCAAATTTACTTAAATTTTGATTTTATGTGACAAAACTGTAATGTTTTTGGGTGTTATTGAAAAATAAATTGTATAATATAATTAAATAATTTGTATTTAATAATTTTTAACTCCACTAACATTCTTATAATATATTTCATAATGGATACAGTAGTATGCATTTTACATTGTATTCAGTAATTAATACATGCATCCTGTATATTGACAGTATAACATATATATAATAATCATACAACATAATATACTAAATCATATGTACATGTTCTAGAAATCATCTTAAAAGAACTTAAAAGGTACTGAAGGCAGAGACAATATAATATATATAATATGTCTATGCTATGCCTCCTGAAGGTATAATTGTCTCAATAAAGGGAAGAAGGGAGCTAAAGGCACCTCCATGCATGCAGGGGTGCATATCATTGGTGTTTTTCAAAAACAACTAACATTTTATGGTGTTTCTAAAAAACTACTAAAAATCTCTTTTTTTAAATACGTGTAAACACAGTGCAAATAAAAACTGATTGTCTCGACTTGAGATAAAACGAGGCGTTAGTTGTTTTTGACGGAACTCCATCAACATATTATATTTTTATAATATATATATATATATATATATATATATATATATATATATATATATATATATATATATATATATATATATATATATATATATATATATATATATATATATATAATATAGGCCGCAGATCAAACGGAGTTAAAGATACCATATTCTGCACTGCAGAGGTGAAATGATTGTGACAGGAAACTTATAATTATATATTTTACCTGCATTGGTCTTTAACCTCATTCGGTTTTCGGCCTCTTATATATATATGTATATGTATAATGTCTTTTATATATTGCTAGAAATTTGATCAAATTTATCAAGATCGAGTTTCACAGATCGATAGTCTGGGATGATATTCCTATATTTTATTTAATCTAATATATTGCATAGGTCCTTGCATTATACGTATTAATATATATGTATATATGGCTCATCTGTCTCTCAATCATGATATAATAGTGTGATACAATTATTATTGTCAAAGACCTTTTAATTTTGTAGAATTTTTGCAATTTTGTATTAAATTGCAGTATATATTAACACAGTATATGAATTAATGCATTGAGTGGGATATATGGCTTAATTAATCACATGCAGATCAGGTTTAAAATTATCTGTCACTTTTTTTTTTTTATTATTATTATTAAAGGTAGAGATAACGGCGGTCAGCTGTTCGACGTAGCTACATTTGATTAACATGCAAACCTTAGCAAATTCACAAAAATTCTGATATTTTGTTGAGAGGCAAATATTAATTAGTTCCTCTATATAACGCAGCCATAGAAAAAATTTCAAAACAAATATATATCGAGCCGATTTTTTTAAATTAATTTTTTTAATGTTCAGCATAGGGCTTTCCCATGGAGAGACGAACTGAAAATTTAATTTAAGAAAATCGGTTCGTTTAATTGTTTTGAAACTTTTTTTTATGGTTATTAGCCACAAATATCTGCCTCAAAAAAATTTCAGAATTTTTGTGAATTTGCGAAGGTTTACATGTTAATCAAATGGAGCTACGTCAAACAGCTGACTGCCGTTATCTCTATATTTTAACCACTGAGATCTACACAAGGACTTGTATAGAGCTCAATGTATTTAACAGAGACCCTGTAGGGTCCCAGAATCACTGTAGGGTCTCTGGTAGGGTCCCTGATTTAACAATAACAAATTTGAATTTTTAGCGCCATTTTATAATGCGCATTGCGCTTTTCTTGTTTTCTTCCATGTTTACGTTTTTTTCATTGATGAATAAATTTCTTGAAAAAAGTGTCTTTTTAGCATCTTTCGCATTAATTGAGACCCTCTGAAGCCGCGAGATAGCAAAACGTAAGTAAAAGTACATGTAAAATTAGAGATAGCACGAGGCAGCTATTTTTTAGGGTCAAATATTATGTCGGAAACATAAATAATATGACCACTGGCGGCCCATCACTCCTGGGCCCTGGGCACGTCTATTCTTTTTATGCCATATGCATATGCATATGCATACGGGATAACCGGGATAGGTATGCATATGGCCTAAATGCATATACAGATATGAGAATGACATTATTTATTAAAAATTTGGAGCAATGTTTTGATTTTGACACTAGCTTTTATACCGGTACCAAGTGTCCAGAGTGCCCAATCTTCTTACGACAGTGTGCATAATATATAATATGCATAGGCTGTGTTCACTTACATACTTTAAAACTGCTTATACATACGGCATGCAATACACTAGGTCTCGATCCTTGGTTTTCTAATGCAGCTATGTATGCATACTGTATGCATACGCTTGCTGCGGCTTGAATGCCGTAGCGATTTCCGAGGATGTGAACACTGTTTAATCTGAATATAGTATATAACTGGATTAGTTGTGAAATACAGATTGGTTCTTAACCAAATAGCGGCTTCAACTTTAAATAACGGACCCCCTAGTTATGAGACTTGTGAGAGCTTTTCAGAACCAAAATTTGGATCAACTTATCCACTCCATGGAATTTTTGGATTTCAGCTTGCAAACAGTACATATTACAGATACCTTTGTACTGTATACAGTAGTTGTTTATTTTGGATATTTCTCCATTTTTAGAGAATTTAATTTTTTACAGTTAACAACATACTAGTGGTACAGTCCGTACATTGCAGTATGCATAATATGGTCTTTCCTAAATAAGATTCTTAGTGAGAGGTATGCATAGTAAAAATGTAATGTTTGTTCTAAAACAAAATACTGTACTTTACAGTATGTTGTAAACATATAATTATATTCTCTAAAAATGGAGAAATATCCAAAATAAACAACTACTGTATACAGTACAAATACATACTGCATATTATACAGTATGTGTATTCTCTGTTCAAACACAAACAGATGTCACACCTGTACCTTTGTGAACTCGTACAAGGTACAACATGTTATTGACCTTAATTTTTTACAGGTAAGGACCTGCCCCCTTTATACGACTCAGAAGGGAGAGAAAAATTTTCAAGCAGCTTGGCGCCGAGGGGAAGAGGCAGCGAGACGAGATGACTTCCGGACAGCAGAGCGTTTGGGAGAATGGAGGGGAGGGAGAGTTGTCCCAACGACTGCAGGGAGGGGAGGGGAGCTCCTCGGACTCTGAGCTGGAGGTCCTGTGGGAGAGCATGGAATCAACGTCAGATGCCACATCTCTTCTAACGTGCAAGACGGAGCCGGGAGAGTGTCCAGCAAGCAAGGTAAACAATAATAGACGAAAGTTGAGCAAAATTTAGAAGATGGACAACCTGCATGATACATTTTTATTACATCTTTGAGTTGTAAATTTGTCAATTTGTTTCAGTTTATTTTTAAATCCTATGACATAATAATTTCAAAATCAAGGGAAAAGTCAATTTGACATTATAGTAATGCAATGTCTTTCCTTACGCTTGCATTTTAAATTAATATTTTTTTGACGTCACAGCATTTTGCAGCATATATCAATAATAGCTGAGTTTTAAGACTTTTTTGTCCTGTATTATTTTTTTTTCTTCATTACATTGAGAAATAAAATACTAGAAGATGCTCAAGGAGGAAGGGGGGGGGGGAGAAAATCAGCTGATGACTGATGAGATCATTAGCTCTACTTCTCGTTGCCCTCTTTGGACTGCTCGGCGGGACTCTGCGTTAGTCAGACGGCTTTTGACTTTGCTGCGTGAACCATATTACAAGAACCAAAGCACATAATGGCCATGTAGGCTTCAAATCAGCTGATTTTGCGGTGTTCTTACCGTCCCATCCAAACCTATGTAAAAAAAACTCGAAATCACTTTTTTGGCATTAAAGAAATTTTTTAGAGGAAAATACGTTCTTGATTCATTATCAGAAGACCTCTAAATGGGGGGGAGGGGGTAGGAGATGGTTTCAAATTAATAGCTTTAACCAGAGCGTACTTGAGTAGGAGGCCAAAACCCAGCCGGCGCGATCGTCATCTGTCGAGACATTAGCCGTCCGGAATTTAAAAAATAACATGCAATGTAATCGGGAAGAAATATTTTTTTTTAAATATTTACTTGATATTAATGAAGGTGTCTTGTAGTGCGATAATACTTCAATGTAGTCTCCCGTTTGCTAATTATTTTATTTAGTTCATAAATATCATACTTCTTGAGAAATAAGACGGTAAAGTTAGGGCGGGAACTTGGTTCTATCTTCCAAGCTTTAGTAATGTATCATGACGTCACGAAATATTGAAATTACAAAAGTACTTGAATCAACTTTCATACATTATTTTCGATGTAGTAAATAACTTTACTTGATATATACAAAGTATAGAAAATGCAATTAAGTAAAGTGAAAGTCACTCGCTATGAAGAAAGGCTTTCAATGTTCATATGACGTCATCGCCAGTAAACTGACTTTTATTACTTCGCGCATGCCGGCGCATGCGCAGATGTAACAGAAGTAGCAGAAGTCGGGTTCATAAAAGTTTAATTTAAGTGTATTAATATTGTTTTTGCGTGAAAAAAAAGGTTGTCCAGTAAGATTAAACTATATTAGAATTAAACTTGTTTCATTTTGAAAACTCTAGCATACAGCGTAATTGTCGTAAACCGTGACCAAAGTGAAGTCCTCTCCCATTTGATTACACGCAAACCTGCTGCTCAGTAGGACGGCTATTGAAAAGTGGGCGCGGTCGTGTTGTGGCCTTCTACTCAAGTTCGCTCTGCTTTAACAGTTACTGAGAAATAATTCAAATTTTGTAACATGGAGGCTTATGGTGAAAATTTTCCCGCCAGGGAACACTTGAAGCCTCCATTGTTCATGTAAAACCACCTTAAGGGTAAGATAACACGAACAATCGATTGTTGATAGTCCCATTTGATTAACATGTAAACCGTAGCAACCTCATAATAATAATTCTGATTTTTTTTTTTGAAAGACAGTTCTTAGCACCAAAAAAATGTGGAAAAAATTTCAAAACAATCGGACGATCCAATTTTTTGAAATGAATTTTTGAAATTTTCAGTATAGGGCTTTCCCATGGAGACCTAAACTAAGAAATTAATTTAAAAAAATTGGATCGTCCGATTGTTTTGAAATTTTTTCCATATTTTTTTGGTGCCAAGAACTGTCTCTCAAAAGAATTTCAGAATCATTATGAGGTTGCTAAGGTTTACATGTTAATCAAATGGGACTACAACAATCAATTGTTTGTGTTACCTTACCCTTAACCCTATTTTTTAACACTAACATTGTTATTTTTCTTAATTAACACAGGCAATTTTGTTGAGCGATGTTTGCAATTTTCAGGCGGTGGAGGAACCAAAACCCGATGATCAACTTGCAACCCCCTGGCACTGCTGGGCTGAGGTACTTTTGTCTTGTCTTTTGACCAATCAAATAGAGGTTTTAAGTTACCGGTAGTGCGCCTCATAATGCTCATTTGTGTTGCTAAGGTCCATTTTGCAATGGAAAATGAAGCAGTTTTAACTTTTCTTGGTTATGAATGACTTGAAAGAAATCTACAATTCTTCAATTATCCACTGTATTTTTTGGTTTGGACCAAAGTTCCATAAAGGAATTTTCCCTAAAAAATATTTTTTGAGAAAAAAAAAAAAAAAAAAAAAAAATGAATTCACGTTTTCTTACATAGGTTTAGGTAGGACGGTGGGAACTAAAAAATCAGCTGACTTGAAGCCTCAATTGTAGGATAGGATTTATTTCTTATGAAAGACATTTCAGTAGCTATAGAGGCTTCAAATTAGCTGATTTTTTGTGTGTTCCCACCATCCTAGTTACTCACTTGGAAAAATTAACATGACATAGCTTTACAGTAAAGCAAAGTGTAGTTCTTGATTCAAAATTAAAAGACTCCCAAATGAAGAGTAGACAATGTATTCAAAATAATTGCTTGAGACTAAAAAGGACAATTTCTCTCATGGTATCTTACAGTGAAAAATTTCCTGCCAGGACAAACTTGAAGTCTATATTACCTGTCTATCAAGAACTGTGCTCTGGGAGAACAGATTAACTTTCAAACTAGTTGGTTTTGCCACCAATGCAAAGTCATGTCTGAACCATTGTATCGTTATACACAAATAAAATAATTTTAAGAAAAAATACTTCAAAATGTTTTTAAGGATAAAAATAAAAAATAGATATTTGCAATTATAATAACAAAAGAAAAATATTTCAAAGCATTTATTTAAAACTTCTGGCTTTTTTCTGTAGTGTTTCACCGGCACATCATCCTGTTTATGTTTCCATGTAAAATAAGCTTGGTTTGTTTCTCTAAATTGTGTTAATCACAAAATGTTTTTGTTGCCAGGGTTGTGGTCCCTTTGCAGACCCTCGCAAGAAACTCACAAAGAGGGTGGCTGCTGAGGCTCCCCCCCACAGAAAGAGGCTGAGGAAATCAGTCCCGGGCTCCAAGGAGAGGCCTACAAGTTCCTGCTCTGAAAGAGGGAGGCCTAGAGGTTCCTGCAAGAAAGACCCTCCAAAAGCGGTCAAGAAAGATAATGTCGAGTCCAAGAAACAAGTAAGTCTAAGTGTCATGTACACTCTTTCTAGCCCTAGCTGTCGTCTGGAAATAGTGGAAATAGTTTGGAAGAGAAGTAATTTAGATGTGGAGTTGAAGCAGTCTTAAAAAGATAGCTATTTTTTAGTTTGTGTAGCGGTTTATTATATTGAATGGATAAGAATAAATGTGCTTGGCAAGGCATAAATTAAAGTCCTTCAAATTCAAAGTTAGATATTTGCCTGATTGAAGCTGTTTTCCTTATCACAACATCTGTAAAGTACCTCCAGTTTCAAGTACTCATAATTAAGTCTTTTTATCACAAGTAGCGTTTATTTGATCCAGTTTGGAATCTGACGGTTTCATATGGTCGTGATAAAATCATGTTTCCATGCCATTGATATTTATTCATATCAGTGATGCTGAGAGATACAGGTTAGGCAAGATCATAAAATTTGTTCTTGATTTCATTAATCTAGAGGGGACTTTTTTTTTTTTTAAATAACACTTCAGGGGTGTATAAATTTGAAAATATTGAAATATATTTGGTCCTGATCTCTCTTCTGATTTTTTTTTTATTGCAAATTCAGTTAGTTAAATGCTTGAATATGATAGGCTAGCCATTTGACATTGGTCAAATGCACGGTATAACCTGAAGTATGAAGAAACCTTGCTGTTATCTATACTTATGTTACCCCCTCAGATTTTAAATCCCATCCTTGTCAGCCTAATGTCTTACTATACATTCCAGGTGGAGAAGGAGAATCGACCAGTGCGTCAGTACACCAATGTAAAGAAAGGAGTCCGCGTTGGCCTTCGTAGTGATCCCTCGTCCCATCAGCTCAACGTGAGTGGTTCTCAAACTTCACGGTCAGCCACTCCTGAAATTGCAGCCTTCACAATGGAGCAAAGTGAATTTGACGCCTTGCCGAACCAAGCAAGTTCTCATGCTAGCGTTCCTGAGACACCAACACCAGACACAGATGATGAAGATTTGCCTTTGCAAGAATGTGTGACACAGACGAGAGACGTTACAGTTGCACTGACACTGCCGGTAGCTGCAGTGGAGCTGGCAACCCTGCCCGACAATATTGAGGAGATTGCAATCCAGGCTAGCAGTACTGAAGAGCTGGCAACCTTGCCTGTTAGTGCTATAGAGCTGGCAACCCTGCCTCATGATGCTGTAGAGCTAGAAACATTGCCAGATGAGGAAATTTTGGCAGACAATTCCGTAGAACAAGAAAATGTAGTCGATTTTGCTAAATTTGAAACATTAGAAGAAGAAATAGCAGAAAATGTTGCAACATTGCAGAGTCAGCTTTTGGCAGCAAAACAAAAAGATAGAACAGCTTTAATTTGTTTAGGAGAAATCCAAGTGAAACTGAAGGATTCTGAGAAAACAATATTAGATTTGAAAGATGAACTAGAAACAGCTCAAGCTAGCCAGAGACAAGCTAAATTAAAGATTGAAAATTTAGAAGAAAGTGAGAACAAGTTAATTGTTGAGTTAAACAAACTGCAGTGTGTAAAATCTAGAGAAGAAATGTTGAAAGTGACAGTGAAAACTTTGGAGTCATCTGTAAGTGACTTGCAAGCAAACATTGAGACACAAAAGAAAGTTCACAAGAAGAAGATGGACGCACTTCAGACGGAAGTAGCAGAGCTCAAGAAGTGGAAGGCTGCAAGGGAGAAGAGAGATCAAAAGTTGGCTACTGAGTTGGCTACCGTCACCGCGAAACTCCAACAGCCAAAGTAGTGACACCTAACTGTAGCAGTCCATGTAAGCTTATTTTCAGTGAATTTGTGTGTATAGATGATGTTTAAATGTTCCTACCGTCCTATCAATTTTTGTGTGACAGTACATGTAAACTTTTTGCTCATTTATTCATTAATCTAGAAGTGTGTATATCCAGACTTCATATCAGCTGATTTTTAAGTAACCCACCATCCTGTCTAAATGTATTAAGAGAAAATATGCATGAGAAAAGAGAGAAAACAATATACTGTCTACTTCAATTAAAAATTAAGATGTAGGAGAAAGTATGTTTTAATTTCCATTCAGAATATCCTCCAGGGTATCTTTTACTTTGTTGTTATAATATTGCTATTCACTATTACAGTGAATAGAACACCTGCTCTTTGGTGTAGTGGTTAGTACACTTGGCTCTCGTCCGAGAGGTCCCCGGTTCAAATCCCGAATACCGCATACTTTTTGCGACTTGGAATGGGTGTGACTGGCTACTAGATGAAAGAGTTGGTAGGAGGAAGGCAGCTTACGGCTGTCTATACTCCGCTGGGGTGATTAAGACCGCGGAATGTTGTTCAAACAACATACGTGCCCCGCTAAGAAACGGTACATAACTGTCTGGCGTGCAGACTGGGTATTAGGAGCCCCAGAGAGCACTGTGAACAATGTTGAAAAACAAGTTCCGCCATTGGTAACCAACCACTATTACAGTACTCTCTTTTACAAATGTTTTTACAAAAATTTCGGGGGCAGCAGTACACTTTTTGTAACAGCCAAGTCTGACAAATATAATACATCATTATCGATATCAAAGTTCTTTGACCTCTTCATGAGTGACCTCCTCACCTTGATATACTTTGCTCTTACAAGCAATGGGCTGCTACCCCAAAATTTTAGCAAAAGATTTGTAAATAGGTGTACCACAACCCTATTGAGTTCCAGACAAATATTTCTTTACACCTGCATCATTTCTTGTATCATGTTTACTGTAGGTATGTGGGAATTTCATTTTTTTTTTTATGATTGATTTTCAATTTTTTTTTATCACCTCCCCTTAATTTTTAAATAATTAAATATTGTACTGAAGTGTCAATAAATCAGTCAGGAATAACAAAAGATTTCTCTTTAGGTGTACAGTACTGAACAACACTCGTTATTGCTTCAATGACAATTAAGATTTTTTTTTAATACCAATAGAGGCTTCAAGTGTTCCCCGACAGGAAAATTTTCTCCATAAGCCACCATGTTACAAAATTTGATTTTTTTCTCAGTAACTATTAAAGCTATTGATTTGAAACATCTCCTACCCCCCATTTAGTGATCTTCTGATAATGAATCAAGAACTCTTTTCCTCTAAAAAATTTCTTTAATTCCAAAACAGTGATTTCGTTTTTTTTTTTTTTTTTACATGGGTTTGGATGGGACTGTGTGGGAACACCACAAACTCAGCTGACTTGAAGCCTCTATTGGTGGTTATATAGAAACATTTCATGACACTTTTAACCTCTATGGCAGTGTAGATCAATGCCTGCAAATAGTGCAAATATATATTTTTGTAATGTGTATTAAGATGTATAATCTTTATTGCGTGATAGTGTAAAAAGAAGAACAGAACTTGGTCCTACAAATTTACCTTTTTCTATTACGTAAAGGAGTATCGACCTCAAAATTTTTTATTACAGAAATGGATAGAAGGTGCAAAGTTATGCTACCCTGATTTTTTCAGATTTTTTGGAGTCTGGGAACTAATTTTAAAAAATTATTGAAAGTACAGAGAAAGTGACCCCGCTTGACGCCTCTCTTAATAAAAGGATAAAAGAAGTGTGGGTTCAAACCCAATCTCAGCAAAACTTTTCAGCAATACTTCCCAGCCTCTAAAAAATGTGTGAAAAAAATCAGAGTGGCATAACTTTGCACCCTCTATCCATTTTTACAATAAAAAATTTTGAGGTTGATACTGCACTGTATACTGTACCGGTAGTTTTGTAGACTAGTAAAAACATTCCTTTAAAACTATGGAGGATAGGATTTGTTAAATTTACATAATTGTAAAGGTGCTGTATGATACATTAATTTCTAGATTATTCTATTCTGTAAAATTCTTATTAATTACTTGCAAAAAATATTTTCTATAAAAAGATACTTCTCAGGGATTTTTCATATTATAATTTAGTAAGGGTGAAAAATTAGTGTTAAGCTTTTATATTATTATGTAAAATTTAGAATGTTGCTAAAATGGTCGTCACATAAAAGTTGATTTGACATACCATTAGTATTGTGTTGAAGTACAAAGGAAAAGATTTGTGACGTCATATCAACTTAAAGTGAGGATCCGTTTAGATGTCAATTAAATAATAATAAAAAAATTCACTTCATGCTACTGTACAATAATTCTATATATATTATTAAATGTACAATATCGTCCTGCTAGTGCCATTTTTGAGGTTCTTACCTTTAAAAATCTTGATATCAATTGTTAGTACCTGTATTTGCTGTTGTTTTAGTTAATTGTTTTGTTTAATGGGGAAAAAAAAATAGAAAACCTAATCAACAGTAATAAAAAAAATAATGAGTCATCTTTCCAATTGATCATGTATAACAATGAAGTGTCGCTTGATAAGATAACATCATTGTTGCAAAAATAATGAAGGCGGGGAGCTCATATTATTGGTAACAAGGTACAAAATACAGTTTCTATAGAGATAAGCAAGACTAAAGAGATTACATGTACTGCAGTGCTAAATTTGGTAGCATTTTCAGCTTCTATAATGTCTTTGTTTATTGCTCTCCTTATTCATTTAACTAGCTATTTTTATTTTATGAAAAAAATATTTAACTCACAGTGAAATATGATTTTGATATGTTTTTGTTCATTAAGTTCGCATTTTCTATTATTTATTATTTTTTTTCATTATACTGTATTTAAAGATTTTTATACAGTATGCAATTTAAAACTAAAATGCATATTATATGGGAGTTTTCTTTGTTGTTGTAATGCATTTGTTTATAAATGTTGACAAAATAATGCTGTAGCAAAACAATTCTTGTACCATGTATTTTAAATCAAAATGATGGTTTTCTTTTTGTTATGTGCCAAAACTGTAATATTTTTAGGTTCTCTTTTAAAATATATTTGATAATATTTTAAATAATTTGCCTTCTTCAATAATTTAAGCAGGAACTTTTTTCCCCTCGCCCCCTTTTTTTTTTGTAAAATTACCATGGCATTAATTAATAATATTAATAATGTTAATATACATTTTGAGATATTAGGGAATTAAAAAAACTTCTGTCCATTGTTAAAAAAAATTGTGTAATCTTGACAAATGCAGTTACTTAAAATTTCTTTTAACTTGAAATATTGCAAAAAGGAACAAGATAGGAAAAACCAACAAGCCTTACCTTGATAAAGTCGATAAAAAAGACTACATCATCAAATTTAATATTGGTCAAAACGTCTCAATAATAACAATAATGTATTTGTAAATATATTTGTGTAATCTGTGCCATCAAGACTCTCCTCGCTATGGATATTTAATATGGTATGGCTTGTTGTTTTTTTCCTTGTATCTCGACTTTCCTTTTATTCAACCGCAATGGTTCACCTTTACTTATAAAATAATAATAAATAAACGATGAAATAATATTTAGATTATGTTGTGTGTAGATAACACATAATACAAGATTAAGGTTTCAAATTTATAATATGAATTATTTTAAAGGTAAATTACATTGCATGAAAAAAGAAGTTTAACTTCAATGATCAACCCAGACAACAAAATAAAATAGAGGCTGTAATTATTTATACCATAATTACTTTATAATAGGTCTGTTCGTAAATACACAATCAGACATATTAAAATTATACCAATAAACCCTTGAATTTGTATCGTGGTTTCTAAAAAAATATCATAAAATGTTGTTTTTAAACTGATGATGTCCCTGAACCGTGCACTGTGTAAAAAGATTGTAGTTCCAATTCTCCTAGTTGAAGGGAACAGCTGGTTGCAAGTTAGGCAGGACTTGTCTCTTCTTGTTCCGCCAAAACTAACAGTAAGAGTCAAATTAATTTATTATTCTCACCGGGTGTAGCCCCTAGCTGTTTGCATTTAGAGTTTAAATTTTTACAATAAGAGTACTGACTTGTTTGCAAAAGTACAAAAATCGGACAGGAACAGGAAGATCAGAAACAATACTCATTTCTGGCTACTTCCGGGGGGAATTGCAAGTAAATTTGTCTATAGTTTGGCTTCCACTGCACTCACGGTAGACAGGCTTGCAATTGTGTGGCTTTGCCGGCACTTTGGCTAACTCTGACTGCATGATCATTGCTATAGAGATCCAAGCCCTGCACTCTATAAGAGTGAGATAATCGTCCTTTGGCTGGGACTTTAGTGAAAAGTGTTTCCACATGTTTGATTCTATGTTTATATATAATGGTAACAAGACTAGTCTAGTGAGGGAATCTTATGGGATTGATAGTTCCGGTGACAATGACTTCATCAGTGTTAATTGTAACTGAAGTGTCTTTCTATCTTTTTTTTTTTTCTGAAATGTCAGATTAATTCTAATTCAGGTAATTCAGAATTCTAATAATAATAAAAAAAAAAAAAAAAAAATAGTGGACCGAGATTTGTATAATTATGATTGTCAAAAAATTAGTCATAAATATTTGTGAGCAAAATAAAATTTATTATTTTAAAATATATCCCTCAAATATTTATTATTATAATAAATATACAAATTAACATTTGATTAAAAATTTCATAAAACAAACCTGTCGTCACTCTAATTCTCAATTTAATGTGAGTTTTTTTTAAACTAAAAATGATTTTATGAAAGCTTGTTAAGGTAAATTCGAGATAATACGAATCAGCTGTTCGACATAGTCCCCTTTGATTAACATGTAAACCTTAGCAAATTCACAAAAATTCTGATTTTTTTTTAGTGCCTAAAAACCATACAAAAATTTTTAATTAAAACAATTTAAGGAGCTGATTTTTTTTTTTTTTTTTTTTTAATTATAAAGTTTTTAGTTTGTGTCTCCATGGGAAAGCTCTATGCTGTAAATTAAAAAAATTAATTAAAAAAAATTGGTTCGTTTAATTGTTTTGAAATTTTTTACATGGCTTTTATTTTAGGCACTAAAATTTTCCTCTCAAAAAATTTTCAGAATTTCATTGAATTTGCTAAGGTTTACATGTTAATCAAAGGGGACTACACGTCAAACAGCTGATTCGTAATATATAATTATGAATTAACCTACAATCTAAAAATCTACAATGGTAGACAATAAACCTGCATGAATTATTTTCTTGCATGTTAATTCACAACAAATATTAATTGTCAATATTTTAAGATTGTAAAACTTAGAGTTAAACAACACTATCATCGTGCTTACACAAATACTGTGGAGCCAGATAGCCTATAAGTACAAATAGCATTGCCACAGCCAGCACAGTGGCAGTAACCCACCCCACCACCACCCTCGTCTCTGTACCTCCCTTGATCTCGTCCCCCTCGCACAGAAAGGCGGACATCTTGGTCTCACAATCATCATCCTCCCAGCCTCCCCTCCAGACCGCGAAGTTCATACAGGACTCGAACTCAGGTCCCCGACTAGGCTCCCCCTCCAACCACGTGGTGTCTGTGAAATCCTCGCCTGTGCCGCTCCAAGTCCATTGGCTGGAGTTTGCAGCTCGATAACCGGAAGTCCACAAGTACATGTCGAAGTCTGTTAATAAGTAGAATGATGGATTCAAAATAATTTAAGTCCAGTAAAAAAATTATAAGTCCGAATTAAGGTGGATTTTCATGAGCGACAACGGCAATGCGACGCAATTTAACGTAAAATTTAAGCTGGGAAATTCTATGCGGCGGCGAATTCGCCGATAATCGTGTAAATTATACGATGATCTTTTTCTTTTAATCACCCAATATGGCCGCTAACGGTTGCTACAGCAAGTGTGCTTTATTCGCGTCGCATCGCAGGCTGGAAATCGCCCATGAAAATCCACTAAATTTCATAAACAATATTGTAACGCCGTTAAGGTAGGCAACCCTTCGTTCTTAGTAAAGTTGATGGTTGCATAACTTCATCTTCGCGCGCGTCTTGAAACAATAATTGCGCATTTTTTCATATTTTAGATGAAGAAATTAAGGGACGTCTTTTCGAGTTATTGATTGGTTATATTTAACGAATTGTCAAATTATTTTATAATTACAAATATTTTATTTTGTTGAATAATACAATAAAAATTAACATAAAATATTAAAATAATATATTAATGATTCTTATTTCTTCTTTTGCTTGAATTAATTAATAGTAGTTTTGCTTCCAATTAACATTTTGAATTAATTTATTTTAATTATATTGTATATAATTTGCATGCTTTTATTATTTGATGTATAATATATATTTTATTAATATGTATATATGCAGGCGCGGATCTAGAAAAAAAATTCGGAGGGTCGGGGCTGCCTATAAGGCGCCATGGAATATGTTAAAAAATAATGGAGTGGGGGAAATGCCTATATTGCCCATGTTAAATTCAAAATTTCGGGAGAAGGGGGAGCTGCAGCCCCCCCCTCCAAGGATCCACGCCTGTATATATGAGCTTCGTTGTATTTCATATGTACGCGTGTACGTATATTATATAATAGGTGCGCGCCTGCATACGATTTTCTTATGCACTTTTTACATAAGGTCGATCAGGAACAGGAAGTGTACATATTAAGGCAGGGTTTATACAGAAATGTCATATATAAATAAATCTTGTATATATTGCACTCTCGTGATCGCCTTGGAAAATTTCAGCTTACAGCCTTAATTGTTAATATATAATCACTACAAACAGAAATTTTCCAAGGTGACGGTTGCATTATTCCCTGACCTTCGTTCTGTGCGATCCAGTTGAAGATCATGTCATTCTTCTTCTTCGTCTGCAAACTAACCAAGGTCATGTTCATCTCCTCGCATCGACTTTCCGCAACTGGAAACGTGATCTGCGAAAATCGACCTTATATTACATGTACATAGAGGCTATAAATTGTTGCTTCAGAATGCAAATTACGTAACTATCATTATGTGCAGCCATTAACGTGTGCTTATATTTTAAATACATTTGATTTGTCATCTTGATACTTACATATTCTTCAAAATCGACACCAAAGTGAAAAATTTGCTCTCCAATCTGCACGGTTTGACTCTCCGCTGTAAAAAACTTAAGGGTAAGGTAACGCCACCAATGTTAAAAAAAATCCCTCTCACAAAAATTCTGAAAAAAATTTAAAATGTTCTCCTCTATACCCCCTATCAGTAGCTAAAATATCAGGTATACAAATACGATCTAGTTTTTGAGTTATGAATTTTTAAAGTTGACTAATTTAATATGGGAGTTTCATTTCTCCATGTTAAAGTAGTCAACTTTAAAAATTTATAACTCAAAAACTAGATCGTATTTGTACACCTGATATTTTAGCTACTGATAGGGGGTATAGAGGAGAACATTTTCAATTTTTTTCAGAATTTTTGTGAGAGGGATTTTTTTTAACATTGGTGGCGTTACCTTACCCTTAATAAATATTGTTGTTTTAAATTCTTTATTTTTAATGAAAATTCGTCCTTTTTTTTTAATTTTATTGGTATATTGGTTTATTTCCCATATAGTACGTACATTGCATTGGCCCATTGCAGCCATATATTTAAAGAAATATAATTATGATAATTCTGATAACTCTTTTATTTAATCGAGCTTATACCTATTATCCTTGCTCCAGCATTGTTTTTAACGTCTTTTTCTGCAGTTGATATTTCCCGCTGTAAATCAAAATTAATCAAGCTGAAAAATGAAAATTATAAAAAAATCTACTTTATTTATTTATCATATTTATTTACTAAAAGAATTCAAACAATAATTGCCTTCCGTGCCACTGTCACCTTTTTTTTTTTTTTTTTTTCCGTTCATTTGCTGTATGAAACCTCTGACACTTTTAATTAAATGTATAGTTTAAATACTAATAGAGTATTGACCTCAAAATTTTTTATTGCAGAAATGGATAGAGCGTGCAAAGTTATGCTATAACCCTGATTTTTTTTCAGATTTTTTAGAGCCCGGGAACTATTTTTAAAAAAATTGTTGAAATTTCTTTTTGTGACGTCACGAGACGCCACTCCTTAAGAAAAAGATAGGACCAGGGCTAATCCTCTATTGTATAATAGAGGATTAGCCCTGGATAGGACTTGCCGCCGCGTGACGTCACAAAAAGAACTTACAATAATTTTTTAAAAATAGTTCCCGGGCTCTAAAAAATCTGAAAAAAATCAGGGTAGCATAACTTTGCACGCTCTATCGGATCCATTTCTGCAATAACAAATTTTGAGGTCAATACTCTATTTTTGAAATGATGGATTAAAAATAAAAATAGCTCACTTTATATCAGACATACAACTCGAATTTCAAGTTTTTAATTTTGATCACTCACCGCACACAGAACAAAGATAACAACAATCTGTAGTAAGAGTTGGCCAAACAACATGTTTGATCTTGTATCTGTAACAATATAAAGACAATGCTAATGTGGGTCCAATATTAGCACTTGGATTACTGAGTCAAATTAACACATGCATCATATTGGACGTATATATACTGTATGTTTGGACAATTTTAAGAGGTGACTATTAAATTTATTCAATCAACATTATTATAATAATAATAATAATAAAATGACACCACTGAAGCAAATGGAGTACCGATCTAAATTTTTTTTATTGCAGAAATGGATAGAGGGTGCAAAGTTATGCAACTCTGATTTTTTTCAGATTTTTTAGAGCCCGGCAACTATTTTTTTAAAAATTATTGAAAGTGCAGAAAAAGTGCCGCCTCTCTTAATAAAAGATAGGACCCAAAAGGGACGTGGGTTCGAACCCGACCTCGCCAAAACTTTTTAGCAATACTTCCTGGTCCCTAAAAAATCTGAAAAAAATCAGAGTAACATAACTTTTCATCCTCTATCCATTATTTCTGCTATAAAAAATTTTGAGGTCGATACTTTATTCTGTCATGCATAAATATGAGGATGAAAAAATTATAGCAGTTGATATCAAATCTGCCCAAATAAAAATTCCACACAACTAAATTATTACATAAAAAACTTATCTTTTATTATATATATATATATATATATATTTATATTTTACTTGTTTTTTTTTATGTGTAAAATATAAGATATATTTATAGTTTTACTATAGAGTATTGTCCTCAATTTTTTTTTTATTGCAGAAATGGATAGAGGGTGCAAAGTTATGCTATCCTGATTTTTTTCAGATTTTTTAGAGCCCGGGAACTATTTTTAAAAAATTATTGAAAGTCCTTTTCGTGACGTCACGAGACGCCGCTCCTTAAGAAAAAGATAGGACTTGCCGCCGCGTGACGTCACAAAAAGTACTTTCAATAATTTTTTAAAAATAGTTGCAGGTCTCAAAAAAAATCTGAAAAAAATCAGGGTAGCATAACTTTGCACCCTCTATCCATTTCTGCAATAAAAAAAAAATTGAGGACAATACTCCATTGTAAAATGATAAGCATTAATTAATGTTGTCATTAATCCATAACAGCATTGCCAATAGGGGGGTACGGGGGGTCGAGACGACCCGTAAGTCTGTAAAATACCAAAATACTGTTCAAAAAAATTATGAAACAATTTGTAATCCTAATCCACCCAGCAATGTGTATTTCAGTAATAATAATAGTGAGAAAAAAGGTTATTTTTTATAAACATGTGATTCAGATAGCGGGTCGTTTTGACCCCCCCCCCTCTCTCCCGGCCTTGGTACAGCGTGAACATTGATATAAAATGAACAACTTACCTTATGATCTTAATTCTTGACTGAGTGACAATTGACAAATACATCGTTATAAATCTATCATTGGTCTTTAATTGGTTTCGTTATCAGAAATGATTATACTTATCTGATGCAGTTCAAATGATACACTGATTATAATTTATAATAATTTACATAGTCTTAATTTTAAGATTTTGATTGCCTTATTAGATAAAAAATTATAGATTATTTAATTTAATATGTACAATTCAATTTAAACTTATCTGTAATATTAACTGGCTGCGTTTCTTTGATTTTTAAAATTGATTTTATGAAATTTTCTCATTAATAAAAAATATGCTAATTTTCTATTTTTTTTTCTCTGTCGAATCTCCTCAACTCTTTCATAGATAATTAAAATAATAGTAAAAAAAAAATATATATACTGTATATATGTATATAATAGGTAATATTTCTGGGGGAAAACAGTTGAGTCTAATAAATTCTTATTAATGATTAACATTCTATAACAAGATGATTATTATAACAATTATTATAACGAACAGAGAACAAAGGAGATACTATACGCATATAAAATATGTACAAATAAAATCAAATTTACGTAATTAATAATATATAATATTACGGTATACTATCTGCTAGCTAGTATCGCGTGTATATTTCTGCATGCATGGCCTCTAACTATATAGAGCGCGGAAAAAATTCATTTTGCCTATTTGTGCACATGAGGACTATTTTGATGTCATTTAGGATGTCCACCGACCTCCGGAAGTGGATGAAAATGAGCCTATATAAAAAAAGAGACTATTTAGACTATTTTTGGATTTTGAGACTATTTTGGCAAAAGATTACTTTTTTGTGACTTTTTGACATATTTTTAGTGCATTTCAGCTCTTTTCTTCACATTATTTGTCATAAAAAAAAGGGAGTAAAGAAACAAAGACTTCAGTCTTTGTAAGGGAAGTCTGTGTAAAGAAATATAAAAAAGTAAAACTTTTAAACACACTTTAGCACTTTTGAAACACCTTTTTGCTGCATTTTCTAAAAAAAAAATTAACTTTTTTATAGACTTTTCAAAAAAGTGACTTTCCAAAAATGTTACGAATGTTATAAGTTGACTTTTTAGGCGCCTATTTTTCGAAAAAAATGTGACTTTTTTCTGCGCTCTACCTATAATCTATAATTTATCACACTCGCAGAAAGGTTAATCCCTCTGCAAAGTTGCTCATGCAGGTAGCAGAGGGTTTCAATGGAGTGTATAACTGCGACCTCAATTTTTTCCTTGTAAAAATTTATAGAATAGGTGCAAAATATTTATACTATCGGTGCAAAATATTTATACTATCGGTGCAAAATATTTATACTATCGGTGCAAAATATTTATACTAAAAATATTATTGAATATGTCAATTTTATGACGTCGTGCAGGAAAATAAAATAAATGTGCTGAAGATTTTTTTTTTTTATTCTCTAGCTGAGGAACAATTAATTATTATTATTATTTTTTTCTTTTTTTAGCTTCTCAACTGAACCCTACTATAGGGTACTGGCCACAATTTTAAGTGACTGAATTTAACCTCCCGGCTCTTCGTAGACCCTATATTGTGAGTCCCTTCCAAACCGGGGCGGCCATGGTCTAAGCAATCCATCCCAGCATTCATTCGCCTGGGTATGACTGAGGAAACCATGGAAACCTCAATCAGGATGGTCGGCAATTGATGGGAGCACACCATCAATCACCTCCCGGATGCATGAGTGGGTGTATTCTTTAGCAACCGCCACTTGTTAAAAGTTTGGCGGTGCATGGCTGGGATCGAACTCACGACCATCCGATTACGAATCAGAGGCGTATATATCACTGCGTCAAAAGTACCCGGTTTTAACAATTAATAAAGAGCTGCAATCCACACTCCACTTTATAACAGTTTCCAAGCTCTGACTGGATCCCTGACTGTCCTCTCCACTTTTTAACACAGAAAGCATACAAAAAGTGACCTCAAAAACCCCCTTCCAGATGGCCTGCCTCATTGTCTGTAATATATGCCTATTTGACCCTGTCTGGCCTCTATATAACTTCCCCCCAAAGTCCGAGCATGAGAGTTTCTTATCTGTTTGTGTTTTTGTACGATAAATACTTCTTAACTACACGTTAACGACTAAATGGTGCTTATAGCCTCTATTATATGTATCACCATCAACAGTCGATCAGTCAGATAGGCATGATATGATACTTTTCAATTAAATTGCATGGGGATTTGGGGGTTAACCACTATGCCCAGAAAGTTGTGATTAAGCAAATTGTCCCTCCAGTAAATTTTATTATAGCAGAAAAAAGATTTTTTACTGAAACTAAAATGAACCAATTCAAATTTTTCTTGTCTACAATAGACTGGCCATCAGCTGTGTATGACAAAAACTCTGAGGATATGTTTAATAATTTTTATAGATTTTTTAAATATGGGTTTAATTTATTTTTTTTTTTTACAAAAAAAAAAAAAATCAAATAAGAAAAATAGTACTTCTTGGTTTACTCCTAAACTAAGGGCAAAGAAAAAATTTGTATATAAATTTTATAAAAACAGGAAGACTGACAATGGTCTATTTAAAAGGACAAAAAAACAATATAACAAAGATTTAGTTGCAGAAAAGCAAAATTATTTATATAATCAAGTTTCTCAGTCAACCAATATCTCAAAAACTGTTTGGGAAGTTGTGCAAGGTGAAACAGGTAAAAAGAGAGGATGTAAAAATAAATTTAAAAAAATTATTTTATCATGTCCTGTGACAGGCACTAAAATTACAGATCCTCAACAAATTGCTAATCAACTAAATGATTATTATATTAATTCAGTTAAGGATTTAGTATTTAATAATTCTGTTACTGAAACTAAAATATATGGTACTAAAACCATAGATTCAATTGTATTTTTCACACTCAGTAAAATTGATATGTTGAAATATATAAAAAAGCTAAAAAATAAATATTCTTGTGGCATGGATGACATCCCTGATGCTGTATAAGTTAAATATGTAGCAGAGGAAATTTGTGAACCTCTGAGTGTAATAATTTCATGTCTTATTATTGACGGTATTTTTCCTAGTGTATTAAAAACAGCAAAGATAACACCGTATCCGAAGTTACTGTTATTATTCTTAGAATCATATTATAGACCGTTAGCACAATTATCTGTATTTTCTAAATTCATTGAATTTGCTGCTAAAGATATGGTGCAGAACTTCTGCACTGCTAAAAACATTTTTTCTCCCTGTCAACATGGATTTACAAAATTATGTTCTACAACAACAGCAGTGACTGAGCTAGTAAATGAAGTTAACAAGCAGCATGAACTAAAAAATTATTTACTTGCTGTGTTTGTTGATTTAAAAAAAGCATTTGATGTTGTTGATCATAAATTATTATTTGCAAAACTTGAGTTTAATGGTATACGAGGAAACTGTCTATCTTTTTTTGAGTCGTATCTAAGCCAAAGAACACAATATGTTTTTGTAAGTGATACTAATGATAAAGGTGAGCAAAAATCATTTAAATCAGAAAAATTAAACTGTAATCATGGAGTTCCACAAGGTTCTGTATTTGGGCCTTTACTTTTTGTTCTATTTATTAATGATTTAGAAATAGCTCTCAAAGGTGTCTGCAGACTTATTCTGTATGCAGATGATATTGTATTGCTTATTATTGGCAAGAATCTTGAGGAACTTATAAAAAATCAGGCTCTTGCTATGAAAATTCTCGAAGAGTATCTCAACAATAACCATCTTGTAATAAATCATTTAAAAACTAATTATATATGCTGTTCAATAGATCTGTTAATACTAAGACACAATTTGAATCATTGACAAATATCAAACTGGTCTCAAACTGTAAATATCTTGGAATAATAATTGATGACAAATTGTCCTGGCAAACACATATATATTGCTGACCTAAATAAGAAACTGGCCAAAACTAATTTTGCAATGAATCAATTACGAAAAGTGTGTAATTTAGAAACGTTAAAAAAAGTATACTATGGCTATGTGTATTCTATTATTACCTATGGAGTTCTATTGTGGGGTTCATCTGCCCATGCTGACAGTGTTTTTGTTTGCCAAAAAAAAATTATTAGAAGTATGATTCAAGCAAAAGCCAGACAAAGTTGTAAAAAAATATGGGAGCAACTTAATATATTGAATTTTCCAAGTATTTGTATTTTTTTTATGATAATGTATGTTAAAAGAAACTATTCTATGTTTGAAATTAATAGAAATATTACTGGATATAATACTAGGCAGTCAAACCTAATCCATAAAAAATATGGAGCTTACGAGCAAACTAAAAGAGATCATTTCCTTCTGAGCTCGTTATTGTATAATAAACTTCCTGATTCTTTAAAACAAATTGAAAGTATATCAATTTTTAAGACACAATTGTTTACTTATCTTATTAAAAAGAATTGTTATTCTATTCACAAGAAAAATATTAATAATGAACGTGTCAATTCTTATTTCTGATAATCTTTGTTTTATATATATTGGAATTATTTGTATATTATAAATTGTATGTATGTATTGTTTTACTAATTTCTTTTTGTGTTTTCAGATATTAAATAACTGTATAATGTAGTCACAATGTACCAACTGGTATTTAATGTGAATAAATAAATAAATAAATAAACTCTCTGCCCCCCACTTTTTATATGTATACGAAAAAACGCAAATCTCGCGCTGCTCGCGCAACTTACCAAAATTAGTTGACATTGCAGCTTGACAAACATCATTCACAGTTTGAATTCAGAATATTATTATAGTTTTTATTGAACACTCTCACAGAGATTAATAGATTATACTAAAGTGACAGAGCAGGCGTGACAGCACGTGACAGTATTTATTATTTAAAAAAAAAGATGATGCAGCCAGACCCAGCTGAAGTTACCTCCAAATCACCTCCACGCCAGCTCCAAGGAATTGTGACGTCACGGAAAAGTACAACCCTCGCACACTGATCTTGTTTGTATTTTAAAACGTTAATTCTCGGGTTAAATGGATTATTAACGACCTGTAGACTGAATATAAATAGTATTTATAACATTTAATTGTCATTTATAAAAATTCTATGATTTTTTATTAAGAAATTAGCTAAACTAAAAAATTAAAGGCGGCAAAATTTTAAATGCCATGTGTGTCGGAGCTTTTATTAATTAAATTTTAAAAGTTGTTGAGCTCATTATTTAATTTCTAGGGAACGAAGTGTACGTCGTGCCGGTTACTAACACATCACAAATTATAGGTAACAACATCCTTTAAATGAATCCGTAAAAAAATTTGATGAAACCAGGGGATAAAGGAACAATTTTGTCTTGGAGGTGGAAATTTATTAAAAAAATCAACGATCCTCGGTATAAAATAATTTCTAGGGAACGAAGTAAACGTCGTGCCAGTTACTGACACATCACAGATTATAGGTAACAACATCCTATAAATGAATCCGTAAAAAAATTTCATGAAACCAGGGGATAAAGGAACAATTTTGACTTGGAGGTGGAAATTTATTAAAAAAAATCAACGATCCTCGGTATAAAAAAATTTCTAGGGAACGAAGTGTACGTTGTGCCAGTTACTTACACATCACAAATTATAGGTAACAACATCTTTTAAATGAATCCGTAAAAAAATTTGATGAAACCAGGGGATAAAGGAACAATTTTGTCTTGGAGGTGGAAATTTATTAAAAAAATCAACGATCCTCGGTATAAAAAAATTTCTAGGGAACGAAATAAACGTCGTGCCAGTTACTGACACATCACAAATTATAGGTAACAACATCTTTTAAATGAATCCGTAAAAAAAATTCATGAAACCAGGGGATAAAGGAACAATTTTGACTTGGAGGTGGAAATTTATTAAAAAAAATCAACGATCCTCGGTATAAAAAAATTTCTAGGGAACGCAATAAACGTCGTGCCAGTTACTGAAACATCACAAATTATAGGTAACAACATTCTTTAAATGAATCCGTAAAAAAATTTGATGAAACCAGGGGATAAAGGAACAATTTTGTCTTGGAGGTGGAAATTTATTAAAAAAATCAACGATCCTCGGTATAAAAAAATTTCTAGGGAACGAAATAAACGTCGTGCCAGTTACTGACACATCACAAATTATAGGTAACAACATCCTTTAAATGAATCCGTAAAAAAATTTGATGAAACCAGGGGATAAAGGAACAATTTTGACTTGGAGGTGGAAATTTATTAAAAAAAATCAACGATCCTCGGTATAAAAAAATTTCTAGGGAACGAAGTGTACGTCGTGCCAGTTACTGACACATCACAAATTATAGGTAACAACATCTTTTAAATGAATCCGTAAAAAAAATTGATGAAACCAGGGGATAAAGGAACAATTTTGTCTTGGAGGTGGAAATTTATTAAAAAAATCAACGATCCTCGGTATAAAAAAATTTCTAGGGAACGAAGTGTACGTCGTGCCAGTTACTGACACATCACAGATTATAGGTAACAACATCCTTTAAATGAATCCGTAAAAAAATTTCATGAAACCAGGGGATAAAGGAACAATTTTGACTTGGAGGTGGAAATTTATTAAAAAAAATCAACGATCCTCGGTACAAAAAAATTTCTAGGGAACGCAATAAACGTCGTGCCAGTTACTGACACATCACAAATTATAGGTAACAACATTCATTAAATGAATCCGTAAAAAAATTTGATGAAACCAGGGGATAAAGGAACAATTTTGACTTGGAGGTGGAAATTTATTAAAAAAAATCAACGATCCTCGGTATAAAAAAATTTCTAGGGAACGAAGTGTACGTCGTGCCAGTTACTGACACATCACAAATTATAGGTAACAACATCTTTTAAATGAATCCGTAAAAAAATTTGATGAAACCAGGGGATAAAGGAACAATTTTGTCTTGGAGGTGGAAATTTATTAAAAAAATCAACGATCCTCGGTATAAAATAATTTCTAGGGAACGAAATAAACGTCGTGCCAGTTACTGACACATCACAAATTATAGGTAACAACATTCTTTAAATGAATCCGTAAAAAAATTTGATGAAACCAGGGGATAAAGGAACAATTTTGTCTTGGAGGTGGAAATTTATTAAAAAAATCAACGATCCTCGGTATAAAAAAATTTCTAGGGAACGAAATAAACGTCGTGCCAGTTACTGACACATCACAAATTATAGGTAACAACATCCTTTAAATGAATCCGTAAAAAAATTTGATGAAACCAGGGGATAAAGGAACAATTTTGTCTTGGAGGTGGAAATTTAATAAAAAAAATCAACGATCCTCGGTATAAAAAAATTTCTAGGGAACGAAGTGTACATCGTGCCAGTTACTGACACATCACAAATTATAGGTAACAACATTCATTAAATGAATCCGTAAAAAAATTTGATGAAACCAGGGGATAAAGGAACAATTTTGACTTGGAGGTGGAAATTTATTAAAAAAAATCAACGATCCTCGGTATAAAAAAATTTCTAGGGAACGAAGTGTACGTCGTGCCAGTTACTGACACATCACAAATTATAGGTAACAACATCTTTTAAATGAATCCGTAAAAAAATTTGATGAAACCAGGGGATAAAGGAACAATTTTGTCTTGGAGGTGGAAATTTATTAAAAAAATCAACGATCCTCGGTATAAAAAAATTTCTAGGGAACGAAATAAACGTCGTGCCAGTTACTGACACATCACAAATTATAGGTAACAACATCCTTTAAATGAATCCGTAAAAAAATTTGATGAAACCAGGGGATAAAGGAACAATTTTGTCTTGGAGGTGGAAATTTATTAAAAAAAATCAACGATCCTCGGTATAAAAAAATTTCTAGGGAACGAAGTGTACATCGTGCCAGTTACTGACACATCACAAATTATAGGTAACAACATCTTTTAAATGAATCCGTAAAAAAATTTGATGAAACCAGGGGATAAAGGAACAATTTTGTCTTGGAGGTGGAAATTTATTAAAAAAATCAACGATCCTCGGTATAAAAAAATTTCTAGGGAACGAAATAAACGTCGTGCCAGTTACTGACACATCACAAATTATAGGTAACAACATCTTTTAAATGAATCCGTAAAAAAATTTGATGAAACCAGGGGATAAAGGAACAATTTTGTATTGGAGGTGGAAATTTATTAAAAAAATCATCGATCCTCGGTATAAAAAAAATTTCTAGGGAACGAAGTGTACGTCGTGCCAGTTACTGACACATCACAGATTATAGGTAACAACATCCTTTAAATGAATCCGTAAAAAAATTGATGAAACCAGGGGATAAAGGAACAATTTTGTCTTGGAGGTGGAAATTTATTAAAAAAATCAACGATCCTCGGTATAAAAAAAATTTCTAGGGAACGAAGTGTACGTCGTGCCAGTTACTGACACATCACAGATTATAGGTAACAACATCCTTTAAATGAATCCGTAAAAAAATTTCATGAAACCAGGGGATAAAGGAACAATTTTGACTTGGAGGTGGAAATTTATTAAAAAAAATCAACGATCCTCGGTACAAAAAAATTTCTAGGGAACGCAATAAACGTCGTGCCAGTTACTGACACATCACAAATTATAGGTAACAACATCCTTTAAGTGAATCCGTAAAAAAATTTGATGAAACCAGCTGATAAAGGAACAATTTTGTCTTGGAGGTGGAAATTTATTAAAAAAATCAACGATCCTCGGTATAAAATAATTTCTAGGGAACGAAGTGTACGTCGTGCCAGTTACTGACACATCACAAATTATAGGTAACAACATCTTTTAAATGAATCCGTAAAAAAAATTGATGAAACCAGGGGATAAAGGAACAATTTTGTCATGGAGGTGGAAATTTATTAAAAAAATCAACGATCCTCGGTATAAAAAAATTTCTAGGGAACGAAGTGTACGTCGTGCCAGTTACTGACACATCACAAATTATAGGTATCAACATCTTTTAAATGAATCCGTAAAAAAATTTGATGAAACCAGGGGATAAAGGAACAATTTTGTCTTGGAGGTGGAAATTTATTAAAAAAATCAACGATCCTCGGTATAAAATAATTTCTAGGGAACGAAGTGTACGTCGTGCCAGTTACTAACACATCACAGATTATAGGTAACAACATCCTTTAAATGAATCCTTAAAAAAATTTGATGAAACCAGGGGATAAAGGAACAATTTTGAATTGGAGGTAGAAATTTAATAAAACAAATCAACGATCCTCGGTATAAAAAAATTTCTAGGGAACGAAGTGTACGTCGTGCCAGTTACTGACACATCACAAATTATAGGTAACAACATCTTTTAAATGAATCCGTAAAAAAATTTCATGAAACCAGGGGATAAAGGAACAATTTTGACTGTGAGGTGGAAATTTATTTAAAAAAATCAACGATCCTCGGTACAAAAAAATTTCTAGGGAACGCAATAAACGTCGTGCCAGTTACTGACACATCACAAATTATAGGTAACAACATTCTTTAAATGAATCCGTAAAAAAATTTGATGAAACCAGGGGATAAAGGATTCATTTAAAGGATGTTGTTACCTATAATTTGTGATGTGTCAGTAACTGGCACGACGTTTATTTCGTTCCCTAGAAATTATTTAATACCGAGGATCGTTGATTTTTTTAATAAATTTCCACCTCCAAGACAAAATTTTTCCTTTATCCCCTGGTTTCATCAAATTTTTTTACGGATTCATTTAAAGGATGTTGTTACCTATAATTTGTGATGTGTCAGTAACTGGCACGACGATTATTTCGTTCCCTAGAAATTTTTTTATACCGAGGATCGTTGATTTTTTTTAATAAATTTCCACCTCCAAGTCAAAATTGTTCCTTTATCCCCTGGTTTCATCAAATTTTTTTACGGATTCATTTAAAGAATGTTGTTACCTATAATCTGTGATGTGTCAGTAACTGGCACGACGTACACTTCGTTCCCTAGAAATTTTTTTATACCGAGGATCGATGATTTTTTTTATTAAATTTCCACCTCCAAGACAAAATTGTTCCTATATCCCCTGGTTTCATCAAATTTTTTTACGGATTCATTTAAAAAATGTTGTTACCTATAATTTGTGAAGTGTCAGTAACTGGCACGACGTTTATTGCGTTCCCTAGAAATTTTTTTGTACCGAGGATCGTTGATTTTTTTTAATAAATTTCCACCTCCAAGTTAAAATTGTTACTTTATCCCCTGGTTTCATGAAATTTTTTTACGGATTCATTTAAAAGATGTTGTTACCTATAATCTGTGATGTGTCAGTAACTGGCACGACGTACACTTCGTTCCCTAGAAATTTTTTTATACCGAGGATCGTTGATTTTTTTTATTAAATTTCCACCTCCAAGACAAAATTGTTCCTTTATCCCCTGGTTTCATCAAATTTTTTTACGGATTCATTTAAAGAATGTTGTTACCTATAATTTGTGATGTGTCAGTAACTGGCACGACGTTTATTGCGTTCCCTAGAAATTTTTTTATACCGAGGATCGTTGATTTTTTTTAATAAATTTCCACCTCCAAGTCAATATTGTTCCTTTATCCCCTGGTTTCATGAATTTTTTTTACGGATTCATTTAAAAGATGTTGTTACCTATGATTTGTGATGTGTCAGTAACTGGCACGACGTACACTTCGTTCCCTAGAAATTTTTTTATACCGAGGATCGTTGATTTTTTTTAATAAATTTCCACCTCCAAGTCAAAATTGTTCCTTTATCCCCTGGTTTCATCAAATTTTTTTACGGATTCATTTAATGAATGTTGTTACCTATAATTTGTGATGTGTCAGTAACTGGCACGACGTTTATTGCGTTCCCTAGAAATTTTTTTGTACCGAGGATCGTTGATTTTTTTTAATAAATT
The DNA here is from genome assembly GCA_949825025.1 of Siphlonurus alternatus. Classification (NCBI taxonomy): domain Eukaryota; kingdom Metazoa; phylum Arthropoda; class Insecta; order Ephemeroptera; family Siphlonuridae; genus Siphlonurus; species Siphlonurus alternatus. The sequence continues at coordinate 28,136,948 of OX463783.1, read as the reverse complement.
TCCACCTCCAAGTCAAAATTGCTCCTTTATCCCCTGGTTTCATGAAATTTTTTTACGGATTCATTTAAAGGATGTTGTTACCTATAATCTGTGATGTGTCAGTAACTGGCACGACGTACACTTCGTTCCCTAGAAATTTTTTTTATACCGAGGATCGTTGATTTTTTTAATAAATTTCCACCTCCAAGACAAAATTGTTCCTTTATCCCCTGGTTTCATCAATTTTTTTTACGGATTCATTTAAAAGATGTTGTTACCTATAATTTGTGATGTGTCAGTAACTGGCACGACGTACACTTCGTTCCCTAGAAATTTTTTTTATACCGAGGATCGTTGATTTTTTTAATAAATTTCCACCTCCAAGACAAAATTGTTCCTTTATCCCCTGGTTTCATCAATTTTTTTACGGATTCATTTAAAGGATGTTGTTACCTATAATCTGTGATGTGTCAGTAACTGGCACGACGTACACTTCGTTCCCTAGAAATTTTTTTTATACCGAGGATCGATGATTTTTTTAATAAATTTCCACCTCCAAGACAAAATTGTTCCTTTATCCCCTGGTTTCATCAAATTTTTTTACGGATTCATTTAAAGGATGTTGTTACCTATAATTTGTGATGTGTCAGTAACTGGCACGACGTTTATTTCGTTCCCTAGAAATTTTTTTATACCGAGGATCGTTGATTTTTTTAATAAATTTCCACCTCCAAGACAAAATTGTTCCTTTATCCCCTGGTTTCATCAATTTTTTTTACGGATTCATTTAAAGGATGTTGTTACCTACAATCTGTGATGTGTCAGTAACTGGCACGACGTACACTTCGTTCCCTAGAAATTTTTTTATACCGAGGATCGTTGATTTTTTTTATTAAATTTCCACCTCCAAGACAAAATTGTTCCTTTATCCCCTGGTTTCATCAAATTTTTTTACGGATTCATTTAAAGAATGTTGTTACCTATAATTTGTGAAGTGTCAGTAACTGGCACGACGTTTATTGCGTTCCCTAGAAATTTTTTTGTACCGAGGATCGTTGATTTTTTTTAATAAATTTCCACCTCCAAGTCAAAATTGTTCCTTTATCCCCAGGTTTCATGAAATTTTTTTACGGATTCATTTAAAAGATGTTGTTACCTATAATCTGTGATGTGTCAGTAACTGGCACGACGTACACTTCGTTCCCTAGAAATTTTTTTATACCGAGGATCGTTGATTTTTTTTATTAAATTTCCACCTCCAAGACAAAATTGTTCCTTTATCCCCTGGTTTCATCAAATTTTTTTACGGATTCATTTAAAAGATGTTGTTACCTATAATTTGTGATGTGTCAGTAACTGGCACGACGTTTATTTCGTTCCCTAGAAATTATTTTATACCGAGGATCGTTGATTTTTTTAATAAATTTCCACCTCCAAGACAAAATTGTTCCTTTATCCCCTGGTTTCATCAAATTTTTTTACGGATTCATTTAAAAGATGTTGTTACCTATAATTTGTGATGTGTCAGTAACTGGCACGACGTACACTTCGTTCCCTAGAAATTTTTTTATACCGAGGATCGTTGATTTTTTTTAATAAATTTCCACCTCCAAGTCAAAATTGTTCCTTTATCCCCTGGTTTCATCAAATTTTTTTACGGATTCATTTAATGAATGTTGTTACCTATAATTTGTGATGTGTCAGTAACTGGCACGACGTTTATTGCGTTCCCTAGAAATTTTTTTGTACCGAGGATCGTTGATTTTTTTTAATAAATTTCCACCTCCAAGTCAAAATTGTTCCTTTATCCCCTGGTTTCATGAAATTTTTTTACGGATTCATTTAAAGGATGTTGTTACCTATAATCTGTGATGTGTCAGTAACTGGCACGACGTACACTTCGTTCCCTAGAAATTTTTTTATACCGAGGATCGTTGATTTTTTTAATAAATTTCCACCTCCAAGACAAAATTGTTCCTTTATCCCCTGGTTTCATCAATTTTTTTTACGGATTCATTTAAAAGATGTTGTTACCTATAATTTGTGATGTGTCAGTAACTGGCACGACGTACACTTCGTTCCCTAGAAATTTTTTTATACCGAGGATCGTTGATTTTTTTTAATAAATTTCCACCTCCAAGTCAAAATTGTTCCTTTATCCCCTGGTTTCATCAAATTTTTTTACGGATTCATTTAAAGGATGTTGTTACCTATAATTTGTGATGTGTCAGTAACTGGCACGACGTTTATTTCGTTCCCTAGAAATTTTTTTATACCGAGGATCGTTGATTTTTTTAATAAATTTCCACCTCCAAGACAAAATTGTTCCTTTATCCCCTGGTTTCATCAAATTTTTTTACGGATTCATTTAAAGAATGTTGTTACCTATAATTTGTGATGTTTCAGTAACTGGCACGACGTTTATTGCGTTCCCTAGAAATTTTTTTATACCGAGGATCGTTGATTTTTTTTAATAAATTTCCACCTCCAAGTCAAAATTGTTCCTTTATCCCCTGGTTTCATGAATTTTTTTTACGGATTCATTTAAAAGATGTTGTTACCTATAATTTGTGATGTGTCAGTAACTGGCACGACGTTTATTTCGTTCCCTAGAAATTTTTTTATACCGAGGATCGTTGATTTTTTTAATAAATTTCCACCTCCAAGACAAAATTGTTCCTTTATCCCCTGGTTTCATCAAATTTTTTTACGGATTCATTTAAAAGATGTTGTTACCTATAATTTGTGATGTGTCAGTAACTGGCACGACGTACACTTCGTTCCCTAGAAATTTTTTTATACCGAGGATCGTTGATTTTTTTTAATAAATTTCCACCTCCAAGTCAAAATTGTTCCTTTATCCCCTGGTTTCATGAAATTTTTTTACGGATTCATTTATAGGATGTTGTTACCTATAATCTGTGATGTGTCAGTAACTGGCACGACGTTTACTTCGTTCCCTAGAAATTATTTTATACCGAGGATCGTTGAATTTTTTAATAAATTTCCACCTCCAAGACAAAATTGTTCCTTTATCCCCTGGTTTCATCAAATTTTTTTACGGATTCATTTAAAGGATGTTGTTACCTATAATTTGTGATGTGTTAGTAACCGGCACGACGTACACTTCGTTCCCTAGAAATTAAATAATGAGCTCAACAACTTTTAAAATTTAATTAATAAAAGCTCCGACACACATGGCATTTAAAATTTTGCCGCCTTTAATTTTTTAGTTTAGCTAATTTCTTAATAAAAAATCATAGAATTTTTATAAATGACAATTAAATGTTATAAATACTATTTATATTCAGTCTACAGGTCGTTAATAATCCATTTAACCCGAGAATTAACGTTTTAAAATACAAACAAGATCAGTGTGCGAGGGTTGTACTTTTCCGTGACGTCACAATTCCTTGGAGCTGGCGTGGAGGTGATTTGGAGCTAAGTTATGCACGGTTGCAGCCAGCTGTGATTTGTAAACAATCAAACAATTGAGCAGCGACGCAGCGTAACATCAGTCACGTGCTGGTCACGTGATGCTGATGTGATTCAATATGGATTCAAAAATATTACGTTAAAACGTGATCGGTAAGTTAGCTATTAAAGATTAAAATAAAGATTAAAGATTAAAATAGCAGTATGTATTATACACACATTACATACATACACCACTGCTTGCGGCTATTGTGGGTATTCCACCACGGTGGCTCGCTTGCTTAATTGCGGCTGACTCTCGATCTCAGCCCCTCCCTGAACTTAATTTATACTTTTTAGACTTCAATTCATAATATTCCCCACTAAAATATTTGGCAAATTAAAGTAGATATATAGTTTAAATAATATATGTAATTGGTATCAGCTAGGTCGCAGTTATGTGTATGCATATAATATAAATCAAAAAAATTAAAAAAAAAAAAAATCAATATTGCTGGAATTGTATTGTAGCTTTATAGACAGCAAAGTGGGCGCGCGTCTTGGGTGCAGAATTAACTGTCATAAACTTTATAAATTCTTAAAATGTTCAAAAATTATGATCATTTGGTGAATATATAGGCCAAGTTCCCTTCAAGTTTCTGCATGCAGGCCGCCCTGCAAGTATTATATGCTGGTATTTTTTATGCATATAGAACTAGGAAAGGTAGATACATTGGGAGGGGGGATCATCAGTGGAAGCTGGAGTTCAGGGGTAGTGGAAGCGATGTGGGAAAGTATTCCTTCATAAACCGAACAGTGAGGGAGTGGAACTCCCTGCCGTCCGAGGTGGTGGGGGCGGAGAGTTACGGGGGATTTAAGAGTGCGTTGAGCACTATATTGCGAGCCACCGTGGTTTAGCCACATTTGCCGCAGAGCGTTAAAAATCTAAATCTACAGTATGCATATATATCATGGCGCGTACGTAGTCTATGCATACGTATGCATACTGCAAAATTAACTCATGCATGCACAGCGTGCAATAGGCCGGGTGCGCCATGGTCATCTCAAGATTTAGTGTCACTATCTTGGGGTCAACTCTCGCGAAAAAATCGTGCCATGCAGCTAGATAATAATGCATATATACTGCATGTACATTATTATTTTTTTATTTATTTATTTCACCCAAAGAAAATACAAAATATTTGAGTTATATCATTAATACATATATGCTTGTGGAGTTAATTTTATTAACCTTAATTGAGACAAAAATTACTTAATTGAAATAAATATAATATATATATATTTTTTTAGCTTCTCAACTGAACCCTATTATAGGGTACCGGCCACAATTAAGTGACTGAATTTAACCTCCCGGCTCTTCGTAGACCCTACTTTTGTGGGTCCCTTCCAAACTGGGTACAGTAAGCTCTTAGATAATATTTATATAGGTGCTTGATTCTGCTTATACCTTTCATGTAATTATATATTATATATATATATATATTTAATATTTCTGGCTCCTCTAGCTGATAATTAATATTGAAATCATTTATCTACTGATAATATTAGTCTTTTATTAAACACAAAAAGTGTACATACATAATATAATTTATATACCATGGCATGATACATAATATAATATCCTTATATAAATTTAACAAGCCAGAGTGACTTAATTGTCATTAGACGTTATGACTGTTATGAGTGTTTTTGTTAAAGCCTAGGAGTCTATTTGGTGCTACCCAAGAAGGAGAGAAGATACACCCCCTTGTGAGTTCAGCCTTTTGATTGGACGCGGTCTGCTAGCAGCACTGATATGACAGCCAATCAGGTGAGATCTTAATTTAAATTTCTACGACTTTCCGAAATTTTGAAGAAGTATAAAGTTGCTTTTGTTCAACAAAAGTACATCAATATATATTAATTTTGTAAAACTTCACTCTTTATGGTTTTGTGACTTAAACTTAAAGCGACATTCCGGAGAAAAAATCGATCATAAACTAATATAATATTACTACTCCTAGCGTCATTGTAGTAAGTTCTACAAGAACAAAAAAAAATTTAAAAAATTATTTACGTGCATAATTGCACTTTTAAATTTAAAGTCTTGGGTCTCATCGGGGCCAACTAAACGTCGGAACTTGTAAATTTACAAAGGATTACAAAGGAAAATTGAAAGAGACTCTGTTTGGTATGCTGTGGAAGTGCCCAATCTTAACGTAGGGAGTGGAAACTTCACAGAATTTTTAATTAATATGTGGACTAAAATACTGGCTAGTGTCAATATTTTCGGAGTGCCTCGAATGAAGTTATAAGGTTTGCAATAAAACGTAATAATTCAACAAGCCGCCAAGGTTCCCCCACTACAACCTCCCTCTTGCTCGCAAGAGAAGGCGGAGGAGGCGGAAGAGCGGGGTGCCACACGTGGCGAGGCGGCGAGGGTAGTTTTTGCCTGGACTTTACAAAAAAAAAAAAAATCGGGAGGTAACAATGCTGTAAGGAGGACTAAAGAAAAAGACGGATAGCAGAATAACGCTTCTTTTAAATAAACAACTGCAACAATTTGAGCCTTAAAGACATTTCTATTATAAATTTCTACTTGTAAAACTTGAAAGTTCTACATAGATAATATAAATTTAACTTCTAATCGAATGATGAATATATAGTATTATTATAGATATATATAGTTCTTCCATGTATATTGAGAACAATTGAACGTATTTTTTTATCGTTTAATATAAGTCATATTTACAAGATATCGAATGTATAAAGTTTGACCCATATAATAGATATTTTTTTACGTAAGTAAAACAATTCATAATTTAGCCTTATAGTTATAAAACAATAAATACTCTGTAATTCAATATATACTAGTAAAGAATATTACAATTTACTTGAAGACCGAATTAAAAAAAAATAATAAAATTATATTAATTGTTACGAAAAAAATCAGTCAAATTAAATTACTGTTAAAATATATTTTTTAAGAAAATAAAATTCAAAACTTTATAAATTTTAATGGTTTTCTGTTTGCGCAGCAATATATACGCGGCACAAAATGCACGATGGCATTATGAAAAGCCGTGACAACTGAACTTCAATGTTTACAAAATGCAAGCTCGATACAGACCATGTTTTTTGAAGTCCATCCCTAGAAAGTTGAGGACAAGTATTTTCTATATATTATTATATGCATAATAATATATATATATATATGGTAAAATTCTATCTTTGAGGGGGCGAGTCAGAGTCGTACAGTTTTTATTAAAGTGCAGGTTTGACAGATTTACATTAAAAATTTTCTCTTTTTTGTATAATATAATTTGTATGCAACTTGGAGCAATGTTCTGCTAATTATTATATTTATCACAAAGAGCAAAGAAACATCGTGTATTTAATCTGTTATTATGTAAATTTAATATTTTTTATTTAATATAGAATTATATAAATATTATATATATATATATATATATATAATTAAAGTTTAAAAATATTAATTTATTATTTGATTTTATTACGACTTGGGGGAAGAGTGCAAAAAAAAAATATATTATAAAAGAGTATCGTGTCTTGTAAGTTGTAACTTTTTTTTTATACCTATATTATACAAAAGAATGTTGGCTTGCTTGTTTATTTTAACCGTGACCACCACTCCTCACCCCCTAGTTCATCCTCAGCAGACGAGCTGGTAGAGAGGGTAGCAAAAGAGGGGTCGGAGGGGAGGGTAGAAGAGGCAACTCTAGCCAGTTGGCCCTCTTGACGTCATACGGTCAGAATAAAAAAAAATTACAAATATATTCTGTTTTTTGAGTTTGCGATTTTTTCACCGATAATTTGTACTATCAATGGGTAATGAACTTATAAAAAAATTATAGATTTTTTCCGGAATGTCGCTTTAACGTTTTGCCGTTAAAAATTGCGAGTAAGTCAGAAAATCTAATTAAGATTATAACTTTTCTTCATGCATGCTGATTTTTTTTATAAACAGTTAAATTGCATTTTTGCTATTTCATTAGCAAATTTAAACTCACAACATCTCTTATTGACTAATAGTCAATGAACTGTTTTAATTTCAGGCACTGACTTTGAAGGTCGCTATACCACCATGACCTCTCCAGACAATCTGCGATTATAGTGACCTCCCACGGACCTGAACTATCTCGTCAAGCAAAACATTTTCTGCTGGTTATCAGTGACAAAACTCTGTTACAATGTCTTTGAGAAATACTGTTACATTACGACCTTCTAAGTTATTGTCCTCTCCAACTTTTTCAAAGAAAAAAGTTTTACCGATAAGACCCATCCCAATAAGAGCAGAAGTATTTCCAGTATTATGGCAGACTGCAGGTGTCTATGATTCTTACTTAGATGTTACTGTTCCGTTAGAGCAAGCAGTGAACTTAAATCAAATTGCGGGTATAAAATGTGCAGATTTGAAACCAGCTGAAAATAAAGATTTATCTAAAATAATGCATCACAATGATACAGTACTAGATGTTTCAAAAAATACAACTTCCAAGAAGTTAGAAAAACTTAAAAAGAAGAAACCATTAAAAAATATCCCAGATAATGTATCAAAACCAGTTAAGAAGTTAAAAAAAATGTCAAAGATTAAAGTTAAAAGAAACAAAAAATCCAAATGTGTTTTGAGAACTTGTTTAGAAGATTATGTAGAACAATTTCATATCAGTTCACCTGAAGTTGTGAAATCCTGTACTGAAGTACCCACAGTAAAATGTGACACCCCAGCAAAGGGTGGGCAGGATTCTGCAAGTGGAAGTGAAGCTGAACAGGCAGAGGATAAAGATAATACCCATCCTTGTAATTCTGTCAAAGCATCAAAAATCTCCCTTAAAAGACACAGCACAAGTAAAATTGACTCTCCAGTACCCTCAAAATGTGCCACAAAATATCGGACTATAAAACCTAAAATTACAATTGATAACTTGATTGATAAGTTACAAAATAGTACAATCCTGTGCCCTGAAGTTCCTAAAAAAATAAACTCTATTGTAGATGTGTCTGTGCAACCTTCTAGCAACACATCACAACAACAAGGTCCTGTTTCTTCAGTAACCAAGTGTAAATTAGACCTAATGTCTACCTCTCAATTTCAAAGTTCAGCTAAGCAGCCTCATGACCATCTCAATCCTCTGAGTTTGTGGTACCCTGGTACCTTTGATGTAATAACACCAACCTTTCCGCACCAAGGTACCCAGAACATTGGTACCCATCAACCACTTTTACTTGATACCTCATCGAGAATTCTATCAAGTCAATGGCTTGCTGTACCTTCTCATACCCTGAGTGGAGAGTACCCTGGTACTATGTTTACAGAGCAGGTACCTCACTCTACAACTCTCAATATTAATCCATATGCTACTTTTAATACTATTCCAAGTCAAGGGTCAGATAGCAACCCTGATACTCCGAGTTTGGATTACCCTGGTACCTTGAGTGTACCAACAATGATGGGGAACTTGAATTATGTACCAAATTTTGGAAGTACAGCTACCCAAAGAAGGTATCAAAATCCAGCCTGGATGGTCCCTCTCTTCAAATATAGCAATGGAGGAGGACAGAGTTTGGAAACACAGGATTTACGTCAGGTAATAGAAAAAAAAAATCATGTGTTTTTATTACCATTTAAAACTGGTGATGGATTAATTGTAATTTAAAATTGCTGGGAAATATTTTATCATTATAATTCTTACATTGATAATTTGCATAAAATAATGCAATTATTTTTATTATATAAGAAATTTAGCAATAATGCATACAAAATTAACTTTACGAAATTAAAGTTGCATACAGTATTACAAATACTGTATTAAATAAGTTTATGTGTGTAGATTTGACTGCTCACTGCGATCTTTTTTCGCTTTATCCCATCCAGACATATGATGAGACTCTCTTGATTAAAGTAGAGTGAGCGAGTTCATTTTTTTAATATTTTATTTTTTAAAAATAGTTCAAGCTGCCCTCTATTGAGAAATGAAAACCAAAAAATTCCATCTCAAATAGTTTCACCACAAAAAATTCCCAAAGTTGGTGTTTCGGAGGCCTTTAACGTGCAGCCTTATGGAACATAAAACCGCGTTTTACTCCGACTTTTTCTGAACTATGGTGCCATTTAAAAAATACTTACGTAATCTATGATGAATTCTTTAATGAATTTTCAAATAAAAAAAATTTTTTACGGGGTCGTTTTCTTGGAAAAAAATCATGAAAATCCTTATGGGAATTAACCCGCAAAAACTTAAAGATTTTTTTCCGAAAAAACGGCTCCGTAAATTTTTTTTTTTATTTAAAAATTCATTAAAGAATTCATCATAGATTACGTAGGTATTTTTTAAATGGTAGCATAGTTCAGAAAATGTTGGAGTAAAATGCGGTTTTATGTTCCATAAGGCTGCACGTTAAAGGCCTCCGAAACACCAACTTTGGGAATTTTTTGTGGTGAAACTATTTGAGATGGAATTTTTTAGTTTTCATTTCTCAATAGAGGGCAGCTTAAACTATTTTTAGAAAAAAAAATATTAAAAAAAAAAAAATGCAATCGCTCACTCTACTTTAAGCTAGTCGCTAGGTAATCTATTAAGATCTGGACTGTATGTGGTCTTGAAGAAATATAATAATGTTATTTGTACTTTTTAATGTCATATTTTAAATTTATGTTTTTCTTTTTCACTGTAATGCATTTAAAAATGCATGGTGGTTTCCACTGGCTATAAATATTAAAAATTTAGATAACTATATATAAAAGTCCATCACGTTACATTTACGTTACATTTACAGGGGTGGGATTTGATCTGCTTAATTATTCTTTATTGCAATACATACTTTTTACTAAAATTGAATTTTTATTTAATGACTGAGCACATTCAATTGATTTATTATCTGCAGCTAGAGGGAACTAAAAAATATATAATATTGTGTTATTGATATATATAACATTCCCTTCCTTTTTACTTTTACTCACTTTTGGATCTTGCTATTTTATGCTCACTAGCTGTAGGGGATTCCTGAACTTAAATTCTTTGGTAATGGATTTAACAATTATTCTTTCTCTCATATGCCTCAAAATTTCAAATCATTAAATTAGCTTGATCGCGAGGGGTATAATTAATAACAAGGAATACAGTAGTTAATTGTAAAACTCTTTGTTTTATTTCCTCTCCTGAACTTCAATCTTACGAGGAAATAATATACAACATATTTTTATATTGAACCAAAATAAATGTCAATCAGATAAGGCTTTTAAACTTTTTATAGTCATCTATAAATGATATACTGAATTTATTTCTTTTCCCTATTTAATTATAAGAGGGGCCGCAGATCAAACTGGTTTATATTACATCCAAGCCCAGATGGAATTAAATTTTTATAAGCCTTAACAAAATTTTTTTTCGACCAGACCACTTTTGAACCTGGATTTGAAAAGACAAGTATAGTTAACTTTCCAAATCCATGTTCAAAAGTGGTCAGAAATTATTTTTATTGATGTAACTGAGGCTTAAAAATTAAATTCCAGTTGGGCTTTTTTTGGATATAAACCAGTTTGATCTGCGGCGTCTGATAAATTCTTAAAACAACACTTACCTTTTTTATGTTGAACACAACAAACCAAAATCGTGTGATATTTGCAGCCTTCATCTGATCCTCTGGCAACTCCAGGCATGCAAGGCTCTCCCCTCAGTCGACAGAATGTGAGTGTCCCTCACTACAAGCAGCCGTCAGTTGGTCATCAAGCAACTCCAGCGATTGGTCAATGGCAGGCTGGCGATGGGAGAGAGGAAGGAGGTTGCAAACCATCTAAGGTACGGTTGTAGAGGAATTTTATTTTCATGTTAGAGTGGCAGCTATAGGGGTAAAAAAAGGAAAATTTTAGAAAAATATAAGCTGTTCACCTCCACCCTCTCCTTATTTTTCACTGGCCATAATATTAATATTGGCCTTTTTTTTATTATTAAATGAAGTAACCTGCCTATAATTATAGATGTAAAAAAGTCATCATGCTCATTCTTGAACTTATATGATAGAGTAGATAGCTCATTATTGCACATGCATGATCATGGTAAGTCAGATATCTATATATATATATATAATATTATATGTTATATTATTGTACAGTGCCCATGAAAGAGATAATAAAATAAAATAAAAAATATAGTTATTCCTTATTAAATAATTATGAGGGACGATATGCCACTCATGATTGTTGCAAAAATTGGTTGAATATTATATAATTGCAAATCTGCATCTCTTAAATTAACTGTCAGATGATTTCTTAGTATTTAAAAAAAAAAATAACATTTTCATGTACACATTATTAATTACGCCATTTAACATATAATTTCTGAATGTTGACGACAGCCCGAAACTAAATCTTCACGCACTGCAGGGGCTCCAAATCCTCCTCGACAACAAAGCCAGCTCGTCCCAGGTCAACAGAAGATGCAGGACCCTTCTTTGTTAGACCACAAAGAGTCATCGACAGTCAACCACTGTCTCACTCTCAGCAAGCCACAAGAAGAAACCAATGTTAAGAAACAACGCCTCAAGCTTGTCATCTCAGACCATGTTAAATTCTCTAGGTATAAACAAAAGAGAGATGAAAAATTTGTACAAAGTGAAAACAAACCTGATAAGAAAAAGAGACCGGAATTAGAAAGCAAACAAGTTATCAATGTTTCACCATCATTATCTCAATCTAGTGTTTTCAATGAAAATTCTCAAAACAGTTCTACAAATCAGGACACTGAAAACCAAACTTATGGTAATGAAACTGAAAACGTAGCCTGTAGAATTCCTCAAATAATTATCAGTCAATCTAAATCAGTATTAAATGAGAACATCACATCTCATCTTAATGTGAATCAAAACCCTCAATCCTCCCCAGTTTTAAATAACAGCACCTTGGCTTCCTTACTGGCCACACAGTTGAGCCGTCTGCAAGTTGAGCAGACTCAAATCTCAACCCCTCCAACATCACAACCAACCCAAAGTTTGGTGATACCCCCATTCCTTAACTACAACCCCGTGCTAGTTCATGCACCAATGTATAAATGTAGCGATTGTGATCTGACCAGCTCAGACTACGTGACCATGCATGATCACACCAAAATACCTCACGTCTATCAATGTTTCAAGATGTGCCCCATGAGGTTCATCAACTTGGAGTTGTTACAAAATCATGTAACACTTTATCATCAGCTATTCTTAAGTTTCACAAATAATTCCAATGAAACCAAATTAGAATATCCTAATTTTGTAAATTAATTTTGGAGAAGATTTAATATTTATTTCACCTTTAGAAGTAGACATTTTTAAAATAATTTTTTCTGATTACATTTCAATTTAAAATTGCTTGAACTGTCTCAGAACTCAGCATTAATTTAATTTTGGTTTTGAATTTATGACATTTTATTTCATAGTCCAATATATATCTTCTGGGCTGACTGTTCATATATAAATACCAAAAGTTTCAGAAGGTGACATTTTTTATTATTATTTTTTTTAAAAACCTGCTCTAGCTTATGTTGAGGCTACCAGTGTTCCCTTGCAGCTAGGAAAGTTTTTCAACATAATTAAAAGCTACCATTTTAGAAAATTTTCCACAGAAGCCACACACATTTATGCTAGAAAATTTTACTTCTGTCTCACTTATTAGGCGAGGAAACGATGGAGAAATTTTAAGAGTAACTGGCAAGTGGCGTTCTACAGGCTGGATTGATTTTTAATCGATAATAGGTATATTTATGAGTTCCCAAAAAAAAGTTGGCCAAAGTTGGCCCATGGCATCATCCCGGTTTTACGGGTTTTTTGAAAATAAGGAAAAAATTATTATCTCCAAAACCAACACACTTGCAGGAATTAAGACTGCATTATTAAAATGCCCGTGCTTTAAGCTTTTTAAAAATGTAATTTTATTTTGAATCCAACCAAAATTTTGTCCCGAAAATCATGTTTTTTCAAATTTGGAATTTAATTTTCTTCTCATTTTGAGAATAACTAAAAAACTTTGGGTTTTTGAGAAAAATGGTTCATCTGAATCTTGTAGCCTACATCATCACCAACATTTTGATGTATCGTACGTCTTGATTGAAAAAACCAAACTCAAAATATCGGGACGAATGTACGCTCAGGTGATGTGTTTACATGCATGTTCCTATGCTATAATGTTATAGCCAACACCTTGTTTCAAAGCATTGAACGCTACAATATTGCACAGAATTATAATATTGATCAATTCAATAACAATTTTGGTTATGAAAATAAAAATTTCGAAAATCCAAAAATCCGGGACACTCAAAAAACCCGAAATTTTTTGTTATTTTTTAAAAAAACGATAAATATGCACACTAGCTCAAATTTGTGACCATTAAAAATTATCTGCAAAAATTTCCTGAACATTAAATGCTGGTAATTTCAATTTTTTCCCTCATGGCATATTACAGTATATATTACTTACTTTATGTCACATTTTTCTTAAACAATCTTTATAATTATCATTTATAATTTTGTGCTATATATTATATATATGGTCCTCACAATATGCAGTATAGGTCTTTATGAATTCGATCTGCACTAGTAGAATAATTAATTATATACATTGAACTTAATAATAATATATATAATATTTTCGTATAGAATTAAGCAAATAAACGTACACTCGAAATTTTATCATACAATATAATATATACTAACAAAATAGGGATAAATATATTATAAAATTATACTTCATCAGTCTTGTTAGATGTAATAATAATTATGTGCTTTATGTTTGAAATATCTTATGGTACTATATTAAAGCGAATAATTTATTTGAATTGTACCTTGCAATTTATTTGCCTACAGTACATATAATTTTAAATTGATATCCTTTATTTTGTAATTTAGATCTTATCACATGTTATACCGTCGGATATTTTCATTTTTATTAGTGTACTAATTTCGACCTCAAAATTCAAAAATTCTGTGTCCAGATCTAATTGTCCAAACTAATTTTAGTATTTGAAAAAAATATACGTAATAAATATAATATACCTCGTATTCATCAGCAGAAGCACGTACACATGTCATATAGTTTGGAATTTTTTTTAACATGATGGCACAGGTCTATATTATATATCATACAACGTACGGTACTGACTGTGAGTTAACATTTACTATTTATCCGCAATCTGTAAAAGAAAGTGTAATGGTTTTCATACGTCAATTGAATTAGATCTGCATCGTAAAAACAATTAATTTAAATATTTTCATGTATGCTGTATACAATGCGTTATTTTCTTTACTAATAGTATTATAGATTTGTCATGGCAGGTACGTTCAACAAATACAGTGTTCGTGTATTATATAGTTATTACTTTTACTCTTGTTAAAAATCAAATCATGAAGAATTCAAATTCAACGAATATTATTTTGAAACTGAATTATAAAATAATTCTAATTAAAGACACAGTTGGTACAAATTCAAATAAATTATTCGCTTCAATTAATATAGTACCATAAGATATTTCAAACATAAAGCACATAATTATTATTACATCTAACAAGACTGATGAAGTATAATTTTATAATATATTTATCCCTATTTTGTTAGTATATATTATATTGTATGATAAAATTTCGAGTGTACGTTTATTTGCTTAATTCTATACGAAAATATTATATATATTATTATTAAGTTCAATGTATATAATTAATTATTCTACTAGTGCAGATCGAATTCATAAAGACCTATACTGCATATTATGCATATTGTGAGGACCATATATATAATATATAGCACAAAATTATAAATGATAATTATAAAGATTGTTTAAGAAAAATGTGACATAAAATAAGTAATATATACTGTAATATGCCATGAGGGAAAAAATTGAAATTACCAGCATTTAATGTTCAGGAAATTTTTGCAGATAATTTTTAATGGTCACAAATTTGAGCTAGTGTGCATATTTATCGTTTTTTTAAAAAATAACAAAAAATTTCGGGTTTTTTGAGTGTCCCGGATTTTTGGATTTTCGAAATTTTTATTTTCATAACCAAAATTGTTATTGAATTGATCAATATTATAATTCTGTGCAATATTGTAGCGTTCAATGCTTTGAAACAAGGTGTTGGCTATAACATTATAGCATAGGAACATGCATGTAAACACATCACCTGAGCGTACATTCGTCCCGATATTTTGAGTTTGGTTTTTTCAATCAAGACGTACGATACATCAAAATGTTGGTGATGATGTAGGCTACAAGATTCAGATGAACCATTTTTCTCAAAAACCCAAAGTTTTTTAGTTATTCTCAAAATGAGAAGAAAATTAAATTCCAAATTTGAAAAAACATGATTTTCGGGACAAAATTTTGGTTGGATTCAAAATAAAATTACATTTTTAAAAAGCTTAAAGCACGGGCATTTTAATAATGCAGTCTTAATTCCTGCAAGTGTGTTGGTTTTGGAGATAATAATTTTTTCCTTATTTTCAAAAAACCCGTAAAACCGGGATGATGCCATGGGCCAACTTTGGCCAACTTTTTTTTGGGAACTCCTAAATATACCTATTATCGATTAAAAATCAATCCAGCCTGTAGAACGCCACTTGCCAGTTACTCGCTTAATTTAGCAGCTAGAGCTCTGCGCTTCCTTGCCTATATAGCTATATATTTAAAAAAAAAAAAAAAAACTTACCCTAGCATTTTCAACTTATTTGATTTTGAATCTTAAAATCTTATATCTTGCTATGAAAATTTTCTTTAAATCCAAATCCAATATTGGAATTTGTGGGAACAACGCAGAGTGAGTTGACTTGAAGCCTCAAATTTATTGTTAATGTAATCATTACACAACAAATTTAAGTGTGGGGCTTAAATAATTAAATTTGCAGTAACATAAAATGAAGGTTAATTTTATTTTATATGTTTAAAACTTTAATTTTTATAAGTTTTCAATTGCAACTAGAAAAAAATTTAAAATTATAATAAAGAATAAAAGTGTTATTAAAAATAATTATCTTAAAAAATGTTGCAACACAATTATTTTTATAATTAATCATAGAAAAAAATATAAATACAATATATATCATGCAGCTGCATTTTTTGTGTTTCTTAAATTCCCATGAAACAAAAGAATGTTTTAAATTTTGTTGAAACTTTTTAAGGATGTTGATATCTCGCAATCGTACCGCCTGAATGCAACGACAAGACTTGCAGGGGACTTAGAACTCCCCATCAATAGGTGGCATACAAATTTTGAACCGAATCTGTCTTATATCAGTTTTGTGAAAACTGCATGAGCTAAAAGTTTAACATTGGCCTTATGGACGGAAACCGGAAATGGAGCTGTGTTGTAAGAAAACTGCAAAACTGAATTTGCTCAAACCATAAGCGATTAAGTTTTAGAACATTCTCGATTTTTTAAAATTTATTTCATTCGATTCGTTTGAAGGAAAATATTCTTTGATTCCGAAGTAACTGAGATTAATCGTTAATACATTAATTTAATGGATCTGAGGTATCTTCAATTTGTTTAAGGGTAAGGTAACGCCACCAATGTTAAAAAAAATCCCTCTCACAAAAATTCTGAAAAAAATTTAAAATGTTCTCCTCTACACCCCCTATCAGTAGCTAAAATATCAGGTATACAAATACGATCTAGTTTTTGAGTTATGAATTTTTAAAGTTTACCAATTTAACATGAGAGTTTCATTTCTCCATGTTAAAGTAGTCAACTTTAAAAATTTATAACTCAAAAACTAGATCGAATTTGTATACCTGATATTTTAGGTACTGATAAGGGGTGTAGTGGAGAACATTTTAAATTTTTTTCAGAATTTTTGTGAGAGGGATTTGTTTTAACATTGGTGGCGTTACCTTACCCTTAAAGTCTCTGTATATATATATTATAGACTTACAATTATTAATTTATATTTTTTTTCTAAGACTAATTGTGAATGAAGTATTTTATACCACCCCCTTGTCTAAAAATGAGCCTGCATTTACCAATGCGTTCGTGGTTACAAAAAAATTACTAACAAAATGAATTATTTTACTTTTATATTAATTAGCTTTAATTTTGAGCTATTTATTTTGCTGATTTTTCTTGAATTAAATAATGTACGTACAAAGTATACGTTTTATGTTTCTCTTGGCATTATTTATTTAGATCTTAATTAAATTATAGCTGCCAAGACTTGATTTATACTATAGCTATATGACCAAATAAAATAATATGGTTCACTCTACCCATAACACAATTTAATAATGTGTATCGTATGATACTGTATCATACAAAAACATTGTTGGATATATTAATTGATTTTCTAAATGAAAGCAATTATTTTGTAATTAAGGAATTGTGTTAAAAGTTATTATCATAATAATAATAAAAAAAAATCTCTAAAAGATTAACCAAAATATTAAAATCTCATGAAAATTTTAGTTTGTTATAATTAATTATATGATATCAGAATAAAAACAATTAAATAAAATATTAAATGTGTCTTAATTTTTATATTTTTTATGCGTCTTTATAAACCTACTTTTTTTTTTTTTTTTTTTTTAGCAATTTGACTGCCTTTTGTAAAGAATTAAGTTTTTCTGAGTTGCTGATCTAAATCAAATAAACAAAAAGTTAACTACTATAATAGCTAGAGAATAGTAGTGCAATTAAGTAAGGTTCAATTAATATAGTATTAATAAAATTATTATTAGATATACTAAATTTATTCTTGATGGTTAATATAACAGAATATAAGAAGAAATTAAATTATTCTTTAGCATTCAGAATAAAGGATTACTGACAGAATGTAACTTTTTAAAACTTAATTGAGATAAGTCAGCTTCAAACCCGTCTATTTACACTTTTGGATAAAGTTCACCTTTCAGGTGTGATAAAGAATAAAAGAGCTCTTATATCGAAAAATGTAGAGACAGCTTTGAAGCCGATGGTCTCAATTATACTAAAATTATATAAAAAAAAATATTTATCATATATATCAACAGTGCTGCGGCCAAACGGAGTAAGAGCGAATTTTGTGAATAGTTTTATAAATTCCTATGAAAAAATGAAATGACAGGTTTTGCTACATTTGCTGTTAGCCCAATTTGCATATAATTTCCTCCATATTATATTGCATACAACATATTATGTCAAATACATCATATTTAAATTTTGGAGATCTGAGATAACATTTTGTATTCTATTTCGTCCCTCGTCCAGAATTATGAGCTATCTGCTTTTTCATTTGTGCGCAATTATGAGTTTTATTTTATACAGACTTACACAGCTCTAATTGCTCTCATCTGAAATAGCAGATAGCTCATTATTACAATGAAATAGTGGTAAGCAGATAGCTCATTATTCTGGACGAGGATTATTAATTTGTTAATTTAATTTCACAACATAATATAATAGTTCAAAATGTTTCAAACTCTCTGGCACTCAAAATAAAGTAATAAATCGGTAAACACGAATGCACACTCTATTTTCTATCCATGCTATATCAAATTAAGTTCAATTTTTAAAGAAAATCAAACAAACAAATCAATTTTCATAATTTTTACTTCCAATTTAATAAAATAATGAAGGTTATAAAGGATACAGTATTAAATAGTGAAGCTGAAAATTAACAAGTCAATATTTAATTTAAGTATTTATTTTTATTGTGATAAAATAAAATGCAGTTTTCTTTTTACTTGTAATGTATCAATTAATTTCATTGTAACATAATTGCAAGATCTGAATACAGTCCTGTATTTTTAATAATAAACAATATATTGCCCGCATAGAGGTAAAAAAATTATCATAGACTTTATACATAATATTAAATTTTGTCTATTCATAAACTATTTTGATGATAAAAAAGGAAACAACATGTAAAAAAGATACACATAAATTAGTGCTCATATTTTGACATAATATAATAATAACCTTTGAAAATAATAAATATGTATAACGGGGCGATTTAAATCAAATAAAACAGATCAGAGGTCCCCGGTTCGATTCCCGAACCCGGCAGACTTTTCGTGACTTGGGATGGGTGTGACAGATTACTAGATTATGGAGTTGGTAGGAGGAAGGCAGCTTACGGCTGTCTATACTCCGCTGCCCTGCAGTATTGCACTGCCACTGCAGGCTGCACAGATCTGGTAGTAGGAGCCCAGAAGAGTGCAGGAAAGGGTTCTGGGAGCCTGATAAGCCCCAGCATGGTCACAAGATAACTCTTACTGACAAGGCTAAATATCGGCCTGGCCACACCCGAAAGGTTAAAATGTTGTCAAGGGTATTAACTTTATTTATTAAACCAGATTTTATAATTACAGTACCTCACAATTACAACTTCAAGGTCTCAATCAGAAAATGTTAGAAATAAAAGTGTCCATTTAGATCAACAACAATACAGGAAAAATAATAATTTCAATTTAACTAGCAAAGAATTAGGATATTTCTTCATGTGAATCATAATTATATTTACAAATACGTGTTAATGGTATATATGGTAGGTAGAGGTAGGTGGCAGCACCTGAGAGCTTAACTACAATATTTTCACTGCTCCGTAATTTTTAAAGATTAACCTTTTTATCTATCATTTAATTAAAAAGAAAGTCTGTTCATCGGAAAGTTGAAGTTTTTTTCTATTAAGTGATACATTACTACTAAGTGTCCTGTGCATTGAACTTTAAATATAAAGGTGTGATAAATATTCTCTTGAGAACAACATCATGACGGACCTACGCTCCATGCGTGCTACACCTCAGTTCTGCTCTCCGCTCGTACCACACTGGCCGCCACCTGCTAGAACTACACCGGAGGTTTTTAACTCACAATTTATTAATTATGATAAAAATAATTCTGATATACATATGTCCAATGAAAGCCTATCAAATGATCTGACTGTACATCCAATGTACAAATTAATTCAACATAATATTAAGGACTTATTTACTGACTTTAGAGAAGAAATTAAATGCACTATTAAATTAATGTTAAATGAAAGAAATGGAATTTCTTCTGCAAATAACTTTAATAATGAGGGAAATTCAAATCATCAATGTCATATACAAACAGCTGATTATGACAGGTCACCAGTTCAATTCTCGCGACCTTGGAGGACGGCTGGTTACACAAAACAACGCCCACCTCAGCCGACGTCGTTCACTAGAGTGCCACAGCAGCAGCAGCAATCACGCCAGCAGCAGCAGCAACAATCTGAGCAATCACGCCAGCAGCAGACACGCCGGCAGCACGTTGTAAGTCAGTATCAACCTCGTCGCCCGCTCCAACACCAACTGAGCGCTCAGCGACCGCACCCTACCCAGCTGCCGCGCCAAAGCCAGGGTGCCCAATTGCGCCCCCCAAGACCTCCTTATAATCCGTGGGGTGCGACAGTACCAACATCAAACTCATTTTCAGTACTACAACATATTAATAATGAGTCTTTTCCGACTTTACATCAGAAAAATACCAATAACCATAATATAAAAAGAAAACATCAAAATTTCCGTTTCATTGAAAAGAAAGGAAATTTGTTTGACGCACCACCAGGCACATCCTACGCCCACTGCGTTGATAAAACATTTAAACAAGGACGTGGAGTTGCAACTCAATTTAAAAAAAAACATGGACAAACCCCTTTTTTAAAGAGTCAACTCAAAAATACTGGTGAAGTAGCTGTTTTATCTTCAGATGACAGTTTTATTTTCTACTTAGTTACTAAATCTGTCCATAACAGCTATCCTGACCACTCAAATATACTACTTGCATTAAAAAATTTAAGAAATATCTGTGAGATTTTAAGTATAAAAAAACTCGCAATTCCTCGTTTAGCATGTGGCAGAGACGGTTTCAACTGGTCTACTATAAAACAAGACATTATTTCAGTGTTCAAAGATCTTGACATTGAAATTGTTGCTTATTATGGATGGAAGACATTAGCAAAGAAAGTTGCAAGTAATGATGATGAAACAGCTGTTAAAGAACTCTTTGAGGAATCAGCCCAATCTACTCTAGCAAACGTCATTACCGCTAGGGCCCCTCCTTCTAATAACCTGGCGGTCCTTGTAAGTTCCGGGCAATGCCAGACCTCTACCTTGCGAGAGAGTACCCGCCCCTCAATTGTCACGCCTGACATAGTGAGGGTGGAGGGACTGCCAGTGCCAGCCACGAAGGAGCAGATGTCTAATACCCGGGGCGAGAAGTCAGGCCTCGCTCAGGTGAACGACGGTACCACCCCGGGCGAGGAGTCAGGCCTCGCTTCGGTGAACGACGGTACCACCCCGGGCGAGGAGTCAGGCCTCGCTTCGGTGAACGACGGTACCACCCCGGGCGAGGAGTCAGGCCTCGTTTCGGTGAACGACGGTACCACCCCGGGCGAGGAGTCAGGCCTCGCTTCGGTGAACGACGGTACCACCCCGGGCGAGGAGTCAGGCCTTGCTCCGGTGAACGACGGTACCACCCCGGGCGAGGAGTCAGGCCTCGCTTCGGTGAACGACGGTACCACCCCGGGCGAGGAGTCAGGCCTCGTTTCGGTGAACGACGGTACCACCCCGGGCGAGGAGTCAGGCCTCGCTCCGGCGAACGACGGTATTGCCCCGAGTGAGGAGTCAAGTCTTGTTTTGGTAAACAATAGTTTGCCTGAATCAGGACCACCCTTACCAGATCCTGTATGTTCTCTTGAATTGAATCAAGATATTATAGATCTGAACTCATTACATCCAAGACTCAAAGCTTTTTTACTAACGATTTTAGATAATAAATTCCAATTTACAAATGATCTATTAAAAAATGATGAAACCGCTGCTAAGAAAAGTGCAATTAATTCAGAAAAATCAATTAATGAAATTTCATCTGTTGTCTCACCATCCATTATTAGTAAAAATGATACTATTAATGATAATGTTTTGAGTTCAAATGTTGATAATTTTAATCTGGCATCTCAATTGAAATCCCCCATTAAAAATTCTCAGGAAGATACACAATCTTCCCCTGTGAGATCACGGCTCCGTGCCAGTACACTAAACAGTATCTCCACCAAATTGCCCAACAAAAAAAAAACTTAATGTTCAGGTTCACTCAGCCCCATGTAATATTAAAATTCTTCAGCTTAACTTACCAGGCCTAAAAAATAAATTACCAAAATTTGAGTATTTTCTTGAAATGGTTGATTGTGATATAATTATATTATGTGAACATGGGCTGAATGAATCTGAAATTATAACAATAAATTTTAAAAATTTTATGATAGTTTCATATTACTGTAGAGATATTCAAAAATGTGGGGGAGTAGTAATTCTATCTCGTAAAGGTTCAAATATAAATGATATTAAAATAAAATCCATTGAATCAGTTTTTGAATGCTGCATAGCGAAATTAGTAATTAACAATACAACAAACATTTATTTTGCTTCTATATATCGCCCACCTAATATATCTAGAGTGATGAAAAAAATTCAGAATTTTGACAACACAGAAAATAATATAAAACCATTCTTAAAAGAATTTGAAATGTTATGCAAAAAATTAATTAAATACTGTAAAAATAATGATGATTTTTTTATTATTGCGGGTGACGTAAATCTTAATTTATTTATTGATGATGCAAATGTAATTTTATATAAAGATATACTGGACTCATACAAGTTGGAAATTGTTAATAGTTCCGCTACTAGAGAAACAATGAAAACGGCTACTTTAATTGATCATATTATTAAAAGTACATCTGCTATTAATACTAATTATAAAACTGAAAAAACAACTCTGTCGGACCATAACTATACTATAGTCACAATAACATTAAATAACTCGAAGAACATTGATAAAATACAAGAAAAACAATTTTATTATAAACGAATATTTGACAAATGCAATTTAGATAATTTTCTGCTCCTATTAATTCGTGAAGAATGGAATGATTTATTAAATCCTGATCTCAATTCAAATGAGAGATGGTCAAAATTTCTTGAAATTTTTATTTATCATTTCAACGAGGCTTTTCCTGTTGTTAAAAGAAAAATTTCAAGTAACAAAAATAAACCTTCCTGGATACTCAATAACCCCCATCTTTACGAACAAGGGATTTCTTTAAAACGCTTACACTATGATGTAAAATTTACTGACCCAAATTTAGAGTCTACTTATAAAAAAGAAATGAAATCTTATAAACAAAATATGGCCACCGCTAAATTTAAAGAGAATGACCATGAAATAAAAGGAGCTAATAATAAAATTAAAGCTACGTGGAATATAATTAATAAAGAATGCAAAACAAAGAAAACAAATGTTAATAATAAGAATAATTATGAATTATGTATAAATAGTGTAACGATTACAGACCCCAAACTAATTTGCAATTTATTTAATAATTTTTTTGTCAAGACAATTGAAAATATAATAACAGAAAAATTTCCTTTTAATTATTCTAATACTTTAATTATTGTCGATTCTGATAAAAGTAAAACGAAATTAAATTTTAGTTCGATAGACCCGATTTATATTTTAAATCGAATGAAATCCCTTCCTAATAAGTATGCAGCTGGCCCAGACGAAATACCATATACTGTTGTAAAATATTGTGCTTCTGTTTTGTCTGTCCCTTTATCTAATTTAATTAACCATTCAATATCAGATGGTATATTTCCTGATTGTTTAAAGGATTCTAAGATTTATGCAACTCATAAAAAAGGCCCAACTTTCATTATTGATAATTACAGACCAATATCAAATACATCTGTTTTTGGCAAATTATTTGAGAATACATTAGACGATCAAATTACGGATTATCAAACAGAAAATCATTTAATTGCTCCCTGTCAACATGGATTCTTGAAAGACCGTTCTACTGATACAGTTATATTTGATCTTTTAAGCCACGTTTATATGGCAATAGATAATAAACTATTTTGCGTTGCAATATTTTTTGATTTATCTAAAGCGTTTGATAGTCTAAATAAAGATGTATTATTGAATAAATTTGATAACATGGGAATAGGAGTTTCGAGTCGTAATCTATTAGATTCATATCTAACTAACAGACAACAATATGTTGAATTAAATTCAAATTCTAACGGCCAAAATATTACATATAAATCAGACAAATTACCGATTACACTTGGAATTCCTCAAGGAGGAAAAATGTCAGCCACATTGTTTAATACAGGAACAAATGACTTATCAGATCATGTCAAGAATGCGGTATTAGTAAAGTATGCTGATGATATTACAGCTATAATCACAGCAGAAGCCGAAGATGAATTAATTCGTAAGATTAAACTTACTATTGAAGAGGTACATACATGGTGTACAAATAATAAGCTAATATTAAATTCAACTAAAACCGAATACATCCAATTTCATTCCCCTAGACAAATCCCTTTGAATAGTTATTTGTTGCAATTAGCCGGGAAAACAATTAAAAGAGCAGAGTCTGTTAAGTTTCTTGGTCTACACATTAATGAAAGTTTGGATTGGTCTTTACATGTAAATGCGATTTGTAAGAAGATAAATTCGGCCAATTTTATGTTATATACAATCAGGAATCATGTATCTCATGAAACCTTGCTAACCATATATTATGCGTATGTTTATCCACATTTGGCATATGGCATAATAAATTGGGGATGTAAATCGGAACTATTGAATCGATGTTTTGTTTTGCAAAAGAGAGCACTTAGAACGATTTTAAGAATACCAAAAGGACAGTCGTGTGTTTCACATTTTAAGGCTAATAAAATGTTAACTGTCCCTTGCATTTATATTTTAAATTGTGCCTCATTCAAAAAAAATCATCCAAATTTTTATGTTCAGAATGATGGCTATCATGACTATAATACTAGGAATAAATCGAATGTAGTTACTGAAAGACATAACACACAATTTTTCAAAAACTGTGCAATGTATCAAACAGCAAAATTTTATGAATTTTTACCAGCATGTTTGAAAGAAATAAAAACCAGTAAACTTTTTCGCACAAAATTAAAGAATGTATTGATCAATAAAGAGTTTTACTCTATTAAAGCTTTTGAGAGTAATAAAATGTCTGAAAAAGTATTATCAGGATTATAAAATAAACAAAATTATAAATTTACATATACATTGTATTGACTGATATATATATATGTATGTATATGTATATATACATATATGTATGTGTGTGTATATGTGTATGTGTGTGTATATATATATATATATGTATATATATGTGTGTGTGTATGTGTATGTATGTATGTATATATATATATGTATGTATATATATATATATGTATGTATATATATATATGTTCCACATAAACTAAAATTTATCAGTATTAATGGTGACTTTGGCTTGTATTTTGTTTTTATTATTATTGTCAGTGATTGTGTTTGATAGTGTTAAATAACTTATGTAAATGTGTTTAAGTTTGATGTTTTTATGTTGTATTTTGTCCAATTTTGACTTGAACATATGTTTGTCTTGTACAACCAAAAAGAAGTTCCAAAATAAAAATAAATAAATAAATAAATAAATGATGGCACAATGCAGTCATTTTCTTTCATTAAAATACTTATTGTATAAATGAGCATTAATATATAGTAAAATTAAACCCTCAATAAAAAAAAAACTTAAAAAAAAAAATAAAAAATAAAATTAATACATTATTTCCTTCATGTGAAAAAAAAACAACAACTTAATTTTAGGAAATTATGAAACTTCAAAAACTTTTCTATAGACATATCATTATTAAATATAAATAATAAAAATAAATTCTGAAACAGCTAGTTTCAATAATTAAAGTAAAAGCACACTTGGTGTGATCATAATATACAATTATCTAATGTAATAACTTTTAAAAATATGCATTTTGCATTTCAGCACCAAATCTAATGCGAAAATCTCAGGGAGTGTGCCTCTAACTTTTAACAGCACAAAGGAGCAGGCTCTCCCCAGACGGTCATAAAATAAAAACATTCCAAGCAAAAACATTAACTAATTCTATTGCCGCGGGGAAGGAGGCGCCAAAACTTGACAATTTACCTGATATTGTCAGACCATAATATTCAATCTATTGTCTAGCTTCGCCACCTTCTTTCCCGCGACAATAAAGTCACGTAATTAAATGTCATTATTTTATGATGGCTGTCTGGGGAGACACTTGCTCCTTTGTGCAAAATTTGAGGCACACTCCCTGAGATTTTCGCATCAGATTTGGTGCTGACTGTACATCCTATCACAGTAGGCTATGGAACAAATTTCTATAATTACAGGTATATGATTTTATTTAAAATGAAGACCTCAAGTTCTGCACAGTACTATAATTTTTTTACAGATTTTCTTAAACCCTAAATACCAATACAATGGAGTATTGTCCTCAAATTTTTTTATTGCAGAAATGGATAGAGGGTGCAAAGTTATGCTACCCTGATTTTTTTCAGATTTTTTAGAGCCCGGGAAGTATTTTTAAAAAATTATTGAAAGTCCTTTTTGTGACGTCACGCGGCGGCAATTCCTATCTTTTTCTTAAGGAGCGGCGTCTCGTGACGTCACAAAAATAACTTTCAATAATTTTTTAAAAATAGTTCCCTGGCTCTAAAAAATCTGAAAAAAAATAAGGGTAGCATAACTTTGCACCCTCTATCCATTTCTGCAATAAAAAAATTTGAGGTCAATACTCCATTAAAAGGAATGACGCTATGTATTTGCATGATTAGGAGTTTGTCATTTTAAAAGCAATTTAAGTTTACAAAATCTTAAAAAAGATTTACAGTAAATAACTTGAGGTTCTGTATCTAGATACAGTATAAATTAAAAAAAAAAATAATAATAATCAGGTTATTACAATTATTTACTTATCTGTTTTTTGCTTTCTTTTCTTTTTATTCCCTGAACAACACTTTCCTTCTCTCTTCTTTCTTTTCTTGTTTTTCTCTCCACCTTCCTCAAATACAACAACACAATCGTCTTGACATTCTCTTTCTTGTCCGTTACAAGTTTCTTCAAGTTGTGATATTGACACTGTTTCTTCATACCTAGAGAGCTGTTCATGCAGTGTTGCCAACACTCTTTGCTCTGACAGCTTTTGTTTCAAAGACGCTGACTCTTCATAACGAGACAGCAGTTCACGCAGTGTTGCCAACTCACTATCTTTCTCTAACAGTCTCTTTTTAAGACGATACTTTGTAGTATCATATTTTTTACTCCTGGCCTGCAGAAGTAAATTTTGTTGACGCAATGTTGCCAGTTCTGTTGCTGCCGCCTCTTCAACTTTTCTCTGACGAAGTTTGGCTTTTAAAAACGATACTTTCTTCTGCAGGTTTTCTAATGAAGTCTTAGATTCTGTATCTACTTGCTCTTTCTGATTGGTTAGCTGTAATTTCAATGTTGATAATTGTTTCTTAGCGTCCTTTGACTTTTCAGTAGCCTCGTTTTTCTGTGCTTCTAATTTAGCCAATGTTAATTGAAGAGAGACAATTTCAGCATTTAATGTTGCCTTGTCTCTCTGCAATGTTTCCAAATTATCATCTATTTCTTTGGCAGCTTTCTGCTGGTTTTCTCGTGACTTAGTTAATGTGAACTGAAGAGAGACAATTTCATTTTGCAGAGCAACTTTTTCATTTTGTAACGTCTCTATCTGTCCTACACACTCTTCTATCTTAGCCATGGCGTTTTGCTCCTTGGGTTTTAACTCTTCTATCACTGACTGCAGAGAGACAATGTGGGTACGAAGTTTTATCTTTTTTCTCCGTAAAGATTCATTTTTTTTATTAAGCTCAGATAATTTTTCTTCCATTTCTTTTAATTCATCAATCAAAAGCTTTTCTCTTGCTTCTGTACTGGCCAACTTTGACTCTAGATTTTTCACTGCCTGTTTCTCACTACTTCTAGAGCTGACGTACATTTCTTGCAGTGTTGCCATTTCTCTAAGACATATCGTCAACCGTCCCTCGCTTTGCTCTGCTCTTGTGCTTGCTTCTCGTTCACGCTGTCCTCCATCTTCAAGCTTTCCGAGCTTTGCAAGTAAATTAGCCACAGTTTTCTTAGCAGTGTTGAATTTACAGCTCAATTTCTGTAACTTAGCGTAAGACGCTAACTGCAGAGCTGTCATTTCTTCTTGCAGATCTCGCAGCTTATTTTCTGCTTGGTTGAGACTTGCAGTGGCTTGCTGTTCACGTGCTTCTGAGCTTGTCAATTTCTCTTCTAGCTTTGTCACTGAGGCTTCCCGACTAGCAAACACACTCTGTAGCGATGCGAATCTATCCTCTGCTATCTCGACCTTGGCGTTCGCTTGATTCATGCAGGTTTCTGATCTCGTTAGCTTCTCTTGAACACCTGATAATTCTGCTTGTAGTTCACTAACTTGTGATTCTAAAGTTTTAATTGTGTTCTCAGATTCCTGAATCCTGGTGTATGCATTTTCTTCACTGAATTCTAGCCTTGACTGCAGTGTTGCCAATTCATCTTGCAATGCTTTAATAGTGTTCTCAAATTCTTTAGTTTTATCATCAGTTTTTTGTTTTATGGACATTAGCTTGGACTGAAGTGTTGCCAATTCTCGTTCCAGAGTTTTAATAACATTCTCAGATTCTTTTAATTCTTCATTTGCTTTCTTTTCCTTTGATTGGAACTTGGACTGCAGTGTTGCCAATTCTCCTTCCCGACTTTTAATAACATTCTTGAATTCCTCTTTTTTTTCATTTGCTTCCTTCTCGCTAGATTGTAACTTGGACTGCAGTGTTGCCAGTTCTTGCTGTGATGTCTCCAGCTTGTTCAAAACCTCATCATATTTGCTGCGAGCTTTCTGTTCTTTGGTTTGCAAGTCACCAAGTTGTGATCGAAGCTGATTAAAATCTTGCTTTAAAGTAGCGACAAGATTGTTTAACTCTTCTATGGCTGTGTTTGCGTTGGTACTAGCTTGCTGTTTTTTCCGTGACATGCTAGCTAACTTTGCCTGCTGAGTTTCCAATTTTTGAGAAAGCTGTGTGACTTGGTTAGCAATAATTGTAACACTGTTAAATTTACTCTGTAGCATAGCCATTTCATTTTGAACACTGTCTAACTTTTGCTCAGTTTGTTTTTTTTCTTCTTGTACTATAAGCTTGCTAGTTTCTGAGCTCTCTAAATCTGCTTTAAGTTTTGCCACATTTTCTTCTGTCTGTTGAAGCTTGGTATTGGTTTCTTTTTCTCTACTTTCTGAAATTTTCAGCTTGGTTTGCAGTTCAGCACAAAGTAGCTTCGTTTCGTTAAGATTCACTTTTGTTTCTAGTCCTTCTGTTTCTGTGCTGGCTAGTTTTCCCTCTGCATGTTTAGCTCTACTGTAAAATTCTTTTTCTTTCAATTGACACTGCTTTAATTTATCTTTCCAGCGATTAGAATTCTCTTCTGCCTCTCTAGTTATCGTGCCGATGCAAGCTAGAGCTTTTTTTTCCCTGTTTTGCACCTCCTGAAGTTGACTTTTCAGTGTTGCCATCTTTTCTGTAAACTCACACAGTGTTGCCAAATTTCTCTCTTCGACTGCAGATTTTCCTTCCTTCTTCTCTTGAGGACTTTCGTTGTCGCTTGCTTCTCCTTCGTTGCTCCAAGGAAAATTGTTGACATAACGACGGCCAGACAAACTTGACTTGTTGTCGTTTTGGTGACCGGCCTCCTGAAAACAATCAGCTGTTAGAAACAAGTCGTCTGAACAAAAAAATAACATAACGTTTCGCTAGCGTCCAAGCTGCCAAAATCGACTTGATAAAAGTTCTTAATTGCTGATATCAAAAGTGTAATGGAAAATTAGCTTGACAACAGCAATTTTGACACTTTTTACCAAGTTTGACTTTGCCAAATGAAACATTATCAAGACGATAAACAAATAGGTCATTTTAGTTTTGAAAAAAATTATATTTTTAATTATTTCAAAGTTTTGACATGAAATGAGTAATGTGAGCGTGTGGAAGTACTCGTAAAATATTTTACTACATTTTAAAAAATGCTAGGTAAGAAATCTAACATTAACATGGTTATGAGCCTATTTTCAACTCAGTACCTCATATTGGTAAAAAAAAACGTTAAAGTCATTAAAGATGAATGATCAGTAGGTTGATATCTCGCAATCGTACCGCCTGAATGCAACAAGACTTGCAGGGGAATTAGAACTCACCATCAATAGGTGGCATACAAATTTTGAAGCAAATCTGTCTTATCAGTTTTGTGAAAACTGAGGTAGAAGTTTAACATTGGCCTTATGGACGAAAACCGGAAATGGAGCTATTGTGAGAAAACTGCAAGACCGAAATTGCTCAAACCGTAAGCGATTAAGTTTTAGAACATTCTCGATTTTTTAAAATTTATTTCATTCGATTCGTTTGCAGGGAAATATTCTCTGACTCCGAAGTAACTGAGATTAATCGTTAAAGGAGATTTAGACCGTGAGGTCCACTTATGCACTCAACCATCAAAGAGAAGAAAAAGAGGAGGTAGTTAAAGGTGAAAAAAGGTTTTGGCTCCCCCAAGTAATATGTCCCAGCATTTACCTAATTTAAGTGAAGAACCGTAGAAACTTGCCTCGTTAATGACAGAAACTGTACCAATTACCTTTGAGTGAACCCAGTTATCATCTTGATGACTAAAAGGCAAGGTAGCTGAACCTAAATGTGATTTTAGGACAATGGGGGGGGGTATGCTCAATACTATCATTGTCATGTCTACCTGTTAGTATTTTTAACAATTTTTTTTTTAAATGATTTGATATTTAGAAATTATAAGAGCAAAAAGTCAATTTATAACATACAGTATTTATAGAAATAAGCTCTGAGAAGCAAAAGCTTTGAAATGAAAAGATAAGGCAGACATTTTATTGCCTCAAAATACATTCAGATTATAATGATCTTTATATTAATCTTCTGCTAATAAGGGTCATATTTCCATCAATATTTTTATAGACACCAAAAATAATTCTGAGACAATTTTAATTTTATGACTGTTTGGCAGTGATAATCATAACAGAGGTCAGCCAATATAGTGCAAGCAGAATGCAACTCCAGACTTAGGCCAAGCTTACAATAAGAGCTTTTGATTCTAAATTTTTAATCATTTGTGAACCCGATCTAGCTTTGCTTAAAATTTTGTAGATTCCTTCAAAATCAGTCTGGCAATCCATCATAAAATTTATATTTAATTGAGGGAACTATGGAAACCTCAGTAAGAATGGTCGTTAATGACAAAAATGCTATTAATTACGTACCGAGTACACCAGCATCAGAATAATTTATGATTACACATAAACTTAATGAACACCAAGGCCACCAGGAACAACTGACGACCAAGGTACCTCCAAGCCATCGAGCTCGGACCACTTGCCTGCTGGAGATCATCTGCGGACTCCTCAAAGACCTCCTCCTTAATGGCAGCACCGGACAAACATTCCTCCAGCTCTTGCAGGACGAGACTCTCGTAGCTCGGACTTGAAGAGGCGGCCATCGCTGTGAAACATGAGGCCTCGGTTGTAGCACGGAGTACTGAATAAGTCACTTTCAAGGAGGGAGGTCAAGATTTTTTTTTTTTTTTTTTTTAACTCTAACGACAATTGATGACTGTCTAATTTATAATTTGAGACCTGTATCTCTTAACATTTGATTGAGTAAATTTAAATTTTGACTATGTTGGGTTATCAAGTTATGAGTTCCCCTCCCCCCCCCCCACACACAAAATCGAAACCAAAATTATGTAACATTGAGAATATAATGTTTCACTAGAATTTAACCATGACATAAAGAATTTATCATTGGGACAGGGGCAAGGAAGGGAGGAGACGGAGGTATTATAGAGGAGAGGTTCACACCATACTTTAGGAAAAAAGACCTACACAATAATAAGTAACAGAAATCAAATGTGTGGAATAAAAAAAAAAAGTAGGTACCACCTAAAATATTTACTCTGTGTAAAATTATTTTAAACAAGTGTCTGCTATAGGGTGAGAATTGTCATATATGATCTTACCTTGTTGCTCAGGTTGTTGTCTGTCCATCTTTCTCCGGGCTTTTAAGTAGTTGAACACCTGCAACACAATCAGTGATGTTTTACTCAAGTGTTACTTTTTTTTCTTAATGTACAGTCGCCTCCCTTGAAATTTTCTCTAGACACAAAATGGGTGTAGCAGCGATGTATTGCCATCCATGGGTGAGTGAGATTATCTTTACTTTTCTAAAGAGAGTAATGTACATTTAACCCTAGTACTACCAAGGTCCTTTTTTATTCATGCTTTACCAAGTGAAAGAATGAAAGTAGAGGAGGGGTTGAAACGATCCGTTATTATTTAAGGTAGAGATAATACAGATAAGCTGACCCAATATTAAAAAATCCCATTGATGAAAATTATGAAAAATATAGTTATAGTTACTGTACTATTGATGATCCTTATGTTTTATGTACAGAAGGTTTATAAATTAATAACAATTGATTAATTCTGATTGTGTTAATTGTTACGAACAGAACTAACATAAGGTATTAACATTTGTAGAAATGGATTAGTATTAAATTTAACATTTGCAGGCATTGAGAACACTTTGAACCCATACAAATATTTTGCAAAAAAACAAAACAAACAAACAAGTGGTGCTCACCTCACGAGAGTCCAGGAGGACGAGGCAGGATCTGGTACAGTTAGCAGACAACATGTCCTCTCACAAACATCTGTAACAAACGGTAAATTATTGACACTTGTCATGTCAAACATTGCCAGACATGAATTTAGTATCAGAGGTAGCATCTAGTGCGTCAGGCGCTATGAAGAGAAAGGATGAAAAATTTGGTACCGTTAGCAGACGACATGTCCTCTCACAAACATCTGTAACAAACAGTAAATTATTGACACTTGTCATGTCAAACATTGCTAGACATGAATTTAGTATCAGAGGTAGCATCTAGTGCGTCAGGCGCTATGAAGAGAAAGGATGAAAAATTTGGTACCGTTAGCAGACGACATGTCCTCTCACAAACATCTGTAACAAACAGTAAATTATTGACACTTGTCATGTCAAACATTGTGAGACATGAATTTAGTATCAGAGGTAGCATCTAGTGCGTCAGGCGCTATGAAGAGAAAGGATGAAAAATTCAATAAAACAGGTGAGGTGTTGCTTGGAGGATATTTTTTTCCATTGTAGAATATTTTCTCAGCAATTATTAACATAACACTGTTTCTTAATTTAAAAACATGTACCAATTTTCTTTATTTTTATTTTAAATTTTTAAATCAACATATTTTCCACTAAAAAAAATTTCAGAATTTTTGTGAATTTACTAAGGTTTACATGTTAATCAAAGGGGACTACGTCAAACAGCTGACCGGCAGTATTTCTACCATAAATCATCTTTAAACCATCAGGAGACCAGTAGAGAAATTTATTTAAAAAATTCCACAAATTTCCATGATTTACATAGAATTAATTTAATATAATTTTTGTTCATTTGTGCCTTTTTTTAACAAAATTGTATTTAATTCTCCCTCCCCCCTTTTTAATTATTCACAAATCTCTATTCACATTGTACCGGTATTCTATACTTCAGGTATTGCTGTTGTATACAATACTATACACCCCCTGAAAAAAGGTTTTCAAAAAAAGGCCTCTGCACCTGCTTTGAAAACTGTTACACAAATGATTTTAAATCCTATACTACTGTATTCATACAAATCAGCTCAAGCAGCAACTAATGTACAGTGTTGAAGATAAACAGATAAAACTCAAAATGCGTTACATATATATATATATATATAATGTGCTTACATATCATCCCTCGTCCGGAAATAATGAGCCATCTGCTTACCAGGTGCGGATCCAGGGGGAAGGAGGGGGGGGGGGGAGCTTCATTTAACATGGGCAATATAGGCACTTCCCCTCCTCACTCCAAAAATTTTTTTTTTCACATAGACCTTATGGAGGCAGCCCCCCTCAAATTTTTCAGTTCCCCCCCCCCCCCCCCCCGATTTTTTTTTTCTAGATCCGCCCCTGTTGCTTACTATGATTTTGTTGCAATAATGAGCTATCTGCTACTTCAGGTGAATAAAATTTTGAGCTGTAAATGGCTATAAAATAAATTCAATTTTGTGCTCACCTGAAATAGCTCATTATTCCAACGAGATCACAGTGGGCAGATAGCTCATTGTTACAAACTAATGACAATCACTACGTTTACATGACGGTGTTTAATGCATAGAGTTAATATTAAATAGAGAGGCTATCCGGTAGGTGGCGCTGTAGCCTCGCCGAGCGCGGTTCCACTAACTGACGTTTGAAACGGGCGTCTATGACGTCACTATAGGCACTAACAATGTTAAATTTGATCAGTCAATACTGCGCTGAATACAATGAATAGTAGCAAAATAAGCATAACAACAGGTTAATGGGAATTGTAATTGTAAGCAACATTTATTTGGTAGACGTTATATGAAAAACGAAGTTGAATAAAAATTATAAAAAAAATATCCCTAACTCCATGGGAATTTTACACCTGTAGGTTGGTACAACGAACAGCTGCTATAGCAGCAGCTGCGTCACGTGATCACAGAGAGCGAATCAGAGGGCTATAAGAGCCAGGGCGTCTGTGACGTCACACAGAAATGCAACTCTTGAAATTGACCAAAACACTATAACATTAGGAAGCTAGAAAGTCGCCCCCCCTTGGTTTAATGCGTATTCGTTGACGACGCCTCATAAGAATAACATTATCCGTCGTCAACGAATACGCATTAAACACCGTCATGTAAACGTAGTGAATGTATAATCCTTAGTAATTACTTGCAGATTGGGTATTAGAAGTCCCAGATAGCACTGGGAGTAATAGTTTTGTATGTTTTACCATAGGACAACATAAATATAATGTTAAACCTACACTCCGAAGGTAGGTCAAACATAATCCCCCCCCCCCTCTCTTTCCAGCCAGAACCCATACTGATTTTTTTTTATTGGCGGTTAGTTGTAATAACTTTTTCGCCTAAATAAAGTTAATTTCTATTCTACTACAGCTGGATTCTCACCTTTAAATTAATGTATGTCCGTTCTCTGGAACCAGTCCGAGACTGCCTCTCCAAGCTACTGCAAGCACAAATCATGACATTGACATTAACCAAACAACATCTTAATGAATATAAGCTGCACGATTTGCAAAGGAGAATCAAATTTTCCAATAAACAAGAGTTAGCGAGAGACAAGAACACACACTAAGAGGAGAGTTTAACTTTCAAACGGTCTGCTTTTGCCGTCAACGCGAAACCATATGTTGCAACCCTAGCTGGTACGCTACACAGCTGACTTTTTAAAGGTGCACCAAAGTGAATACATTTATATATATATATATATATATATATATATATATATATATATATATATATATATATATATATATATATATATATATATATATATATATATATATATATATATATATATATATATATATATATACATATATATATATATTTATATATGTAAATATATATATATATATATTCTGGTAGCTGTGAATTATTTTGTTGTCCATGTGGCTCAATATTTTCGTACAGTAGCTAGTTATTTTACAATTAATTTTTTGGTAAAA
Organism: Siphlonurus alternatus; assembly: GCA_949825025.1. Classification (NCBI taxonomy): domain Eukaryota; kingdom Metazoa; phylum Arthropoda; class Insecta; order Ephemeroptera; family Siphlonuridae; genus Siphlonurus; species Siphlonurus alternatus. Next base: position 28,100,998 of record OX463783.1, on the reverse strand, counting down.
AAGTTGAGTTGTAGGTCTTTGGTTGCTTCAAGCCGGCGCGCAGCAGCAGCAGGCAGGCGCTGATACGTCAAGGAGGCGAGAGAAGGTTCCCCCAATTCGTAGGAGATTCTCGTCGTATCAGCGACTGATGCTACCGCGCGCCGGCTTGAAGCAACCAAAAGACCTACAACTCAACTTTTTTACTAAAAAATTAATTGCAAAATAGCTAGTTATTGTAAGAAATTAAGTGTAATTAAGTGTATTTGATTGGCCTTGTAAATAAAATGAATGAAATTAGAAAAAAATAATTTAATTATAAATTTTTGAAAAGTACACACCACAAAAAGTAATGAGTGTAAATTAATTACAGAAATGAATAAAGGCTGCAAGGTCCCAATGAATTATTTACATTTAAAAAAAACAATATTTATTATCATTTATCATAATGTAGAAATCACCATTCGAGTTTGGTGAGATGTCTCATTATCTTTCGCAGAATTCCTATCCACAGTATATAATAGGTGACTTGTCCTTACACTGATCCTCGCCATCTGTGAGTGGCGCTGCAACTTTTTGCAACTTGCAATTCAAAGTCGACTAATTACTTGACAGCATGACGTCATGTCGTTCTAATCCATCAATGGCTGCTCTGTGGTCAACCAATCGCAGAATCGCTTGGCAGCATGGCGTCACACACGAGCCGCGGTGGCCCGAGGTAGTTGTCTTTATCTCACTAGTATTTGGAATTGAGCAGTGCTAGAGTGAAAACAATGGACAACATACAATGAAAAAATTTTATTGCAGAAATGAATAGAGGGTACCAAATTTTGCTACTCTGCGTTTTTTCAGATTTTTTTGAGACCCAGAACTGTTTTTAAATAATTATTGAAAGTCCTGTGATTTCAATTGGCACCCCTGAATTCTTAATAAAAGGGATAGAGACTGGACGCCTATTGACGCCTCCAGGGGGCGTGGCCGCACTTTCAATAATTATTTAAAAATAGTTCTGGGTTTCAAAAAAATCTGAAAAAATTCAGAGTAGCATAAATTGGTACCCTCTATTTATTTCTGCAATAAAAATTTTTCAGGTATGTTGTCCAATGGACAGCAAACTGGAATAGTTATACCACGTTTTGGCAGTGAAAAATGTTAACTTTTTATTTTCTTTCGTACCTAACTCGCGGTTCACAAAATTTTTCCCCCATCTTCGCAATGTATTATTTCGTTTCTACATGCTTTGACCGTACACGAAGTTGCAGCGCCACTCGCACAGATGGCGAGGATCAGTGTAAGGACAAGTCACCTATTATCAAACATCTGAGTCACTGTAGCAAATGTATGCATATGAATCCAGTATATATTATTGTGCCAACTCATATAAGTTAGGTAAATGGTATGCCTAAATGTCAGCTCTGCAATATTATAAAGTAACAAAACACCAAAAAATTTGACACTCCATACAGTTCAACAATTGCAAGGTAACAGCCGGAAGTACAATGATTTTAGCTGAACCATGAACATGAAAAATCTAATTAAGACATATTGCGGATAGTTCGAAATCCCTAATATGATTCTCTGTGTCAAGTTTCAGGTTCAAAACTGATCTAGAATGTCCAGAAACCTTCCACTTTCGGCTACTTCCGGTGGTAACCTTGCATTTGTTGAACTGTAGCTGGCAAGTGGAGAGCTGCTCACAGAGCTGGCTATAAACTCACGTTGTAACAATAACAAATATTGCAAAGCATTACAAACGTCTTAATATTGATTAAATCTTTCGATAAGAATCACATATGCAGCTGATGAGAAAGAAAACGACGATTTAGATCCCGTAAAATCAAAGGTGTTGTACACAAAAATAAATGTATGCATATACATAAACATACTTGTCATTGTCTGTATGATATGTACTGTATGCATATAGCATGCAGCTTACTTCAAGGACATGTATTTCGGTTATAATGAGACAAAATTTATAATTAATCATATTCATATCTTACCTTATATTATGATGAGAGACTGGGTAGACAAAACAGTCTTTCAAAACGTCTAGGATACGACAATGTCGGTTTTAGATGCACAAAGATCTAACAAGAGAATTTTTATAAACATCGGAGGGCCCCAAAATAACTCTACAATCTCTACATTCTGTAGAGGTATTTTGGGAGGGCCCCGGCGGCCATGCTGAATTTGTTGAAAGCTGATCGCTGATTCGCTAGCTCCAACCAATGAGATGATCGCACTGCCGCACTGCTAATTTGCATTTTAAGCGGAATATTTTAAAACCTTTTGATTCAGAAACCCTATTATAGTTTATAGCGTGTGTCTCTGATTACGTTTCAATTTGGACAGTCATTGATTTGGACCGAGACCCCCCCTTTTTTTTTGCAATTTTGGGAAACAGACCTGAGATAAACAGATATTTAGCGAGGGATCCAAATGTTAAGACTTAATTACTTATTACAGCTTATTATAATACATCAAGATATTCAAAAGTCTCTAGCTCGCAGTTGAATAAAAGTTTCAGATATGAGAAATCTGAAGGGAGCTAGTATGTTCGTGAGAGATAGCGCTTATAGAGCCATGGTGAGACCGATGCTTGAGTATGGATGCAGTGTTTGGGATCCATACAGGAATGTTGGGGTGAAGGAGTTGGAGAAGGTGCAGAGAAGAGCAGCGAGAAGAGTTATGGGGCGTATGGGAAGATGGAAGTTGGTGGGAGATGGAAAGGAGGTCAGAAAAGAGTTTGAGAGTGTAACTGCGATGATTGATAAGTTAGGGTGGGAGTTGCTGGAGGAGAGAAGGAGAAATTGTAGACTTGGTGTTATGTATAAAATAACAAGAAATAGTGAGGGTTGGGGGGAGTTGAGCTCTCGTATTAAGAGAGGTGTTTACATTGGAAGGAGCGATCACAGTTGGAAGTTGGATTTTGTCGGCAGTAGAAGTGATGTGGGAAAATATTCCTTCATTAACAGGACTAGCTGTAAGAGAGTGGAATTTGCTGAAGGCAGAAGTTGTTGAAGAGGAGAGTTTTGAGTTGTTTAAGAGGGTTTTGAGACAAGCAAACCCTTCGCGAGCCACCGTGGCGTAGCCACATTTGCCGCGTTAATTTTATTATTATTTTTATTATTTATTTTTATTTTATATATATATATATTTTTTTTTTACAAGGATACATCCCTAAGAGCTTACAGCTTGCGGCGGGGTACTGGGTACGGATAAGGTAGGGAACGGATAGTGGCCACGGCCTGCATGCTTACGCGTCCCAGCATTCGCTGAGGTGAGACTGAGGGAACCGTGGAAAACCTCTCAGTCAGGACGGACACCTCTATTTTTTCTCAAGGAACCAAAGTGATGTCCAAAGCCTGGGGAACCACACACAAGTGCATCACTGCACTGGGTGGAAAGCGAGACGAATTTACCCCAGGGAGGGAGCAGCGTATTTTTTACTTGAAACGGTCACCCATTCAAGCACTAACCACACTCGATGTAGCCTGACTTCGGTGATCTAACGAGAACCGGTCAATGCACTGCGCCACGCTATTCCTGAACGATAGCTCATCGACAGAATTGGTGAATAATATATAACTAATTATAACTATAAAGAATAATTTATTGTCCATAATATAATAACTTAATCGTAAGAGTATATAATAAATACCCCTCTACTTTGATTTATTTTTCATCAAATTTAATATTCATAAAAATAATAACCCTTTTATAGGAAGAATTTACCCTCCCGTTTCTTTCCTTTCTTTGGTCCCCCCCAATCAACGATCCTGGTCCATTATTCCCTGTGATCAACACGTACTCCTTCATGTGGCAAATCTTTATCTTTTAACTAATACAATCTTATTTAATCATGTATTTTTTTTTTTTTTTTTGAGGAATCAAACACCAGCGGTGTACATAGTGCGTTTGCACGTGGTTAGGAGTGCGGCTGTGACCAGCTTTAGGGGAACTGTCCCAGTATTCACCTACGTCCAGGAAACTACAGAAACCTTTGGACAGGACAGTCGACACCTTTCGGTGTCTCCCGAATGCACATATAAGGCCTGTTCGTAAACCCTGCTCGGTGTACACTTTCTGCACCCAATTGACCTTATATCGCATGTACATAAGGTCGATTGGGTGTAGAAAGTGTACACCGAGCAGGGTTTACGAACAGGCCTATAGTATAGTAGAATGCACACGCCATCTCTCGAGAACTCCCCAAACTCACTGCCCACCTCCTGTGAAAATGACCTTCACGTGAGGTAGGAAGCGATTCTGGGATTCCCGAGTGAAAGGCAGAGATACAAACCCTTAGGCTACCTGCTCGGTTATTCTTCATTATGTAAATTTTTATATTATGGAGTATCGACCACAATTTTTTTATTGCAGAAATGGATAGAGCGTGCAAAATTATGCTACCCCCTGATTTTTTTCAGATTTTTTAGAGCCCGGGAAGCATTTTTAAAAAATTATTGTAAGTTTTTTTTGTGACGTCACGAGACGCCGTTCCTTAAGAAAAAGATAGGACTTGACGCCTCGTGACGTCACAAAAAGGACTTTCAATAATTTTTTAAAAATTGTTCCTGGACTCTAAAAAATCTGAAAAAAAATCAGGGTAGCATAACTTTGCACGCTCTATCTATTTCTGCAGTAAAAAAAAATTGAGGTTGATACTCCATTATAACAAAAATGTTCACTTTGGATTTAAGAAGGTTGTAAAAAATATACCTGGAAGTACAGTAACAGTATAATATAGATCTTTTAACTTTTGCAAAAAGTGAGCACGAGCATTCTATTACCATCTGGAAGTTGCAAAGTAAGCACTTTGCCTAGGACATAGCAATAAATCAATTTAATTTAATACTGATAGCTGTATGACATTTTAATAAGGGAAAAATATAAACTATTTAAAAGGCATCTAACATAAGTCAAAAAAATTAAATTATTTTTAAACTTTTATTATAGTTTTAAAAACCATACAACAATTAATTAAGTTGGTTGATTAGTTGCTTACTATTGCACTTGAATTAACTTGAACATTTAAACTTTCAAATCAAAATGAGGTTGAAAAAGAGTTGAAACATACTCTCCTATAAGCATCATTCATTATACAGATACTTAAGTTGTTTACAATAGACTAATAGAGTAATATCGTACCAACATTTTTGGGTGCACTAGCAAATTTAAAACTATTTTTACCAAACAAAAATATATAAAAACTGAAGCTGTCCCCCTGCTTCAATGCAACAAACCCTTGTGACCATTAGTCTATGAAAAAACAACGAAAAAACATAAAAAATGTAAAATAATAATAAAAAATAAGCAAAGAAAGGAAAAATTGACTATCCTTAAAATATTATGATAGGCTGATAGATTAGCCTGTATTTTGGTCAATTGACACATTTTGGTCATTTAAAGTAGGCTATGGAACATATTTTATTGAACATTTGCATTGATGACCATGAGTTATGTGCTGTATTCAATTTTTTTTGTAAAGACTTCTAAATTTTATAAAATTAAGGGAAAAGTCGCTTTAACTTAAAATATTTGCATGACTCCATGGTGTTTTGCATCATGATATTACGGGTGCAAAAAATCTTAAAAATCACAATAAATCACTTGAGATTTTCAGTCCAAATATACAATAATTAATCAGCTTGGGGGACATTCAAAAAGCACTTTAACCCCAACTATAGCCCCAAGTTTTATCCCTGGTACTAAACATGGTGCTAAACTAGGAGCTAGACATGGTTAGCCCCTGGTTTAGCACCATGTTTAGTACCAGGGATAAAACTTGGGGCTAAAGTGGGGGTTAAAGTGCTTTGTGAATGCCCCCCCCCCCCCTTGTGTATTACAATTATTTACATACCAATTATGAAATTATGAAATTTTAACTATATTTTTCTTCTTTTCTTGCTATTCTCTCTATCTTCTTCCGTAACACATTCCTCTTGACATCCACCATCTTGTCCGTCACAAGTTTCTTCAAGCTGCGATATTGACGCTGATTTCTCATACCTAGACAGCTGTTCTCTCAGTTTTGCCAACTCTCTTATGCTCTCTGACAGTCTCTGATTGAGTTGATACTCCTTGTCTTTACATTTTTCATGCCTGGTCTTTCGAAGTAAATGTTGTTGACGCAATATTGCCAGTTCTGAGACTTCATTTTCGTCAACATTCTTCTGTCGGAATTCTACTTTATGTTGTAAAGACGCTAATTTTTTCTGCAAGTTTCCTAACAAAGTCTCAGATTCTGCAATGATGCTTTTATCTAACTGCAGGGTTGACATTTCTTCTTTTAGAACTTGCAGCTTGTTTTCTGCTTGGTTGAGACTTGTAGTGGCTTGCTGTTCACGCACTTCTGAGCTTGTCAGTTTCTTCTGTAGCTCCGTCACTGAGGCTTCCCGGCTAGTAAACACACTCTGTAGCGATGCGAGTCTACTCTCTGCTATCTCGACCTTGGCGTTTGCTTGCTGTTGGCTGATTTCCGATCTTGTTAATTTCTCTTGCACAGTTGATAATTCTGCTTGCAGTTCACTTACTTGTAATTCTAGAGCTTTAATTGTGTTCTCAGATTGTTTTATTTTGTCAGTTGCTTTTTTTTCGCTAGATTGGAACTGTGATAGCAGTTTTGCTTCATCTTTTTTCAGAGCTTTAATCGTGTTTTTAAATTCCTTTTTCTTGACATATGCATTCTCCTTGCTGAAGTCTAACTTTGACTGCAGTGTTGCCAGTTCTGCATGTAATGCTTTAATGGTGTTTTCAGATTCTCTTATTTCATCAATAGCTTTCTTTTTTATGTATTCTTCTCTGGAACACAGTGCTGCCAATTTCTCTCGCAACACTTTAATATTGTTCTCGGACTGAATTAATAAGGCACTTGCTCCTTTGTCGCTAGATTCTAACTGTGACTTCAGTGTTGCCAGTTCTACTTGCAATGCTTTAATTGTGTTTTCAGATTCCTCTTTCTTGACAAAGGCATTTTCCTCGCTGAATTCTAGTTTGGAATGCAGTGTTGCCAGTTCTGCTTGCATTGCTTTAATTGTCTTCTCAGATTCCTCTTTCTTGACAAAGGCATTCTCCTCGCTGAATTCTAGTTTGGACTGCAGTGTTGCCAATTCTACTTGCAATGCTTTAAATGTGTTCTCAGATTCCACTTTTTTAATAAACGCATTCTCCTCGCCGAATTCTAGTTTTGACTGCAGTGTTGCCAATTCTACTTGCAAGGCTTTAATTGTGTTCTCAGATTCTTTTGTTTTGGCATTTGCTTTTGTTTCGCTGGACTCTAATTTGGATTGCAGTTTTGCCAATTTTCTTTGCAATGCTTTAATGGTGTTCTCACATTCTTTAATTTTGTCAAAAGCGCTTTTTTTTAAGCGTACTTCCCAATCTATACACACCCTGGAACACTGTGCTGCCAATTTTTCTTGCAATGCCTTGATAGTGTTTTCAGATTGTTTTATTTTGTCATTTGCTTCCTTCTCGGTAGATTGGAACTTGGACTGCAGTGTTGCCAGTTCTTGCTGCGATGTCTCCAGCTTGTTCAAAACCTCATCATATTTGCTGCGAGCTTTCTGTTCTTTGGTTTGCAAGTCACCAAGTTGTGATTGAAGCTGATCATTATTTAAATTTAAAGTAGTGACAAGATCAGTCAGCCTGCCTATGGCTGTTTTTGCGTTGGCTCTAGCTTGCTGTTTTTTCCGTGACATGCTAGCTAACTTTGCCTGCTGAGTTTCCAGTTCTTGAGAAAGCTGTTCGACTTTGTTGTTCCTTACATCTGCCATAATTTTAACACTGTTAAATTCACTCTTTAGCATTGCCATTTCATTCTGCACTTTTTCTAACTTTTGCTGAGTTTGTTTTTTCTCTTCTTGTACTCTAAGCTTGTTATTTTCTGAGCTCTCCAAATCAGCTTGAAGTTTTGCCACATTTTCTTCTGTCTGTTGAAGCTTGGTGTTAGTTTTTAATTCTCTACTTTCTAAAATTTTCAGCTTGGTTTGCAGTTCAGCACAAAGTAGCTTCGTTTCCTTAAGTTTGGCTTTTAAGTTACGTTTGCTTAAGTTTCTCTCTTCGACTGCAGATTTTCCTTTCTTCTTCTCTTGAGGACTTTTGTTGTCGCTGGCTTCTCCTTCGTTGCTCCAAGGAAAATTGTTGACATAACGACGGTCCGACGAACTTGACTTGTCGTTTTGATGACCGGCCTCCTGGAAACAATCAGCTGTTAGAAACAAGTCGTCCGAACAAAAAATAACATAACGTTTCGTTAACATCCAATCTGCAGAAGCCAAATTGGTAAAAGTTTTTAATTGCTGATGTAAGAAGGAAATGTAATGGAAAATTAGTTGACAGCAGTGATTTTGACACTTTTTACTAAGTTTGACTTCGGCAAATTAAATAATATCAAGACAATAAACAATTGGGTCATTCAAGTCTTGATAAAAAATATACTGTATACATTTAAAAAAAGAAATTATTTACAAGTTTTGACACAAAACCAGCTTTGTCAGCTTTGAATATTTTCAAAACATTTTCAATGGAATGAGCAATTAGAAACGAAAAATTTTATTGGCTTAATCGAAAGAAGGGGTAAAAATATGACGTTGTGCGAATTGTTTCAGATTTTTTTGTGACCTATAACTAATTTTAATTAATTAATTAAGTTGCATTATTTTGAGAGTTCCACCTCTCGTGACGCCTCTGACGTCACACCATTCTTGTACTTTTGCACTATAGATGAGATTAGGTGAGAACATGCAGGTATGAAAATCAAAATGGCTGGCGCCACGTTTGAAATTCCCCGCCTCAAATTTTTGAAGTTTTAATGTGGATTACGTTTGATCAATTTTAGCTTTATTTTGTTCGCATACCACTGGAAAATATGGTTGAAATATGATTTAAAACTTCTATCGTGCTCTAATATTGTTTAATACGTAAAAAGTAGAAAATTATGAGAGACTAACATCTTACATCAAATTAGTTTGCTTTCTTCCTTTAAATAAAATAATTTGCTGATATTTGGTGTGCTAGTGGGTTAGCTCAGTGGTAGACGCATCAGACTTCAAATTTCGTGGTTGCGGGTTCGATTCTTTCTCCCGGCGAGTTTTTATAAATACATTTTTTTTCTTTAATTTTAATATATTTATGAATTCTAAATTTATAAAATGTGGTTAAAATATGGTTTACAGTCGTAATTGATAACTTTTTAATAGTAAAGAGAGGGAACAATATTAATAAAAAATTACTTCACTTTTATACGTTCAAATAAAACATTTTTCACACTGTGTCCCAAAGCTTGGTGTGGCACAGTGGCGAAGACGCAGAGCTCATATACTCTTGTGGTGGAGAGTTTGATTCTCCACGTCAAAGGATTTTTTAAACTCGACACTTTTCTTTCCTTTAATTTAGTTTAATTTAATTAAAGAAAATTTCTCCGCCACTGTGCCACACTAATTAAGCTTTGAGCCTCGGTAAGAGAAATGTTTTATTGGAACGCGAAAAAGTGAAGTAATATTTTATTAATATTGTTCCCTCTCTTTACTATTAAAAAGTTATCAATTACGATTGATAGTAGCTGTAAACCATATTTTAACCACATTTTATAAATTTAGAATTCATTAATATATTAAAATTAAAGAAAAAAATGTATTTATAAAAACTCGCCGGGAGAAAGAATCGAACCCGCAACCACAAAATTTGAAGTCTGATGCGTTTACCACTGGGCTAACCCACTAGCACACCAAGTATCAGTAAATTATTTTATTTAAAGGAAGAAAGCAAACTAATTTGATGTAAGAAGTTAGTCTCCCATAATTTTCTACTTTTTACGTATTAAACAATATTAGAGCACGATAGAAGTTTTAAATCATATTTCAACCATATTTTTCAGTGGTATGCGAACAAAATAAAGCTAAAATTGATCAACCGTAACCCACATTAAAACTTCAAAAATTTGAAGCGGGGAATTTCAAACGTTGCGCCAGCCATTTTGATTTTCATACCTGCATGTTCTCACCTAATCTCATCTACAGTGCAAAAGTACAAGAATGGTGTGACGTCAGAGGCGTCACGAGAGGCGGCACTCTCAAAATAATGCAACTTAATTAATTAATTAAAATTAGTTATAGGTCACAAAAAAATCTGAAACAATTCACAACGTCATATTTTTACCCCTTCTTTCGATTAAGCCAATAAAATTTTTCGTTTCTAATTGCTCATTGTAGTCCTCTTGGCTCATCTTTGATTTGATGTCGCTTGACCCATTAGTAATTTATTGTAGGACAAAGGAAAAGGTTTGTGACGTCAATCCAAAGATTATCCGAATGACTATGGGTAAAAAATCTAACGTTAACATACACTGGGTTGGGAGCTTGATTTAAAAGCAATGGGGTACAGACCAAAAAAAAAAATGTTTTTTTCAAGTTTTTGTCAACTTTTCAAAAGGCACGAGAATTTCATGAAGAACAAGTTCTATTACAGCATTCTACAACAATTTCCTGATTTTATATGAATTTTTAAAACCTCTCAAAAATGACGTCATGGCATTGAATCTTAAATGGGAAAATAGATCAGTTAACATTGCCAAATCCCATACTTAATATTGAAATGTAACCAAAACTTCATTTGCAAGGTTTTTATGTGCTAGAATCATGATAATGAAGGTTTCAAATTCTTACCTCAATAACTTTTCATTTTAGCAATGTTAACTGATGCATTATCCCATTTAAGAAGCAATGTTGTGACATCATCAAAAAAAGCATTAAAAATTCATATGAAATCAGCAAACTGTCGTAGAATGCTCTAATAGGGCTCGTTCTTTACATAATTCACAGTACTTTTTACTAGTATTGCTAATTCAAATACTGGTCAGTACCCCATACTTCATTTAAATAATTATGTAAAAATAGATAAAAGGTACAGGAGATCTTAATTTTGGTGACCAAGAGTGCATGCCATTACACGAAAATGCACACTAAACACTTTATCGATTGTCAGTTTTTTGAAGTGTTGACGTCATATTGACACTAACTGTTGTCTCAATTAGCGCAAGTGTTCAAGTGTTTGAAGGGTCTAGTATTTAGTGTTTGAAATAGCAACTACAAACACTAACACAGACACTAACTTTTTTAACATTGATCAGTTGATGCAAATGTTTCCAACTTTTGACACTAGCAAGTGTTGGCGCTAGTGTACAGTAAAGTTGATTCATTTAAAATAAAGTATCTAGTATCTACACTAATGGACAATATACATGAAATTTTTTTATTGCAGAAATGAATAGAGGGTACCAAATTATGCTACTCTGAATTTGTTCAGATTTTTTTGAGACCCAAAACTATTTTTAAATAATTATTGAAAGTTCAGCCACGCCCCCTGGAGGCGTCAATAGGCGTCTAGTCTATATCCTTTTTATTAAGGCTGCAGGGGTGCCAACTGAAATCGCAGGACTTTCAATAATTATTTAAAAATAGTCCTGGGTCTCAAAAAAATCTGAAAAAATTCAGAGTAACATAATTTGGTACCTTCTATTCATTTCTGCAAAAAATTTTTTTCATGTATGTTGTCCATTAGAGTTTGAAGTGTATACACTTTTTAGTATGCATTTTTTAAACAAGAAGTGTCCTAAGTTGAGACAGTGGTCCAATCTTACAGTACATAGACCGAAACAACGAGTAGAAGGTAACGAAGAGGTACAAAGAGTTCTGCTACATTTGCCAAGTAAGACATCCCAGCATTTACCTAATTTAACTGAGGAACCGAGGAAACTTCAGTTACGACAAAAATTATATCAGTTAGTACGTGCAGGTTGATAATTTCCATGATCCGTATTGTACACGGCATGAGAACCACATGTCAGCATTTTGTGCATAAGGCGAGAGAACCGGATGACGTTACTTGATCACTCGGGTGCTAGCCGCGGGCGCGTGAGCGTCTTGCGCGGTGGCCACGCAGGCCGCCGCATACACCTGTAGTAAATAGACAATAAACTCTAAGTATTAGCAGTATTTACGAGTCTCAGTTAAGAATTTTCCTCCACCTTTAGGAACAGATAAATTAATTAAATACGTAAGAAAAGAGTCTTACAAGTGGTGTCAGAAACGGGATACTGATTTTCTATTAATCAGAAATGAACTCAGGTCTGTTCCTAAAAAGGAGGATAAAATTAAATAACTGTTTTATAAATTTCACGTGAGTAAAAGTGAAGTTTTTTTATTATTAACTAAGAGGTAATAATTTGCTGCGTGTTAGAACAAAATACGACGTGTTACATAAAAGAAAAAGATTCGACGGTCAAGAAATCAAGAAGCTGCATCAACGCTCATCATTTCGAGAGTAAAAATTAGCCTGCGCAGAAGACAATTACCCACATCGAGAGGGCTTGCTGAGTCTTCGAGCCAAGGATGTTCGACCCCCGGATGAGTAACCTGGGGATGTCTGCAGCTGAGAGGAGCCGTGCAGAAAGCCTTGCAGAGATCGCGCGACAGCCGTAGCAGCTAAACGCCACGTCGAGCCACGTCGGATGAAAGCAAAAGAGGTAGGCTATGACCCAAAGTTTAACTGAAGTCAATTTGTAATTGCATGTGGCAAATATGTTCATTCAATGAGTGTTTTAAATCAATAATAAATTTCGCAAATATAAAGTTAACAAGATTTTTTATATTTTTTCAGCTAGAATTTTACATTTTTCTTTTGAATAATAAAATATACTTAATTTTTTTTTCTCTCCCAACAAAAATGGGAGAACACAATAAACAACTAAAAAAAAAAAAAAAGTGATAAGATTGCAATACATATTTTTGTGCAAACTAAAAAAAAAAAAAAATATATATATATATATAATGACAATAAACGAGTTGAACGAACATATTATAATTGTAAAAAAGAAGTTTCCCTGTTATTTAAATTTAAAAATATTTCATTATTATGATAATGGCTGATATAAGATATTGAATGACGATCGTATGTAAATATTTTATAAGCAAGTGATTTTATTATCGATATAAACGGCTATACTATAGAAAAGCACATTCCTTGTGAAGAGTACAAGTAAAATTTGGTATATAAATCTTCGACAGACATTGAATTAAGCACAAATACGCACGCAACAATAGATCGAAATAAAGTAAAAGTAAACAATAAACAATTTTAATAAGATTTCAAATCATACAATGAATCTAACATAAAAATGAATACGAGAGTTGAGAAAAATTAATTGCTATATAACGTAGTACTGTTTCAGTTTCATAAATTAAAAAATAAATATATCTTGCATAACGTTTTTTTAAAAATTATGTCAGCATTGCCAATATTTCCTCGGAATTTTAAAAATTAACAATTTAATAGTAAATTCATTTTATTCTGTAAAAAAAAAAAAAAAAAATCAATGTGCAATCAAAATTATTCTTTTTATATAAGTTAATTAAAAGTCGTGTGAAAATAAATTACACTGTAAAAAAAAAAAAAAAAAAGTACAGTAAATGGAAATACATCTCTTGTCAGTCGAACTCAATCAATTCAAAAATTGTAAATTGTAATTTCTGATGTAAAATGTACTGTTCTATATTGTAAAAAAAAAAAAAATAAATAAAATGAAATTTGAAATTTGACACATAATATATATCATCATAAATAATGCTTGATTTAAAATGAAATGATTAAGAATGAAGTGCATATATCGCTATACTGTCAATATTTCTTGATAAGATAATTGCATAAGTTACTTGAGAAAAGATATTTTGAAAAAGCAATAAATAATTGCAATAAAATACCAATGTATTGCAACATGATCTCTAAGTATTTCCAATTCTTCCGAAGGAACTTTGTCGGATTTCATTTAATTTTCATAATTTTCACAAATTCCAGAACTTTACACTGTATGAATTTAAAGTTAATCAATTACACAGTAAAAAAAAAAAATAATAATAATAATAATTATTTTAAAACTTATTGGTTTACATAGAAAGCCGTAACTGTAATCAAATATCATCAAAACTATAATAAAATCACAAAATGCTTTAAACTGCAGTAAAAAAAAAAAAAAAAAAAAAGTTATAATTAACATCAAGTGATCAAGCGTTAAATAACATGCTGGTGTCAAAGCAGAGGTGGTAATCAAATAAAAATAATAAATAATGGCTACTCAGTTTACAAGTATATCAAATACATATTGAATATAAAATACAACTAGTCAATGTTGAATCTCACCTTGTGGAAATGGAATCCACAAACTACATGACGGTATGCTATGAAATGATTTATTGGTAAAAATTAGGGCTATATAGTCGTGGCGCATTGTATTGAGTATGGCATCAAAACCGTACTCAGCCTTTGTTAGCACGAGGTACAGAAACATGTAAACGCATTTATTGTGGGAAGGCCAACCCATCTGATGCTGCTAGAATTGCATAATCTACCTTACGTCTGAAGCAACCCTAAAATTGAATGTTCTAAGGGGCAGCCAGTGTCATATTCACGCAGGTATATCTGTTTGTAGTATATAGCGACTGTACTTCCAAGCCTATAAGATGTATCGCACTGCACTAGCCAGAGTCTATGTTGCAGGTTGATAGGCAATAATAAATAAAATATATTATTAATAATAAAAATGCAATAATGAGTACGTCGCAGTCACAGCTATACAAGGGGACGCCCGTCGCTCTTATAGTACAACGAGCGATGCTGTAATTCGTGAGATACCTGAGTCCTTAAGTAAAAGCCAATCCTCACTCCCTCTATGTGCACCAATTTTCAGTAAAGTGACTGTAATGAATAGTAAATAAATACAAGTAAGCTAATCACAAGCTATATAATAAGCTACTCAAGAGAGAATAATAGACTTATTTAAGCAGAAGAAAAGTCACAAAAACGCATCAAACTTGATCAATTATAAATTTATAAGTTTCATCTTGCAGTCTGTTTATAAAATGAAACAATTAAATAAAGAAAATGTCTAGCTATAAAAAAATAATGTCACAACAATAAAAAGATCTGTTAAACGAAACTCAGAGCAATTCATGTAAACGATCAGTCAGTTCAAAATTAAATTTACAATCAATCAATTCAGCCAATCAAAGTCTTACTGCATAAATCAATTATTATCAAATCATATTACAAAAATCAATCACAATTCAAGATGATATGGGCTAATTATAAAATACAAACTGAATTTAAAAGAAATATTAAATATAATTTGTACCTACAAAAAAGTTGCAGAGTGTAAATGAACTTGGGAAAGAGTGTGTAACATTAACTCACTGTCTGCAAGCAGCGAGCGTAGATCAGTTTTCAACATACTATAGATAAAAAAGAGTAACTTGCCATCCAAGTTACTCTTGAAAAAGAAAAGGAAAATAACCTACAAGCATTTTCCTCACATTTTATTACATCATTATATCATATATTTTATATCGCCACACAAAAAGTAAAATACAGTAATTTTTGTTTGTTATTGGGTCAAGCCAAGATACCGCCTTTTTGTTTTCATGTTTCAGGAGATGTCGGATCAAGAGACCAAGAACACCGTCATCGCAACACGCAACGAAGAAATAATTTTTATATTGTATTGGGATTTTTTTAAATATGCCTTGAATGATCAAGTAATAATTTCATAATAATATTTAAATTTTGTTTAGTCATCAATGAATTGTGGTTTAACTCAAATGCACCCCATTCAAACTATCTGCTTCAATAAATATTCAACTTGTGTCGTCCCAGGAGTGACGAAGTTTAGGGGGGGGGCCTGTAAGGTTCCCTTCCCAGCAGTTAGTACGTGCAGGTTGATAATTTCCATGATCCGTATTGTACACGGCATGAGAACCACATGTCAGCATTTTGTGCATAAGGCGAGAGAACCGGATGACGTTACTTGATCACTCGGGTGCTAGCCGCGGGCGCGTGAGCGTCTTGCGCGGTGGCCACGCAGGCCGCCGCATACACCTGTAGTAAATAGACAATAAACTCTAAGTATTAGCAGTATTTACGAGTCTCAGTTAAGAATTTTCCTCCACCTTTAGGAACAGATAAATTAATTAAATACGTAAGAAAAGAGTCTTACAAAGGATTTCAAGAGGATGATGGGGGGAAAAGAGGGGGAAGGGAAGCCCATCAATCATCTCCATCACCCCAGAAGGGGACCCAAAAAGACATGGGTGGAGTTAACCCCCTCTCCTTCCACTTTCGTACACTTGAGTTGGTTCTGCTCTAAACGATTAATGACAGTGGACTTAGTAGATCGTACAGCTCTCTGAAAATTTCAGCAAACCTGACACCATGATGAAATAATTTCCCATGAAAAATAATTAGATCAAATTCGGTGAAATTTTTTAGATATTCAGTATTGAAAATAGCATTGTTTTAATTTAAGTGGGGACTTCTGTGACTTTTAGTAAAATTAACATACTTTTAATATGAAAAAATTAATAACCCAATTGCGTTTTGGGTATTTATTTATTATTATATTTCCCTCCAAACTATGTATTTTTAACCCAATAAACAATTATTATTATGATTATTAATAACTCAAAATGTACATTGAAGTTGTAGCTTCTTTACATAAAAAAACAACAGTTATTTTGTCCTTTACTTTATGGTCTAAAAATACTTTCAATTTATCAGTGGAAAATATTGAGCAATGGCCGCAGGTGACATTAACCGGTAATCCTTAACTGAACCAGGATTGCGACTGACTACCACCTGATGAGTAGAGTGCGGGAAAAAGTCATTTCGACTTTTTGTGCACATGAGGACTATTTTGTTGTCATTTAGGATGTCCACTGATCTCCAGAAGTGGATTAAGATAAGCCTATAAAAAATAAATGACTATTTAGACTATTTTTTGTTTTTGCGACTATTTTGGCAAAATACCGGTTACAACTTTTTTGTGACTCTTTGACACTTCTTAGTGCATTTCAGCTATTTTATTTAAATCGTAAATAGAAACTACTAAAGAAATATAGTAAAAAAAAAAACTCTCAAACATCAGAATTTTAAACACAGATTTTTTTTTTTTTTTTACAATGCATGCCATCCATGGATACATCTTTTAAAACAAATGAAAATATTTTTTTATCGATAAAACTTTTAAAATGCCTATTTGCTGCCTTTTCTAGAAAAAAAAAAAAAAAAAAAAAAAAAAACGTTTTGTAGACTATTCCAAAATAAGATGTTTTTTTAGGCGCCCATTTTTGAAAAAAAAAAAATGTGAATTTTTTCCGCTCTCTACTGATGAGCAAAGTCAGGTTCGCTACCCATCTAGCTCAGATCACTTGCCTGCTGGAGGTCATCTGCAAACTCCTCCACATACTCCTCCTTGATGGCAGCACCGGACATACATTCCTGCAGCTCTTGCAGGACGAGACTCTCGTAGCTCGGACTTGAAAAGGCGGCCATCGCTGTGAAACATGAGGCCTCGGTTGTAGCACGAAGTATAGAATAAGTCAAAGGAGTAAGATCAAGATTTTTTATTAAAAAACTCTCGATGACTGTCTAATTTTGAGACCTATAAAATCCTTTTAACATTTGATATACTAAATTTAAATTTTTACTGTAAAAAATAAAATAAAAATTAAAAGTTTTGACTCTTCCCCACCCCTCCAAAAAATATTTTTTTATTTTCTGGATTTCAAAACTAAAATTAAGTACAACACCAAGAGTATCATCGCCTCAAAATATAAGTGTTGTATAAAACACGAGGTTTTGATGCTATTGTCACATTTAGTGGCATTTGCAACAATAATTGTAAAGCAAATTATCAATCAATTGTGTAAGCGCGACTATCGTGTGTACTTCATGGACTTCATGTACGCGTGGCCACTCTTTACTTCTTATCACGCGAGAGTGGCAACTCATCCCAGCGCGATACAGCGATAGCGCGAACCAAGCGACCACGCAACCTCGAGCCCGGCCGTTTGATTGTTGTCCCTACTGTCCCTGTAGGACAGTCACTACTATCTGTACAACAACATTGATTGTAATGAGAGCCGTTGAGTATATAAGTTGGGTGTTGAGTGATCACAATTAACCAAGCAGAACAACAAGCACCGCCGAGCTTCACTTGGTCATTGGACACTCTGCAGCCGATCACAACACACTAACATCTATACTCAGCGCTTCTCAATGTAAGTACACTTAATGTATTTCATTATGCTATGTTAGAATAAAATATTTGAAATTGCAAGTCGATATTTATAATGTTGTTTATTGAATTTAACCCTTTCTCAATCAAAGATCTCGGGTCCGTTACAGGACTGGGCTCAGAGTCATTGAATAATTAAAGTAAAATAGACCTCTCGCTGGATAGAGCCCATCGTAACGTGACAATTTGGTGGAGGCGCCGTGTTTACTATAATTGTATGTACTTAACATCAATTATAAATAAAACATTTGTTTTAAATAAATATATTTTAAGTGAATTAAAACCCTAATTATTTTTCTTTTCTTCAAAAATATGACGACGTTATAAATATGCTTGCATTAAAATAATTTCTTAATTATTTTCAAACAAATTATTATTTTTTTTTTAATTTTGAGGGATTTTTCTTTCATTGCATTTCAAATGTCTGTGTTTAAAATGGGCTACAAATGTCAAAACCAACAGATTCCCCAAATACAATCAAAAAATATTTTAAATCACTAACTTTAAATCAAAACTTACAACCAAAAGAAACAAAAAGATTACTCGAAAACGCGGAAAGATTAGGATTGAAAGTAGAATGGAAATTTCCAAGAGGAACACGCAGTAATACTAATACAGCTCTAGATTCAAGCGAACACAGCTCACATGATACAACTTCTTTTGATTCATCAAAACAAAATACACAAATTTTAAACATTTTAGGAAATACAATAACATTAACTAGTTCATCAGAAGAAGAGCATAGCTATTTTGACGCGAATAACACAGAAAAATTAGATACACAGCCCCATTCTTCTACCCCACATACGTCACCATCTTCTAGTAGTAAATTAGAAGGTTCTACAGTTTCACCCATAAGAACAGAGGAAGAAAATAGAAGTTATTTAAATAGTTTATCATTTGAGGAAAACATTCTTTTGAACACAATGACAGATCCTCCAGGAGGTAACGATAATGATGCAGCGGGCAGCAATAATGATGCTTCGGCAGTATTTACACCAACAACAATGTCAGTAAAAATGAATCCTGGAGTCTTCTCAGGGAAGAATTCAGAAGAAATAGATGATTTCATTATAAAATTTGAACGAGCTTGTCGAGTTAATGGGTGGAAAAATTCTACAGATAAGGCACGTTATTTACCTTGCTATTTAGTCGGGCCAGCTGCTATATGGTTAGAAAATTTTGAGTCCACGAACCCGGAAGGTTGTAATGATTATGAAACTTTAAAGTCAACAATAAAAAAAGAATTTGCACCGAAAATACCAGTAGACAGAGCTGAGTATAAATTAAGAACTATCAAACAAGGGGATGACGAATCAGTCGAGGAATATTATCAATCAGTTTTGAAATTATGCAGACAAGTTAATCCAAATATGGATGACGCAGACAAAGTTCGGCATTTGTTACATGGTTTGTCTAAAAAAATAATCAAGGACGTAATGCTCTTAAAGAATGACACACCCGCTGAACTTTTGGCAAATAGTAGGAAGGTTGAAATAGCCAACTCCTATGCTCAAGATCCCACTAAGAAAGGGGAAGAAGTTATGACAAAAATTGCAGAACAACTTAGTGAATTAACAAAAATTACGAAAGACGCGAACACTAAGAAGGAAAATAATACTCAAGAGACAACCGCAGGTAATAATGGTCAAAATAACTTTCAGAGACCATCAAGTTTTAATACAAATAATTACAATCGAGGCGGACAGCGATATCAAGGCAACAGATACTTTAATAATAACGGATTGAATCGAGGAAACATGAGGAATAATCAAGAAGTCCCTGCACGCACCACAGATGGTAGAGTCGTTTGTTTCCGGTGCAAACGTGTCGGTCACTACGCATCCAGTTGCCGAGCTAACTTAAGAGGTAATGGTCGTCAAAATAACCAGGGAAACGCCAGAAACCAGTTGGGCATAGAGGCAACCCTACTGTAAGTTCTATCAACAATAGAAAATCCAGAAATAAAAATTACTCGGATCACGATAGATATCGCCTCTACAATAAAAAATTCAAACAAAATCACAGCCGCCCTGCTTACAACAATTATAGGAGCAATAAATTTAATAATTACAACAAAAATTATTCAAACAATTTCCAAAATAGACCAAAATATTCAGGTCAATGGTATCCCAACAAATTTGACAGAAAATATTTAAACGCCATGTATAATAATTATGAGCGACATCAAAATAATATTGGGTCACGAGAACATAATCACCGTCGGTCTCGTCCCAGCAATCAAAACAGACAATGTAAAAACAATTACCACACTAACAAAAACTATGCAGACAAAAGTAATCCGACAATTGGAACTTTAAATAATGAAAAATATAATGATAAGAAGAGATATATCCCTAGATATCAGAGGTATGAGCCATCTTACAGGCCATCCCATTATAATAGACAGCAAAGAAGGGAATACCATAACAGACAGTCTCCGCATAATGAAAATTATCAAAGAAGTTATCAGTACAGAGACAATACAAATAAAAAACAAGATAATTATAATAATAATAACTGCATGCATAAGAGACGGAGTTTTTCAAATAATTATTTACAAAGCCGAAACCAAAATAATTCAAATTACAGGCCAAGAGAAGCTCCTATTCCAAAAAGGGAACATGAAAGAACTTTTAATGCTGCAGGTCAAAATTTTAATAATAATAACAATCGAAGTAATTACACTCATAGAAAAACAGGAGGGTCAAATGATTATATTCATCGCAGAGGACCAAATCATTCAAATTACAGACCAAGGGAACCACATGGCCTGAACAAAAGGTATTCAAGAAGACTTAATCCTGAAACTCAAAATTACTACCCAAATAGATATCAATGGCGAAATCCAGATCACAGAAATGAACGAAGCAAAGTAAGTTCATCTCGAATTCCAGACGTTTCTAATGAAGCAGAAGCAGAATCTTGCAGTGATTTAACTGACAATGAAACTTTAAGTGTTGAATCTGACGAAGACTCAGAAAGTACTATTTCAGACGCTAGCATAATTACTAATAGTGATATACCGCAAAGAATGGGCGTGTTAGACAATAAGGAAACAATTTTATTATTCGATACAGGAGCAACCATTAATTGCGTGGACTACAAGTTTCTCGGTAGAAAAAAATTACGTAAAGCTGATAACATAAATTTAACAACAGCGAACAAAGTGCCAGTGGACGTAATAGGATACACTAAGGTTATGTTAAAAATGGGACAATTTCAGACGAGAATAACCATCTATGCTGTCAAAAATTTACTTCACAATGTAATTCTAGGCTCAAACTTCCATAAAAAGTTCAAAATTAACGTTAACCACGAAGGAAAATATATGGATTTGTATCAAAACGGTAAAAAGATAACTATAGGTTTTGGAGAAAATAATGATTGGGTAGATTTTTCAGATATAGAGTTGGAAGAAAAAATAGCTCATGTAAAAATACAAGATGAAATTACATTGAAACCACTGGAGAAAAAAGCTGTCAAAGTTTCAGTTCATAATGCAATTACAGGAAACGTCTCAATTCTTGAACCCAATGTTAATTTTTGCATGAAACATTCTATATTTATACCTTGTGGAATTTTTAACAACAAAAAAATAAACAAAATTTGGGTGGAGAACTTGAAAAATACTGAAAATCTTATTTTCAAAAATACAACACTGGGAACTTTACAATCAATTAAAGAGGAAGAAATTATTAATTTAAATAAAAAAGAAAAGAAAAGGACTAAAATTAAATCTGTTTCTAAATTAAAAACTACAACAATGAAGGAAGAACCAACTTTAAACTCTGATTCAGATTGGGAAACGATAAGTAATAATTCAGAAAAAAATGAAATAAAGTTAGAACAAAACAATGCAAAAATTAACATCATTAAAGTAACTGAAATTGGGCCAATGTTAAAAGGAGATGTTTATATTGGTAATATTAATGGCGGAAGTAAAAGTCACAAAAGCTTAATGCAAGAAGTGGAGAAAAATCTGATAAAACCTTCTCATTACAGTGAAATCACCCCCAGGTTACTAAAGTACCCTGAAAACAAAAACCAAAAATTAATACAACATTTCAAAGTTGAAAGTAAACAACCCCAAGAGGTAACAACATCTATTTGTGCTTGGCAATTAAACAAAACTAATCCAGATCCCAAAATTACTAGAAATGATACAGATAAGAGAAAATTATGCTCGATTATGTGCTTAGAAATAAATTCTGAAGGCGACATTTTAAAACAAATTGATATTAACCCTGATATGCCTCCTGAAGAATATAAAAAAGTTCAAAATTTGCTTCTTGAATTTAAGGATTGTTTTGTTCAGAGCCTGGCTGATTTTGAAGAAGCAGACATACCTCCTATTAAAATTAATTTAATTGACAATGAAGTAGTAAGGCAGAGGCCTTACAGAGTAGCTCACAGAGAAAAACAATACTTAAAGCAACATATAGATGAACTCCTTAAGTGTGGCATCATAAGCCCTAGCTACTCCCCTTACGGTAGCCCTATTATTTTAGTGCGCAGGGATGAAAAGAGGACCAGGATGGTGTGTGATTTTAGAAAAATAAATGAGAAAATTAGGTACGAAAACTACCCCCTACCCTTACTAGAACAGCTACTCTCAAGTTTAGCAGGATCCAGCGTCTACACGACTCTAGATCTAATGAGTGGTTATTACCAGCTACCTCTTACAGAGGAGAGTAAAGACATTACAAGCATAGTTTGCTGGCTTGGAGCCTTCAGATTTAACCGTCTCCCTATGGGGATGAGCATCTCCGGGGGTGCTTTTCAGAGAACTCTCGATTATGTAATGAAAGATTTGCTTTATAATGGTTTATTAATGTATGTTGACGATGCTTTAGTATATGGAGTAGATTTGACAGATCATTATAATAATTTAAGGGCTGTTTTAGAGCGGTTCAGGAAACACAAACTGAAACTCAATTAATCAAAAGTAAAGTCGGTTATACGGAAACTATTGTACTAGGCCATCTTGTAACTAAAGAGGGCTTGTTGCCTAATAAAAATAAAGTAAGAGCGATCGAAAATTTTAAAACCCCAACAAAATTAAGGGATGTAAGAGCATTTATTGGGATGATAACGTTTTACAAAAAATTTATTGAGAATTTCACCGATAAGGCTAAACCACTTTACCAATTGCTTAAAAAGAACAAAAAATTTCAGTGGACAGAAACCGAAAATTCGGCATTTCAGACATTGAAGACAGCATTAATTTCGGCCCCTGTTCTAACACATTTTAAAGACAACATGGGATTAGAAGTACGAGTAGACGCAAGTAATTATGGACTTGGAATTATCTTACTCTCAGTCGAGCCAGATGGGACGAAACCCCTCTATTTCGGCTCCCGAAAACTATCAAATTCCGAAATGAAATTCTCATCTGGAGAGAAGGAAGTACTCGCTTTCGTATATGCATTGCAAGTTTTCAGACCATATTTATGGGGGAAAGAATTCATAGTTCGCAGTGATAATTGCTTAGTTTGCTACCTGAAAAATAGTAAAAATAATACTGGTAGGGTTGCACGCTGGGCAATCAAGGCCCAAGAATTTCGGTACACTGTAATCCACAGAAAAGGATCACATAATTCAGACGTCGATTTTTTGTCGCGTTATCCGGTCGATGAACCCACTTCAGAAGAACAAGAATGGGCCAAAGAGGTACCCTTGATGACAATTAGTTAGATAGATTTACCTAAATTACAGAAAGAAGATAAATATATTAATGAATTACGAGAAGCGGTAGAAAATCCAGACAGTGCTACTTCAGCCATGAAACGCAAGGCGCGAAGTTATGTTATTGATAAAGACATATTGTATCGTAAAAATTATGCAAACACAGGTAATAAAAAACTAATAGTGATACCGGAGAGTTTAGTTAAAAATATTATCGAAGAGTACCATGATAACTTAATGGGTTGGCTGCACGGCCGATTTTAAGTGGCGGAAACGAAAGAGGAGGTGCTGAAATGCAGGTGTGAATTTTATGCGAATTTTTTGAGCACTGTAACTTTGTATAAATGCAGTTTTAAAAGATGCATTTCACCTGGAGGCCATCGCCTACCGCCTTTGACGTCATCGAAATGTCAGGTTCGGTTCACTATAGATATGCATACCTGTACGCACCTGCATAACAGGTAGCCAATCAAAAACAATCTAGCCAAAATTCAAAATTTCAAATGCCTAGCCTATCGAAGTGGATGAGTTTTAAAACTTAAAAAATGCACATTATTCCATGTACGCGTACTGTAAAAACACACTGGGAGATAAGTAATATTACAAACGTACCTTTCATCATATTTAAATAATAGAAATTGTTTCTCAAATAGTTTCATTTTATTGAAGAGAAGATGCAATATCAAGTCCTTCCACCACTTTCAGTTTTTAAATGATTTTGGCGCTGTTAGCAGCAATCAGCCAATGAAAATGTGTAAATTTATCATACTGGACTCCTCCCTAGTCAAAAAATAACTCAATGGTCAAGTGGTTGACTACTGCCAGTGGTAAATTGGCTAATGGTCAAGTAGTCATGGTTAAGTAGTCAATGGTCAAGTAGTCATGGTCAAGTAGTCATGGTCAAGTAGTCATGGTCAAGTAGTCAAGTTCATGGTCAAGTGGTCAAGTTCATGGTCAAGTGGTCAAGTGGTCGTGGTCCATTTCATGGTCAAGTAGTCGCGGTTTCAAGTGATCCAATGGTCATGTAGTTGCATATGGCGCCACCTCACGCCGTACGTACATCATGAGCAGCTAAAACTTTAGTTAGCCACAGAAATATTAGTAGAGATCGAATGATGCTGGAACATGTGATAAAATTATTCTTCCAAATTTTTACTTTGAATTGGTAAAAGATAGCAAAAATGCTACAAACAAAACAAATGTAAAGAAAAATTTATATTAATTTTTTACGCAATTTAATATTAAATTTTATCAATATCATCACAATATTAATTAAAAAAGAAATCAGCAAACAATTATTTTCAAACAGTCACTTCTTTAAGTAATATATTTACCCATGATAGCGTCTCTTTCCGGCGATCTTTTTTATCATGTCCCAAGAGCCGATAAACATTGAGTGTTTAAGGCTACCTGGAACAAATTATTCGACACAAAGTAACGAGATCATCACAAAACAACATTTCATAATACGTTTAATGTACTGGAAAGGTACTTATCTGACATTAAAGTGCTTGAATTTCGATTAATTTGTAGGAACTCTGCTTCTGATGAACCGGACGCCATTTTAGATGCTTCATTTGATGGTCACTCGAAATGCGCAACTGCGCATGCGCGGCATGCGCACGCAAGTGACTACTTACCAAATGGTCATAGTCAATGGTCATAGTCAATGTTCATAGTCAATGCACTTCCGTATCTGCTGAATATCTATTGAATTATTATATTAAACCTAAAACTGAGTCTCTTTTCTTATCTACGAAGATAGTAGGATGCCGTAGGATTCATATTTAACTTTATTAAGACCCTTGAATCATAATTTTCAAATGTCTTTTCAACCCCCTATATTTGCTGCTGCTAAAACCATTAGTGGAATGATTGAAAAATAAATACAGTTTTAATTTCAACTTTCTTAGCATGGGCGTCTGTGGCCTAGTGGAAGTACACTCGTCATCCACGCAGAAGTTTTAGGTTCAAATCCCCTCTGGGTCATTTTATATTTTTAGTAGCACGAGGAAGTTTATTTCACATTTTTAATGCAGACGGGGTAAAATAATATTATTATTTCTTACAATATAATTATATTATACTATTATAAGTCACACTTTTTCATATAAATACGCACTTCAAAAACTTTGCAAAAAAAAAAAAAAAGCGTGTCATACAATGATAGAAAAATTAATAACCAATCATAAAAAACAAAACAATTTTACCCCGTCTGAATTAAAAATGTGAAATAAACTTCCTCGTGCTCCTAAAAATATAAAATGACCCAGAGGGGATTTGAACCTAAAACTTCTGCGTGGATGACGAGTGTACTTCCACTAGGCCACAGACGCCCATGCTAAGAAAGTTGAAATTAAAACTGTATTTATTTTTCAATCATTCCACTAATGGTTTTAGCAGCAGCAAATATAGGGGGTTGAAAAGACATTTGAAAATTATGATTCAAGGGTCTTAATAAAGTTAAATATGAATCCTACGGCATCCTACTATCTTCGTAGATAAGAAAAGAGACTCAGTTTTAGGTTTAATATAATAATTCAATAGATATTCAGCAGATACGGAAGGAGTCCAGTATGATAAATTTACACATTTTCATTGGCTGATTGCTGCTAACAGCGCCAAAATCATTTAAAAACTGAAAGTGGTGGAAGGACTTGATATTGCATCTTCTCTTCAATAAAATGAAACTATTTGAGAAACAATTTCTATTATTTAAATATGATGAAAGGTACGTTTGTAATATTACTTATCTCCCAGTGTGTTTTTACAGTACGCGTACATGGAATAATGTGCATTTTTTAAGTTTTAAAACTCATCCACTTCGATAGGCTAGGCATTTGAAATTTTGGCTAGATTGTTTTTGATTGGCTACCTGTTATGCAGGTGCGTACAGGTATGCATATCTATAGTGAACCGAACCTGACATTTCGATGACGTCAAAGGCGGTAGGCGATGGCCTCCAGGTGAAATGCATCTTTTAAAACTGCATTTATACAAAGTTACAGTGCTCAAAAAATTCGCATAAAATTCACACCTGCATTTCAGCACCTCCTCTTTCGTTTCCGCCACTTAAAATCGGCCGTGCAGCCAACCCATTGGGGGAGGACATTTTGGCGTAGCAAGGACTTACGGTAAAATTAGCCACAAATATTATTGGGAAAACATGTTAAAAATTATTCAGAAGTATGTCCAATCATGTGACTCGTGCCAGGCACGTAAAAAGCCTACTCAAGCCCCACCTGGATTGCTACAACCAGTGTACCAGGGTCAGCCGAAATTTTCAGCACTATGTATTGATGGACTAGGTCCATTTGTGAGGTCACATGAGGGCAACATATACGTTATTGTTTTAATTGATTATGCAACCAAGTATGCTGTTGCCAAGGCAGTTCCAGCAGCTACCGCAGTTGAGGTAGCCAAATTTTTATTCGAAGATATAATTTGCAAGTTCGGCATGTTTGCAACACTACATTCTGACCGGGGCCAAATATTCAAATCTAAGGTAGTTACTGAACTAGTGAGACTCATGGGAGCTAAAAGTACCTTCTCCCCAGCATTCTGTCCCTTTGTAGCATGTCAAGTCGAAAGAAACAACGCTACAATTTGTCAATTTCTCAGTTTTTACTGTAGCACGACACAAAAAGATTGGTGCCAGTATTTACAACCAGCGGTGTTTAATTACAATATTTGTGTACAAGAATCCACTAAATATTCCCCATATTACCTAGTATTTTGTCATTAACCCATTTTCCCACGTCTAAATCTGGACTACATCTGAACTGCAGCAGTTCAGATCAGTTCAAAATTATGCTAGTTCAGATAGTTGTAAACAGTATAAAATTGGCCGGTTTTGAACTGTTTGAGCTACCAATTTTGAACTGGCCACAGTTGTAAATAGCTCATAGCAGTCCAGACAATACAGCTCAGAACAGTCCAGCCTAGCTCAAACTAGCTCGTTTACGTTGATACTCAGGCAGTCCATTATAGCTCAAACTAGTTCATTGCAGCTATACATGCAACAGTCCATTCTAGTTCAGAATAGTCCAGCCTAGCTCAAAAAGTCCAAAGCACTATAGCAGCTGTACTGCAGTCCAGGGCAGTCCATTCTAGTTCAGATTAGTCCAGCCTAGCTCAAAAAAGTCCAAAGCACTGTAGCAGCTGTACTGCAGTCCAGGGCAGTCCGTTCTAGTTCAGAATAGTCCAGCCTAGCTCAAAAAAGTGCAAAGCACTGTAGCAGCTGTACTGCAGTCCAGGGCAGTTCATTCTAGTTCAGAATAGTCCAGCCTAGCTCAAAAAAGTCCAAAGCACTGTAGCAGCTGTACTGCAGTCCAGGGCAGTCCATTCTAGTTCAGAATAGTCCAGCCTAGCTCAAAAATTCCAAAGCACTATAGCAGCTGTACGGCAGTCCAGGGCAGTTCATTCTAGTTCAGATTAGTCCAGCCTAGCTCAAAAAAGTCCAAAGCACTGTAGCAGCTGTACTGCAGTCCAGGGCAGTTCATTCTAGTTCAGAATAGTCCAATCTAGCTCAAAAAAGTCCAAAGCACTATAGCAGCTGTACTGCAGTCCAGGGCAGTTCATTCTAGTTCAGAATGGTCCAGCCTAGCTCAAAAAAGTCAAAAGCACAATAGCAGCTGTACTGCAGTCCAGGGCAGTTCATTCTAGTTCAGAATAGTCCAGCCTAGCTCAAAAAAGTCCAAAGCACTGTAGCAGCTGTACTGCAGTCCAGGGCAGTCCATTCTAGTTCAGAATAGTCCAGCCTAGCTCAAAAATTCCAAAGCACAATAGCAGCTGTACTGCAGTCCAGGGCAGTCCATTCTAGTTCAGAATAGTCCAGCCTAGCTCAAAAAAGTGCAAAGCACTGTAGCAGCTGTACTGCAGTCCAGGGCAGTCCATTCTAGTTCAGAATAGTCTAGCCTAGCTCAAAAAAGTCCAAAGCACTGTAGCAGCTGTACTGCAGTCCAGGGCAGTCCATTCTAGTTCAGAATAGTCCAGCCTAGCTAAAAAAATTCCAACTTGACTGCAATATGTTCTATAGTAGAACCATTTTATGATCAGCGCTGTCACTTTGACGAGGCAAGCCGGCAGCTGGTATTCAGCCTGCAGCCGCCGGCTTGCTTCGTCAAAGTGACAGCGCTGATCATAAGATGGTTCTACTATAGAACATATTGCAGTCAAGATGGACACCTTTACTTTTTATCAATGGACCAAAATGGACCTGTAAACATACTTTAAATTATCTCTGGAAACACAATAATATTTAACACGATTATGTTAATCGCCCATAAAAATACCAATATCCGTCTTCAATAGATAATTATATTAATAAATGCCATGCAAACCTAGTGAATATGCAGTACAATATTTGTACTGTACCAATTGTACAATTATTATTATAGTGCATGAAAGATAGAGCATGATTTATAAGTCGAATAGCTTGATCACTCATCGCGCATTTGGCAACGCTGTCTATTTTTGTGGCCATGCAGGTGAATTCGGTGAGAAATGTGAGAAATCTCACCTGAGATCTCATAGAGTTGAAATAAGATTATACACATGAGCTCAATATGGACTGACGATCGCTTTTATTTTAAACACTAAACTTGTATCATATAATATTATTCATTATAACAGTTATAACTCAAGGCATACAGTACTAAAAACTAAAAAAAAAAAAATAATATCTAATTCTACATACAGTATGCAAACACAATGAATATATTTAATTAGTTTGCTAGCTCACAGATAAATTTCTAAAATCTAACATGCTGGCAGCTGATATATATGTGAATGCCTATTAATTATGATAGGTGTAGGTGGACAACATGGGATATAATCCATTGCAGGATAAATACCGGTACTTATAATATATGCATAAAGTATGCATATACATTATTGCTTAATTAATTCTTATTGGTGAAAACAGCATAATGAAATAAACAACACGAAATTTTATGCACTGTATGCATAAGTATATGATATGCCCTATATTATATACACAGTACGTATTGTATGCATACATAATATATAGATTTTATCACCATCATTCTGTTGATCATTTGCGTATATATACTCATGTATAAGGATCGAGAACGTTGTAAAAATTCTACTGGCAATAAAAAAAACATAGAGTATATGCATACTGTATGTATATATTATACTGTACTACATGCAGCTGAATTTTGCTATTACAATGTCAAAATGAAAAGAAACTGTGTAAGAAATGTGTGATAAAATTGGCACTTACCGGTATCGCAAATATTGATAGAACAAAATTTAACTTATGCCCATTTTTCTTACATTTCAGCCTTTAGGACTATCCTTTGTATTTTTCCACGTACAGAGGAGGAACAGGGCTGAAGAACGTCACTTCTAGTTCTAGTAGGTAGCCTAAACCTAGGACAGATATGCCAAACTCCCATGGCAAGAACAGAACAAAATTTTCCGATCAACTTTTGACCCTGATATTTAATGTATAGACTCTATGTACGTAAATTCTTACCTTCATAGATGATTATAGGTTAAGAGCACCAAGGAACCACTTAAAAATAAGAATATCTGTGACTACTAATGATACCAAACAAGAAATCACCGAAATCACGACAATAATAGAAAACAGCTGAAAAGCCGGTAAAGATTTCAAATGCTGCGGAAGCGGAAGTGCGGATCCTGCGCGGAGCGCGCGGTGCATTAATGTAAAAAAATCCAACCAATCAGAGACCTGCGCTAAATCAACAGCGCTAAATCTTCAAATAATGGTTTATTAATTAATAAATCTAAAACCTCGATCCTATATATTTGAACAGAGACGTACATATACAGTATAATATAAATATAATATATATATATATATATATATATGTATATATATTTTATATATCTACGCTATGATTGTACAGTATGTTTGTGTATTATACGGTTAATGGTATGTGGAGCTTAATTATATTATAATGTATAATATTTTATATTTTATTGAGGAGAACGGTACGTACGTCAATATATGTGATAATTAACTATATAGTAGTATATAGTGCTCAAAAAATACACGCACGTGCGTTATTTCTTAACATAAAAGTCTTAATAGGGTACAAAATATTATATATATTATAAGTATCTTAAGTTTAAGTATTATATAATACTTTTACTCAAAATTATTTATTCAATTAATATTTTAAACTATTTTAATTAAAAAATTATATATATATGTAATTT
This sequence comes from Siphlonurus alternatus, assembly GCA_949825025.1. Taxonomy (NCBI): domain Eukaryota; kingdom Metazoa; phylum Arthropoda; class Insecta; order Ephemeroptera; family Siphlonuridae; genus Siphlonurus; species Siphlonurus alternatus. The sequence continues at coordinate 28,069,998 of OX463783.1, read as the reverse complement.
TTATCACATAATTAATATATATCCCGTGTACAGTGTACATGTGACCATATATAACTATGGCAATATAATTAAAATTGTGAAATAATTAATTAATTTAGACTGCGGTTATATCCGCTATATATATATATATATATATATATTATATATAATATAAATAAATACGTTATATTATATATAGTGTGTGTGGTCTATAGTTTAATTAAGCTAGCAACTCAGAGAAGCTAGGGTACATGAGTTAGACTGGGCTGTCTGAGCTGCGGTGGACTGTCCTGGACTGCAGTGGACTGTCTGAGCTTCAATGGACTAATTTGAACTAGACTGGACTGTCTGAGCTGCGATGGACTGTCCTGGACTGTCTGAGCCCCATTGGACTGCCGGTGAACTGGTTTGAGCTAAACTGGCCTGTCTGAGCTGCGGTGGCTGTTCTGGACTACAGTGGACTGTCTGAGCTTCAATGGACTAATTTGAACTAGACTGGACTGTCTGAGCTGCGATGGACTGTCCTGGACTGTCTAAGCTTCATTGGACTGCCGCTGAACTGGTTTGAGCTAAACTGGCCTGTCTGAGCTGCGGTGGACTGTCCTGGACTACAGTGGACTGTCTGAGCTGCAGTGGACTAATTTGAACTAGACTGGACTGTCTGAGCTGCGATGGACTGTCCTGGACTGTCTGAGCTTCATTGGACTGCCGCTGAACTGGTTTGAGCTAAACTGGCCTGTCTGAGCTGCGGTGGACTGTCCTGGACTACAGTGGACTGTCTGAGCTGCAGTGGACTAATTTGAACTAGACTGGACTGTCTGAGCTGCAATGGACTAATTTGAACTAGACTGGACTGTCTGAGCTGCGGTGGACTGTCCTGGACTGCAGTGGACTGTCTGAGCTTCAATGGACTAATTTGAACTAGACTGGACTGTCTGAGCTTCATTCCATTGCCGCTGAACTGGTTTGAGCTAAACTGGCCTGTCTGAGCTGCGGTGGACTGTCCTGGACTATAGTGGACTGTCTGAGCTGCAATGGACTAATTTGAACTAGACTGGCCTGTCTGAGCTGCGGTGGACTGTCCTGGACTGCAGTGGACTGTCTGAGCTTCAATGGACTAATTTGAACTAGACTGGACTGTCTGAGCTGCGATGGACTGTCCTGGACTTTCTGAGCTTCATTGGACTGCCGCTGAACTGGTTTGAGCTAAACTGGCCTGTCTGAGCTGCGGTGGACTGTCCTGGACTACAGTGGACTGTCTGAGCTTCAATGGACTAATTTGAACTAGACTGGACTGTCCGAGCTGCGATGGACTGTCCTGGCCTGTCTGAGCTTCATTGGACTGCCGCTGAATTGGTTTGAGCTAAACTGGCCTCTCTGAGCTGCGGTGGACTGTCCTGGACTACAGTGGACTATCTGAGCTGCAATGGACTCATTTGAACTAGACTGGACTGTTTGAGCTGCAATGGACTAATTTGAACTAGACTGGACTGTCTGAGCCGCGGTGGACTGTCCTGGACTGCGGTGGACTGTCTGAGCTTCAATTAACTAATTTGAACTAGACTGGACTGTCTGAGCTGCATTGGACTGCCGCTGAACTGGTTTGAGCTAAACTGGCTTGTCTGAGCTGCGGTGGACAGTCCTGGACTACAGTGGCCGTCTGAGCTTAAATGGACTAATTTGAACTAAACGGGACTGTCTGAGCTGCAGTGGACTGTCTGAGCTTTTATAAACTAATTTGAACTAGACTGGACTGTCTGAGCTGCATTGGACTGCCGCTAAACTGGTTTGAGCTAAACTGGACTGTCTGAGCTGCGGTGGACAGTCCTGGACTGCAGTGGACTGTCTGAGCTTCAATGGACTAATATGAACTAGACTGGACTGTCTGAGCTGCATTGGACTGCCGCTGAACTTGTTTGAGCTAAACTGGCTTGTCTGAGCTGCGGTGGACAGTCCTGGACTACAGTGGCCGTCTGAGCTTAAATGGACTAATTTGAACTAAACTGGACTTTCTGAGCTGCGGTGGACTGTCCTGGACTACAGGACTAGTTTGAGCTAGCTGAAGCTACTTTGAGCTGCAGAAAGGTTATGAGCTGATATGAACTAATTCAAACTGCATTGAACTGCAGCAATTTTGAGCAGGAAACAGCTCAGAATGGTTAAAAACTGTTTTGAACTGATTTGAACTTCGCTGTTCAAAACAGTCCAGAATATTAGCTCATTTGAACTGCATGAGCTGATTTGAACTACCTCAATCAGCTCAGACCAGTCCAGATTTAGACGTGGGTTACCCGCTGATTTAGCATTAAATGTTGAATTTGAGACAGATACAGCTGAAAATCTGTGTACTAAGTTTCAAGAAGTACGTAAGGACGTTTTAAAAAACATAAAAGCCGCCCAAGCAGCGCAGAAAAAGCGCCACGATGCAAAACACAGACATGTTGAATATGCAGTAGGAGAAAAGGTTAAATTATATGTACCCATTAGACAGAAAAATAAATCAGATAAGCTGCAAATGAAATTTATTGGACCAGTAATTGTAACTGCTAAAAAAACTGATGTGACATATGAAGTAGAAATGAAGAGAGGGAAAAATACATTTAAGGACATAGTACATGTCACAAAAATGAAGAAGTTTTATGACCGTAAAGATTGGAGACCCTCATTACGTGATAATTAAATTTGTAATTTGTTGCAACAAAAATATTAAGAAGGAAATATTAATAAGTGAGCATTATGGGGAATGAAATAATTTTAAAATAAAATACTGTAAACTAATGCCGTTGGCAAAGTTGTCATCTTTCTGTTTCAGTGGCCTGATCAACCACCGCGACGGCAGAAAGACACGTCTTTTGTAGATTCAGTTTGGTATAGTTCAGTTATTTTATTTAAAAAAAAAAAAAAAAAGGATATCAATAATAATTCCAAAATAATAAATTTTCGCGAAAAACTACTGTCACGTTTTAATTAAGGAAAGTTAAAAAAAAAAAAAAAATATAGCTATAAAATATTTAATTTAGTAGTAGATTAAATTTGAACAATGGCCATAATTTTTATTTTGTTTACTGCTATTTTGATATTTAAATCAATAAACGTTTATTGTATCGAGAAAGGAGAACAGATTTTCGATTCTGATGATTTTATTAATGTGCCGGCACGCATAATTACTGGTATACATTTTAGAGAATTAAATGATGTAGTTTTGTATGAGTCAACAATTCCTATAATATATGAGACGTTTTTCCCTGATATCGAATTAAAAGTAGAAAAGCAAAATATATCTAAACTTGTTTGTAAAACCGATTATAAAGCATTTTGCGAGTTAACCACTTGGATTGATGAAATCGATAATAAAATACTAGAGGAATTAAATAGGGCTAATAGTGCTTTAAATGACAAAAATGTGTTGCGACACAGAAGTCCCAGGGCATTAGATTTTATAGGACGAGCACTAGAATGGTGCTGTGGGATAGCCAGTGAAAGTACTTTTAGAGCATTATTTACGGATGTACATAGAATTAATGAAAGAGTAGATTTAATTAAAAACTCTGTTTTAAATAGTCAAGATGAAATATTAGAATTAACAGATAATATGAATCGTTTTAGTAAAGAAGTTAGAGGGGCTGTGACGTCACTAAAACAAAGTTATAAAGAATTAGTTAAAAATATAAATGAGGACAATCGGGAGAGAGAATATTGGTGGTCTAATGTAATATTTACTACACTTCAGTCTTTGGAACAAAATTCGAGAAGACTTTTTGATATATTAAATTATATAAAACGAAATGAAATAATTGATTCTTGTTTAGACCATAAAATACCATCTTTAGTAGTCCCTATTCAAGTTTTTACCGCTGACTTGAAGTCTTTACAAGCGAAGATAAATAAAAGAGGGTATGAACTTTCTATACCACCAGAATTAATAACTTTTTATTATAAATTGGAAATCACTGACTGTGAAATTTACGACACAAAAATTATAATAAGAATTAAAATTCCAATTAAAACATACGGGAGTAATTGGCGACTCCTATCTTTCACCCCTATACCATTTAAATGGAATACAACTACTTGTCAAATTGAATATGAAAACATATTTTTGGCAGTGAGCAATAATAATATTCGCAGCATCACTCGCAATCTCCTCAGAGAATGTCGAGTTTATGAAAACAATTTGTGCTTTTTGCCACGCTATAGCTCAGATGTGTTAAATGGTCCATTATGTAATGTTAAATTATATGAAGGGGCCACGGTAGCAGAAATAAATAAATATTGCGTCTATAAGTGCCAAAGTGGCAGCAATTTGTTAATAACTCAAATTAATGAAGACACTTTTATTATCACACATCCAACACATGATACTGAAATAAGATGTGGGAATATTACACGTAAAATAGGCGCGCAGTATGTTAACCTCCCCGGGTCCCTGCAATTGCGCCTGCCTTGTTTTTGTTCCGTCTGAGTTGGTACCGAATTAAAAATACCTGAATTATTCCCATGCGACATTAAAGCCGTAGAAAAAGTGGGCGTAACACACGTAATACCTAGCTCATGGTCCAAAATTGAGTCCCTCCACTTAGGTTTTCAAACTCAAATTACTAAATACACTTTTCAAAACTACAGTGAGTGTCTTGATACCGAATGGGACATGAAAATAAAACATTATAAAGTAACAAAGAGATTAAATTTTGAAAAAAACAGCCATGTTCAAAATCCCCTCACAGAGATTAAATACCATGTATCCTTCGGTTTCATATTTTTTTGGCTAATTGCACTCACAGGGATACTCGGTTTAATGATTTACAAAGACCCTAATATTTTTACATTTGAAATTTTTAAGAAGCGCACCGTTAAAGATAAAAGCAAGAATTTTGAGTTGGAAGCAAGAAATATAACAATTAATTTACATAACACCAAAGACGTACCAGAAAATATAATAGAAAGTACTACCACTCTAATGGAGAATGATAAAGAATCCGAAGAAAAAATTGAATAATTAAATACATAATTAAAAATTAAATAATATATGTTAAAACTAGAATATTTAAAACTTTAATTTTTTGAATTTTCGCGCACTTTATTAATATACTTACTACTAATTTTCATCTAATTAAAATTCTTCTATTTATTTTATATTTTATGATTTACGCACCATTAAATAATAACTAAATGTCTATGTAATCTATATAAATATATGTATATATGTAATTCCGTAAAAAAGAATTACCTTGATATTTAAAATTGTGAAAATAATTTACAGATAAGGAAATGAAGTGTTGGGACATTTAATGTTAAAAAAAAAAAATAATAATAATAATAATAATAATAATAATAAAAATAATATATAACAATTACTATTTTAACCTTTTTGCGAATCAATTTTACATGGAATGTCTTGTCTTTATTATAAATTAATTTTATCTGCACTATAGTATATTTTTTTAATTATAAGTTCTTCTAAAATTATAATGTATATTTTATGTTAAGCGATACTCTATATAAAATGCGGCTAATAACAATGAATTACAACATAATAATATTTAATTACTATGTTACACACAAAATACAATTAAACTTAATAAATATTAAAATCTTTCATTTAAATATAATTCTTAATAATATGTATATATCCTACTGTATTTCAGTAGACTTTTCTTAAATCAAAATAAAATTTTCCATAAGAAAATAAGCTGTGGCAGCACCTATATATTGTACCGCAATTAATTTTTGTATATTATTTTAATTTACCACAAATATGCTAAATTAATACCATATGTTTCAGTCGCAATGGTTTTCGAAGGCTCTTATGTCATCCTTTTTGATGCCACTTATGGACAATATGGCTTAAGGCCAAAAGAGATATGTGTGTCATCTATCGAGGAGAACCCTACATATTGGTATTCTCATATAGAAGCCCCAACTGTGACGTCTGAACTCCCAAACTTTGTAAAAGGACAGATTAATTATCTTGAAAAACATATTCACGGAATTAAGTATGAATATGGAGCAATTCCCTTAGAAAATGCAATGAAAACAATACAATTATATACACAAGACGCAGTTGAAATTTATACAATCGGGAGTCAGAGCAAAAATTTATTATGTTTCATGTTGGAGAGAAATATTATAAACGTGAGAGACTTGGAGATTACATTACCTAATTTAAGTTGTAATGTGTCATGCTTAGCAGCCATTCATAAAAATTTCCCTCAAAAATTCAATTGTGCAACTAACAAAGCCTATACACTAGCAAAAAAATTATGGCTTCTTGATGATGCATCAAATTAAAAAAAAAAAAAAAATAATAATATAAATATAATGTATTTATGTACATATATTATGTATTGACAAAAAGGAATATTCTATATTATTTTTTTAAATAAAATTAATATTTTAAAACTTTAACAATTATTTACATAATAATTGCATTCAATAATCAATTTGTAAAAAATTCTGTATCAATACAAACTTTATAAATATATAATATATATTATAGATATTATAAACTGTTATAAATATCAAGCCATAATGCACCGACTTAAATGTTATTGTCACTACCAACATATATGTGTCTGTGCTGCTGAGGTAGAGGCAGCGAGAATGAGAGTGATAAGAAGAGTGGTGTCCAGTGACCCAAAGGGGGGCCATAAACTGCAGGGGAAGACCTCACACCTCCCCCACTTCAGGGTCGAGACGCGCATCTACCCGCAGTACATCTCGAGACAGCCAAGATGACAACTGCACACATTAATCAAGATTGGCGTATTAGCAAAAGTTTAAACATAATTGATACAGAGACATTGAATGATATGCAAAACTCAGTAGTGGTGACTTTCAGTGATGAAAAACTACTAGATAATATCGATTCACTAAAAGAAATTTCATTGGCAGATCTTCCAAAAAAGGTAATACAAACAATCCATTTTTATGAAAATGGGCCATATTACTCATCAATAGAAAATAGAGTGGAACATTTTCCTCAATCAATTTTGAATATGATAAATCAATTCATTGGCCCGCGTAGTATTTTAGGTGAGTCTCGTCACAACAAATATTTAAAAATATTTGGTGATCATGCATTTTACGAGGTACCAGACTTATCGGACCACATGACGGCCTATACGTCCCATAAACATCGATGCGATTATCATTACCATCATAGGGGGCATTGTACAGCCGCGCATGTGAGAGGATTGGTCAGACAAGTGTTCCCCGGAAATGATATATGGGCAGAACTGGAGCTGTCAAAAATGTGGTACTTTAAACTTCAGGAATACCCAATTCTTGACATAAAAAAAGAAATACAATTCTCGTGCTGTTCCAAATTTGACGCACGACTCTCCACGCAGCGAAAAAAATCCAAAGAACTGGATTTCTTGGACCACGAGAAGGCAAACAAAAGGAAATCTAAATTAAGGTCGTTGAAGAGAGAACGAGAGGTGACGGAGAAGAAAAACGCCGCAGAACGACTAACTCCGGCACACACAGTAGATGACATGAGTCAATCAAGCTCGATAACATCGGATCAACAGGCAACCAGCACAGAGAATGAACCCTTGGTTGACCAGCAGCAGTACAATTATCCCCTACACGGCACCTTGGCGGAAGAGTATGAAAATTTTAACATCAACCCTCTTCCATTGTACGCAAATAGGGACGAGAACACCCAGCAAAATGTACCGTCATGTACAAAAACACAAAGCGTTACTTCAACAATGTCATATGACATTCAAGAAAATTGGTTATTTCCCTACTACGATGCACCAGCACCAGGAAGTAGCAGCCAGGGCCTAATCACCTCCAACAGTTTCAACCAAGAAACAACCACCCTCCCCACGCAACAGATGGTCTACTACGGGCCACCCGAGACAGCGGCCCACTACACCCCAGTGGAACAGGAAGTGGAAACGCCGCGCTACACTGACCTCTGCCTCGTCACGAGTACGCACGACACCCCACGTCCAGTTTACCAACAATGGCAAGATACACCGAGAGTACCGGCAAACGAGACACAAGGTCAAGTAAACCAACAGCAACCGCCTCACGGTTACCATCAAATGGCCCAAAAACCTTCAGAACAAACACTTGATGAATTTTTTAATGAGATTTATATGTATCTCAAAGACCATAATGATCAAAATTAACGTCATAAAAATTAAAAAGTTTGTTCTCAATTTTATTAAAATTATTAATTATTTTGGGCTATTAACTTTTCCTTAGTATCATTATTTTTTTATGTTCTCTCCTTTTTGCACAAAAAAAAAAAAAAAAAAGATAATACACAGCAATATTTAAATTTAAGGTAAATAGGTTTCTACAAAAATCGCAAATTTTGACACACAAATAATAATAAAAGAATATATTAATAAATATTGTGGCACGCTAATACAATTAATTATGAAATTTTAAGCAAATTATTTTAAAGACACTCTTAATATTGCATGATTTTTGTCCTGTATTCTAATACTGGGATTTTCTTATGTTACAGAAAGAACTCTATGTGTAATAATTTTGTGCATGCTCTTTTTCTTTAAAATAATTTTTTCTTTTCTTTAAAGAATTTTTTATGATTACATTAATAGTAAACCTGTAGAAGGCATAAAATTGTCATTTGAGACACTTACGTAATTAAAGCACGGGTTAGTTTATAGTGGTAATTTATAATTTGTCAAAACATTTTAATTTTTCATCATTAATATTTTACATTTGTTTTCCCTAATGGTAGTTCTTACGGTAGCACTTACACATGAATTTATATATCCTGTATACATGTAAACCTATTTTATCAAAGTATACTTTCTTAATAATTGTACGCGTTATTTAAGCATTTATTGTTTCAAAAGTACACTCACGTCAGTATTTTCATGGAATTACTTTATTTTTAATCAGAGAATTTTATATTGAAATTTGCACAGGCAATATACTTAATCACTTGCCAGGCAAAATCATAATTTTATTTTAAGAGAAAGAACGAAATCATTGTCTACACATATTATTTAAAAACTGCAAGGGAGAGGAACGCGACACCCATGCGCGGCGTCATTTTTCTTCCATGTGTTTTTACTTTTCAAAGACCTTGAGTCTTATCGTCTGTTGACAGCTTTTAATCCTGGCAAGCTAACTAAGTATGGAAGGTTTGTAAACCTTTGCCCATTATTATCAAAAGAAAAAAATCTTAAATAACGCATAGACTATATTTTTAATATTTTAGAATAGAATTTAGAGGGATTTTCTTTTATTCATTGAATAGTTTATTATTTCCGTACTATCCTACTAAAAACAAAAAAAAAAATGTTTATTCAAGCATCTGTTTTGTTTTCAAATAAAAGTAATATAATATTATTTAAAAAGTCATAAATGTCCTATTATAATCTTAATTGACGTCAAAATAAATAAAAAAAAGAAAAAAAAAAAAAAAAAAAAAAACAAAAAAAAACAAAAACAAAAAACAAAAAAAAAATACTAGTGAATGATGAGAGAGGATTTTAGATTTTTTTTTAAAAATCTAAATCTCAACCTGACATTAGTACGAAAATCTATTTGATTATAATTGAAAGAATAGGAAATACAATGACAACAGAGCTTGAATGAATATTTTATTATTGCAAATTTTAAACAAACAAAAAAAAAAAAAAAAATAGTAATGATTATTATTTTTTTTTTACCTAGGAAAGAGGAGTGTCACATTTAGTGGCATTTGCAACAATAATTGTAAAGCAAATTATCAATCAATTGTGTAAGCGCGACTATCGTGTGTACTTCATGGACTTCATGTACGCGTGGCCACTCTATACTTCTTATCACGCGAGAGCGGCAACTCATCCCAGCGCGATACAGCGATAGCGCGAACCAAGCGACCACGCAACCTCGAGCCCGGCCGTTTGATTGTTGTCCCTACTGTCCCTGTAGGACAGTCACTACTATCTGTACAACAACATTGATTGTAATGAGAGCCGTTGAGTATATAAGTTGGGTGTTGAGTGATCACAATTAACCAGCAGAACAACAAGCACCGCCGAGCTTCACTTGGTCATTGGACACTCTGCAGCCGATCACAACACACTAACATCTATACTCAGCGCTTCTCAATGTAAGTACACTTAATGTATTTCATTATGCTATGTTAGAATAAAATATTTGAAATTGCAAGTCGATATTTATAATGTTGTTTATTGAATTTAACCCTTTCTCAATCAAAGATCTCGGGTCCGTTACAGGACTGGGCTCAGAGTCATTGAATAATTAAAGTAAAATAGACCTCTCGCTGGATAGAGCCCATCGTAACGTGACACTATTATGGACCTTATGTACATGAACCACAAGGTCCTTAATAGCATCAAGACCTCATGGTTTATATGACACTTATATTTTGAGGCGACGATATAATGTTTTGCTAGATTCTAGTCTTCTGTCCATAGCATAAACTTATTTTAAGCATTTATCAAGGGGACAGAGAAGAGGAAAGGAAAGTTTTAGTGAGAAGTTCACAACATACCTTAGGGAAAAAAACTTACAGAATACCTGGCGACAGAAATCAAATACATGTATGTGAAAAAAAAAAGGTTAACACCTAACATAAATTTATTTTACAGTAATTATCATGGTATATAATATGGTATTGGTATAATATATAAAAACAAGACAAAAATCTGTGTTGTCATATGATCTCACCTTGTTGCTCAAGTTGTTGTTGGTCCATCTTTCTCCGGGCTTCTAAATAGTTAGACACCTGGAATACAAACACTGATGTTTTATTAACATGTCACATTTATTTTAATGTAAAGTCGCCTCCCTTGAAAACTCTCCAGACACAAACTGAGTGTAGCGGCAATGTATTGTAAAGACATTGTTGGACAACGTACCAATATATTGGTGAGGGAAACTTTCTAAGGGAATTAAGGAATACAGTAAAAACTTGTTATTACGCAACTTGTTGTTAGGTAAAACTCGATATTGGGTAAATGAGATTGCGGTCCCGTAAAAAATAATTAGCATCGCGGGTATAGAAAAAACTCAATATAAAGTAATACTTAATATAAGGTAAACCTAATTTCCTGGGTCCCTAGACTTTACGTAATAACAAGTTTTTACTGTACACACTTAAGCTTACAGTTATTTAAAAATTACTTTGAAATAAAAACAAGTACAACAAATGTCAGAGCATTTACAGCTTTCTAAATTTTTAGCAAATTTTAAAGTGACTACGAATCACTTTCATGACACAAAAAATACATGGTTAAAATCATACTCTAAAATATTTAAAATAAAATAATAATAATATTTTTTTTCTAATTTTCATTACAAACAGAAACTAAAACGGCCTTTAAAAGCTGTTGATTAAAAAAAAAAAAAAAAAAATGTCACAGGAATTATTATATTTCTTTGGCGGGTTAAAAGATAGGTAAAACCAAATTTTACCCCGGCAGAAAAATGTCACAAAAAGCCGTGGATCAATAACTGCACAGTATAGGAAACTCTTGGGTGTAGCTTTAGGTCCTTCAAGATGCCTCAAGAGGCTTTATTTAATTTTGAACATTGAGCATATGAAATAATATAATACAAGGTTTTTAAATAAAGATTTTCGAGTCTACAACTAGATTTGTATTGTCCATTATTTGCAATTATTTATTCCAGTAAGAACATTTTGCAGTAATTAAACAAACAAGTGGTGCTCACCTCGCGAGAGTCCAGGAGGACGAGGCAGGATTTGGTACCGTCAACAGACGACATGTCCTTTCACAAACATCTGTAACAAACAGTAAATTATTGACACTTGGTTTCACTAGAAAATCTTTGTGGTTTCATGAAAAACATTTTAAAAATTCTTATAAATATTTTATTCATTTTAAGTTCCATTATTTGTAAATTATATGGAATAATCTTGGTACAAATTATTTAATTTTTGTCAGAAATCGAGATCAGCTGATATTAGTTTTGGTCATTTTCCACACCTTTTCATGAGGCGAGACATACTGCAACTAACATTTGAAATACTGTAAAAACATTTAAAATACAGTAGGCATACAACAATATTTATTATGATAATGCAGAAATCACAATTTGAGTTTGGTGGGGTACCGTGGGGTCCCGTGTTACTTTTTGCAGAATTCCTAAGGTAGCTTTCACAAACTCGGAAATTGCTACGGCATTCATGCCGTAGTATGTATACGTGTAGCTCCATAAGATAACCAAAAAGGAGACCTACGGCATTCCGTAGCAGATTTTAAGTATGTGAACGCGACCTAACACACATTATCATGATAATGCAATGCATACACGGATTGATCATAGTCAATGTAGCAAATGTGTGCATATATGCATATAGTCCAGCAAGCGAGAGTTCGACCTTCGACCATGGAAATTGCCGGAAATGACGTATGGGAACTTCCGATTGCGGGTTATACCATGGCAACTCGAAGCAAAAACTACTGAAATTACGTCATTTCCGTGGTCGAACAGGTCGATCTCTCGCTTGCTGGACTATAATATTATAGACATACTGTACATACTCTGTACTGCATGTACATACATTCTACATTCGCACTGTTGCATATATATATATATATATATATATATATATATATATATATATATATATATGAGTCCAGTATAATATTATATGCTTATTCATATGTAAGGTAGTGGTACATATCATATTCCTTAATGTCAGCTATGCAATATTATAAAAGTAATAAAACACCAATAAATTGGACACTCCATACAGTTCAACAATTGCAAGGTTACCGCCGGAAGTACAACGATTTTAGCTGAACTATGAACAAGAAAAATCTAAGACATTGCAGATAGTTCGAAATCCCTAATATGAATCTCTGTGCCAAGTTTCTGGTTCAAAATTGAACTAGAATGCCCAGAAACTTTCCACTTCTGGTGGCAACCTTCCATTTGTTGAACTGTAGCTGGCAAGCCAAGAGCTGCTCAGAGCTGGCTAAAATCACGTTGTAACAATTATAAATATTACAAAGCATGAAAAACGTCTTAATATTGATTAAATCTTCGATAATAACCACATTGCTCGAGCTAATGAGAGAGAAAACGACGATATAAATATCGTAAAATCAAACGTGTGGTAGCAGCTCGCTTCGTATGTACTCTCCGGCTCACTTCAAGGACATGTATTTCAGTTATAATGAGACAAACTTTACAATTAATAATATTCATATCTTACCTTATATTATGATGAGAGACTGGGTAGACAAAACAGTCTTTCAAAACGTCTAGGATACGACAATGACGACAATTTCGGTTTTAGACGCACAAAGACAGAGATAATACAGAGATAGAACTCTCCCAGAGATAATACAGAGATAGAACTCTCCCAGAGATAATACCGACGGATAATACAGAGATAGAACTCTCCCATGTTAACGACTTGTGACGAAAACGCTAACGCCATCTCTTAGTGCGTTGGGAAGACGTCAAGACGAGCAGGTCAGAACAGAAGACGTATTCCACCGCAGCCATGCGCAATTCGATTCTTTTCGTAACACCAGCCACCCGCGTGAAATTCAAACATTTTTTGGGTAACTCGCGTTACTTCCAACGTTAATTAATTCCTTTACTTTTTTTGCGTATCTTCCAGAGATAGCAGATCGAGTGCATGCATTTTTGATGTACGATAATGATAAAAAGGATGCCATTAATAAAAAAAATAATAATAAGATGATAATTAAATACATGAATACTCAAAATTAAGTCGATAAGTTATTTCATATAACAAAAGACTCGGCTACTTAGAGACCTCCGTGTCTTATGGCTAGAAATTTTGATGGCCTGAGCGTGGGCCCGTGGTCCAAGTGTGGCGGCGCTGCTGCATCGCATGTACACGGTTTTAGGTCACGTACGGCCTGGCTTTCAGCTGCACGCGCAGCTGGTAGCCATGCAGCGAGAGTTGGGCCATGCCGAACCGCGCCCATGCGATGCAGCAGCGCCGCCACACTTGGACCACGCTCAGGCCATCAAAATTTCTAGCCATAAGACACGAAGGGCTCTAAGGGTCTCTAATATAATAATTATTATACAAATACTTTAAATTTATACTCGCTCATCTGCATGATAATTGACCGAGTAAAATTTATATTGTACAAATAAATGTTGATTGTGAACTTATTAAATTATAGAGACAGAGGACTGACATCACTGACAGGAGTTTTTTTCAATTAAGTTAAAAAAAGTACCATAATATATCGCTTAATTACTATTTATGTATAAAATATAATTTCATAGAGTTCGCTTTAATTTTTATTGATGTTCGCGCATTACTTACACGAATACTAATCATGCGTTTCGAAATACGAGTATTATATTATATCTTAGAAATCAAGTATAATAGCAAATCAGTCCGACCGTCGAGAAATTAATTATAAGGGATAAAATGCAGAATTAAAGGAGCAGGTATAAACATCGTAATATATATATATATATATATATATATATATATATATATATATATATATATATATATATAAGCTATAGTTTCAACAGGACCTCGATCTATATATAATTCATCTAAATATAGTAGGACAGGAAAAATTATGGATTGAGCACATGTGATGTGACACACAGAACGTAATTTATAAAATTTTCCTTTCGTTTACACCAATTGTTTTCACTGAACCAATTTTATCATGCATGCATGCACTTATATAATTATAATTGTAAAATTATAATATTGCAAGTTTTTAATGAGGGCCGCATTACGCATTAACTTACATTGCATGCATTTATTAAAAATAAATTTTACTAATTTTTGTCATAAAATTCAATAATTTTTAAGTACAAAAATTTATTATGATCTGTAAGAATTACTAAATTAAAATTGGCTCATGCACATTAAAAGAAAAGTCTCAGTGATCAATATGTGATCCCTGAACATCATATATATAATCTTAAAAAAATAGATAACGTTCTAAAACCTAATCCCTTATGGTTTGAACAAATTCAGTCTTGCAGTTTTCTTACAAGAGCTCCAAAGACTTAAACAGCTCCATTTCCGGTTTGCGTTTGCGTCCATAAGGCCAATGTTAAACTTCTACCTCAGTTTTCACAAAACTGATAAGACAGATTCGCTTCAAAATTTGTATGCCACCTATTGATGGTGAGTTCTAAGTCCCCTGCAAGTCTTGTTGCATTCAGGCGGTATATACGATTACGAGATATCAATATATTGAGATTCATCCTTAATTGCCTTTTTTTTTCTTTTCATTTCCGTTTCTAAAACTTGAATAAATGATCAATTTGTTAGAACAACTTAATTATCAAACAATTAAATTATAAAAATAAAAATGCATTAATATTTTTAGCTATAATATAATCAAAGAGATACATTGTTAAGAGATCGAACGCCCATGTTAAATATTTTTCCTATCATTTAACGTATAAACCAAAGAAGAAGTCTAGATGAAGTGAAAATGAGAACTTATTATTTGGGCGTCCAGATGGCGACCGGCAAACCCCCAAATGCTTCTAACTTCAGAATTTTGGCCATAAGCGTTCTATATCTCTACACTATAAAATCCCTGCTATAATATATTGCAAAAAAAAAAAAAAAAAAAATTAAAAAAAATCGATCATAAAATAGAATACGCGATCTCTCGTAAAATACGATCTTTTTACAGCACGCCTTAATTAATTGTACACATTTTTTCCATTTTCATCTCCAACACTTCAATAAATTGTTTAATTTATTTCTTAATTAGAATATAGCTTTTTTTTAACATATATATTGACAGGCGCGGATCCAGAAAAAAATTTCGGAGGGGGCTGCCTTCATAAGGCCAAAGTTAAAAAAAAAAGTTAGAGTAGGGGAAGGCCTATATTGTCCATGTTAAATCCAAAATATCGGGGGGGGAGGGGGGCTGCAGCCCTCCCAGCTACCCCCCTGGATCCGCGCCTGAACATTGAAACCCCGTAAGAAAAATTAAGCCTTCACTTTGCACACCCTTTAAGGGTTGAAAAAATTATTGGTTCGAAATTTAACCGACCCTATTTCCATTTAATTTCCTTTTTTGTTTGTAGTCAGACTCCAAAATTTCTAGTTTCTACAAGGAATTTTATTTTTTTTATTAAAAATAAAAATGACACCGTATATACATCTTTATTAGGCCCCTCTTTATACACATATATAAGTTCGACTAAATTCTGTACAGTTTCCATATGCCAATTTACTGGACCAATTTTTTTAACCCTCTGTTAGGGTATATACTTGATGTATATATATAGTAAGTGGAGGTTGAATCGGTTAAACTACCTGCTGCATGCATGGCCAATCAGAGCACGATACATATATATTATAATTACTGCGCATGGGCCTGAGTCGAAACAATAATATTTGAATATATTTGTCTGTTCATTCCCTGACTCAGGCTTGATTTCAGGCTGATCTGGAATCAGCCTGATGCTTTGTTATCGTAGGGTGAGCTCAAACTTCATATTTCGTCTCTTGCATGGGACCGGCCACTCACTTATACATATTTTGTATAATAGAATTCGTGCATTAAATTTTATACTCGGTCGATCAGTTAATTATGTAATATTTATATATGTAATGTATTGCTTATATGTAATGTAATGCTTATGTAATATATTATATCCTTAATATTATTATTTTTTATTGCATAATTCCATAATTGCATACAATATAAATATATCTATTTTATTGTTTCCTGTATTTCCGCCATCATTCTTTTTTTCCCTCTGCTCGAGCCTAAAGCTCATAGAGGACAAAACGACAACAATTAAGTAACTATCTAAAATTTTACTATAGTATTAAGATGAATTATATATATATATATAGTATAATTATTGTTAATCACACATAATTTGTATTAATTTATGATTTTTATTATACTTTATTACCACTAGGTCGATCTCTTTTACGAAGTACTTAAAAGGGTGAGTGGGTGACCGTTTACAAGTATAAAAAATACGCTGCGCCCTCCCTGCAATGGGGTAAATTTGTCTCGCTTTCCACACAGTGCAGTGATGCGCACTTGTGTGTGGTTCCCCAGGCTTTGGACATATTGCTTTTGTCCATTGGGGAAAAGTAGAGGTGTCCGTTCTGACTGAAGTTCTCCACGGATCCCTCAATGAGGGTGACCAGACGTACCGTTTTAACCGGTACAGTACCGTTTTAGAGTACCATGTCTCGGTGTCCCCAAAAAGACTCTCGGGACGCCTATATGTACCGCTTTCGGACAAAATTTAAAAAAGGGAAATTTTTTAAAAATTTTGGGGGACATTCACAAAGCACTTTAACCCCCAACTTAGCCCCGATTTTTAACCCTGGTGCTAAACATGGTGCTAAGCTATGAGCTTAACATGGTTAGCCCCTGGTTTAGTACCATGTTTAGCACCAGGGTTAAAAAGTGGGGCTAAAGTGGGGGTTAAAGTGCTTTGTGAATGTCTCCCATTATCATTAAAAAAATAAAAAATTCATAGGAATGTGGTTGTGAATATTTATGAAAATGTACGGACGCAAATGATGTTGCAACTCCATGCCCCTTTTTCTCGATCGCATTCGCAAAGCAGCATATTTCTTCCAAAATTGTGGAATAGATATATTTTGTATATACGCGCAAGTATGCATATACTACGTGAAATGAAGTCACTACTTTTCGATTAAATTTTGAATAAAAAATAAGTAAAAACTTTACACAAAAATATCATCTATTGATATTGATGATATTCACTTGATGGAAATTTCCAATAAAATATAAAATTGAAAAAATCATTCTTATGCAGATCGTGTCGTGGCTTAGACAAAAATTTCCATGTCTTTTTTTTTTTTTTTTTTTTTTCACAATAATCGTGCATGGATATTACGTAAATAAATGGAAAAAAATATGAGGGAAAAACGCCACAAATATTATTCTTACAATCAAGTAATTTTAGCTGGTATTTAGTCCAATTTGAATGCTATAAATTAATTCAATTTAACTTCTACATCAGCTATTTCACTCTAGCAAGAGTTCACACTATTTGCAAAATGAACAGTTCGATTAAAAGTAATTCAAATTAATTTCTTGCTTTATACTCATTTCTTTTTTTTTTTGTATAATTTATCTCGTGACATTACATTAAGTTTTATTTATTTATAAACAAAAATATAATGCATTATTTAAGTAACATGTACATTTAGAAATATTGTGAATGGGAATGGAAAATTTGATATATAACGAAATTAAAAAAAAAAAAAAATTAAGATATTTAAATATATTTTTTTATTGGAAAAGTATCCTTCGAAGTTATGCTTTTCGAGTATAAATTTCTTTTATTGCTTTTGTTTCTTTTTATTCTACATGCAACTTTACAACATAATAGGATCGTGGCCAGGCCAAGAAAAAAGGTTAATTTTAGGAAATCAACTCCCTGGCACAGTTTTCTTGCATGGTGACTATAATAAATATATTTTTTTCTAATTCTATGAAAAATGTATATATATAAAAAATGCAATTATTTATATTATTTTAAGTAGAGTGAGCGATTGTATTACTTATTAGTTTATTTCTTTAAAATATTTTAGCCTGCCCTGTTTTATTGAGAAATGAAAACCAAATAATTTCATCTCAAATAACTTCATCGCAAAAAAATCCCTAAGTTTGTTTTCCTGAGCCCTTAAACATGCAGCCTTATGGAACAGAAAACAGCTTTTTACTCAAACTTCGTCTGAACTATGGTACCAATTAAAAAGTATACTTACGTATAATCTGCTATGACGAAAATTCTTTAATGGATTTTCAACCAAAATAAATGTTTTCGGAAAAAACGGCTTCATAAAAAAACAAAAAAACAATTCATATTATATGAAAATCTAGTAAGAAAAAAAAAGTAAAAAAGGGGGCGTGGCACCCAAAAAAATAGCACCTCCGGCGGGGGTTTTGGCCCTTCAGGCCTCTATTTTGGGGGCATGTACCGTTTTGGACATCGAGATATCTGGTGGTCACCCTCTATATACCTCAGTGTCACGTACCTCAGCGAATGTTAGCTGCATGGGACTCGTAACAGGCCGTGGCCACCATCCGTTCCCTACCCATTACCCCGCCGCGAGCTATAAGCTCTTAGGGGTGTATCCTTTTGTGAAAAAAAAAAAAAAAAAAGGATTACTTTATTATATATTATTATATCGACTTTGTTTTGATTGTTATATAATCAATTTCAGACATTTTTTCATCACCTTATAGTTCTTATTATTTTTGTTAATGATGGCATACTTTTAATCATTATCGTAAGTTTTGTATTATTAATTAACTTTCAAAAATTAATCCTCTACAGTCTAGACATTGCAAATCATTGCATGATTGCATATACACTCGCTGCTGTCTCTGGAAGAAACGAAGAAACGCGATTTATCAAAAATATGTTTAAAACTCACGCGCGGTTCACGTGGGAAAGAAAATCGCGCATGCGCAGAAGCTTCTGTCGCGGTGGAGCGGTGGATTGGCTATTGTTCTGTCCTGACTCTAACTACCAAGTTAAAGAGTGCGTTTGAATTCACGGGCCAGCCCGGGCTGGCCTGGGCTGAAGCGTTTTTTGTCGTCAAGTGGGGCCAGCCCGGCGGCCATTTTTCCTCCTCTCATAACGTCACTTCCTGGCTGGCCCAGGCTGACGCGGGCGGACTCTACAGTGCGCCTGAGACCTGGCGGACAGACTGGGAACTAATTATGACGAAATTATGACGTTTCATACCAGGCGACCAAGGTCACCGCCATTTTACCCAGCCCGGGCCAGCCCGGGCTGGCCCGTGAATTCAAACGCACTCAAAGTGAATCGCGTGGGAACCAATAGGAACTTCGGAAGGGTAAGAACGACTCCTCCCTATCCACTGCTACGTGCCTGCACAAAGAGGCAACAAGTGAATTTTTAGTAAACACCAGCGGCCATGCTGAATTTGTTGAAAGCTGATCGCTGATTCGCTAGCTTCTACCAATGACATAATCGCAATTAAGCGGAATATTTTAAAACATTACTGTGCAAGATCAGACTGATCAGAGACCCTATATACAGAGACCTCCGTGTCTTAATTAATTATGACCGGGGATTTGATCAGAGCTTCACTGTAACTGAGAGTGGTGGCGCTGCTAAATTTTTGGCACGGCCCAGTTCTTGCTGGCTAAATTTTCACGCACAGCCAGCGAGAACCGGGCCGTGCCGCTGCGATTCAGTCATGGCGCCCGCGCCGCCACTCTCATGCAGTTATAAATTATAAAAGGTCATGACCTTTTATAATTTATAACTGCATGAGAGTGGCTTTCATGCTTTCATGACCATTCGAAAATCGCTACGGAAACACGCCGTAGCACTTCGCAGCAAATGTTGTTGATTAATTACGCCATAGAGATCGCGATCTGTTGCTGCGGCGTTCTGCGGCACGCCGTAGCAATTAAAAGCAAACACATCTTGATTTTGCTACACGGCATTCAATTCACATGATTTTCCGCCGCAGCTGCCGCAGAGACGATCGAGATATGTGAAAGGCTTATATGGCATTGCTACGGAACTCCGTAGCGATTTTTTAATATGTGAAAGCACCTTTACAGTGAAGCTCGGCCAAGCTGGTCAAATTTCTGGCTATAAGAGGGAGAGGTCTCTGTATAGGGTCGAATCTTTGCAAGATAATGTAGAAGACATTTACTTTGATTACGGTGCAACTTTGGAACGCTTCAGAGACTATATCATCATTCTGTTGTATGATTAAATAAATTATTTTGCTTCGCTACAGAATCTCATATAGACTTTACTATGACAATTCTGCAGTCCTGTTTTCCCTGCATGATTCATACTGATATAGCTATCACTGTACTGTACTGTATGTAATAATTGACAGCTGCTCGAAAAATATAAAAAGTAGGTTAAAATTTAAAATGAAAACACAAACACTCTACCTGTTATAAATTGTACATTTAATATTATCAACATTTTAAAGTGTATACATTAATATTTTTATTTTATGTGTGCAGCACAAATTTAGCACAGTAAAAAGGAAATAATGAAATTTTAATGAACAATAATTATTGTCAACAAAGGAAATTTTTCAGATAAGCCAAAAGCAGATTATAAATATTGTTGCCACAAAAAGCTATACTCCACCTCAAGGTAAAATTATATAGCTAGATGGACAGTTTCTAAAGTTGAAGCATTCAAAAGAAAAAATAATTCTGATCCTCATAATGTAAATAACAAAAAAAAAAATAATAATGCAACCCTATCTCAATTAAAGTTCAAAGTTCAAGGATAACATATCTCTTAGAATGGAGTATTGACCTCAAATTTTTTTATTGCAGAAATGGATAGAGGGTGCAAAGTTATGCTACCCTGATTTTTTTCAGATTTTTTAAAGCCCGGGAACTATTTTTAAAAAATTATTGAAAGTTCTTTTTGTGACGTCACGAGACGCCGCTCTTTAAGAAAAAGATAGGACTTGACGCCGCATGACGTCACAAATAGAACTTTCAATAAATTTTTAAAAATACTTCCCGGGCTCTAAAAAATCTGAAAAAATCAGGGTAGCATAACTTTGCACCCTCTATCCATTTCTGCAATAAAAAAAAATTGAGGCTCCATAGTTATAACTCCATATAGTTATGTGATTTTGTGAGGCTTTTGAATTCATATGATAAGTTCATGATTTGTTTGTTACTTCAATCTGCTGCCATGAAAGCCAGCAATGTGTTCTCTCATATGTTTTACTTTCTTCTTGCCACAATACTGCATGACACTTGGACTTTATTGTGTAGTGAACTTTTTTCTTGTGTTTCTTCAAGTACGGTCTGCTTCTAAACACACCGTCACACATATCACATTGGTGGCTTGGCTCATGCACCCTCAAAATGGATATTTTATATCAGTGTGTGCGTATAACTCACTCGTTGTTTTAAATTTTATGTCGCATTTCCTGCATGGTATATAGTTTTGGCAGTTAAGTGTATACGTAACATGTGATATTTTAAAGCCCATTTTTTTTTTAAATACGGCTAAGCAAAAATCACATGTGACCTGTGTGATAATTATTTTACAGTTCCATCTTGATATGTTAGTGTTTCTGATGTAAAGTAAAAAATTACATGCAACACGTTGTCCGTATAGAAGACCGTATATATAACATAATTATATAAAATTATATTATATATCCTCGCACTCATGATGTCAGAACACTGGTAATAAAATAAAGCTACGACTACAAAGCCTTTGAAGGAAATAGATTAGAGTATCTCGGTCATTTGCTTGCAGAGGAAGTACGAAATATCCACACGTTCACTTTCGTTGAGGTCAAACTGGCAAGACTTGACAGTCGCACTTGTTGTTTATGAAGACTAAAATTAAATAAAAAGTGATTAACTATGTGTTATATACTTAACATCTTATTTTTTGTATTATTAATTTTAAGTTGTAATGCTAATTTTACTGTGGATTTAATTTCAAATGGAACTAAAATTGAATGTGGTGATAATTCTGAAGATTTCTGTGTCAATTTGTGTTGTCAGAGTGAAGAAATTATTGATTTGAACAAGAGAGGGTAAGATTATTAATTAAAATTTGGTGAAGCTATTTGCAAATTAAGCTAATTATTTCTAGAATTATTTTTATAACAAAAGTACGGAAAAGAAAATTAAATATGCGCATTTAATTAAAAAATTTATTCTCTTTCAATTTCACGTCAGTAATAAAACATTTACATATAATTTATATATTCTTAATACTAATGATTTACATTATTTATTCTTGTATTTAAAAATTTAAAAGCATAAAATTAATAATTTGTACGTACTTAATTAACGCTTGTATATATAAAGATATTTCAATTTTGTCTTTTAGAAAAATAAAATTAAAGTTGAGTGGTTCTCATTTAAAAAAATTGAAAAATAATATCCAAATTTTAAAATATTTTTATTTTATTAGTATTATTACTAATTATAAAGGACTAGTTAATTATGGGTATGATTTTTATATTTTGGATCGTGTTAATTAAATTATGTACATTATTATAATATATATATTAATATATATATATTGTATTATAGTAATTATACTATAGTCATTAAATTTCTGCGTTCTACAAATTTCATTTTATAAAATTCTTTATCAGGTACATGTACTTATTACTTAATATATAATATTATAATTATTTTTTTAATGTCAAATCATAAAACACATCTTATATTATCCTCATTCAAAGTGATGAGCGAGGATAAATTAACGATAAAATTTTGAACATTTGGAGCTCAATAAGATGAAAGAAGACGTAATTTCGTCTTAAATGTTTTGAAACTTTTTCTATGGTATTTAGGCACTAATAAAACTGCCTCTCAAAAAAAAAATATATATATATATATATATCAGAATTTTTGTATGAAAAAAAAGCAGCTGATCGACGTTATCTTTACCTTAAAAGTATATAATAGATTAAATTATTTCAACTTGGTTTATCTTATTTAATTTAATTGTAAGAATGATATAAAAATTTAAATATAATAAAATCACAGCATAGAAGAAAATTAATTGTTATAAAATAAAAAAATCATGATGTCACCTTAATTAAAATATTTACATGATACTTCCTGTAATACCACAAAATATAATGGCAATAAGAAATTCGAGGGAAGTTAATTATTATATAATGATGTAAACAATTATAATTTACAACCTAACATTTAACCACCATGCACGGTAAACTTCTACTATATAAAATATGCTTATCTTGGCGCGGCGCAGTGTATTGACTGGTTCTCTTTAGATCTCCGAAGTCAACTATTTGTAAAAATGCTTATCTTGACGCGGCGCAGTGTATTGACCGGTTCTCTTTAAGATCTCCGAAGTCAAGCTTCGCCAAGCGTGCTGGTTGGTATTTGGATGAGTGACCGTTTCAAGTAAAAATTACGTTGCTCTCTCTCTGGGGTAAATTCATCTCGCTTTTCACCCAGAGCAGTTATGCACTTAATTAATTGTGTGTGGTTCATCCCCAGGCTTTGGACATCACTTTGGTCCATTGATATAAAGTAGAGGTGTCAGTCCTGACTGAAGTTTCCACGGTTCCCTCAGTCTCACTTCAACATATTTTGGGACGCGTAACAGGCCGTGCAATGACCACCATATTTTCCCTATACATTATACCAGAGAAAAGACCACATCACATGTCATGATCTTTTCTCTGATCATATATACCTACTCATTACCCCGCCGCAAGCTGATGTAAGCTCATCTTGGGTGTATGCCTTAAAAAAATAAAAAATAAATAAATAAAAAATAAATAAATAAATAAATAAATAAATAAATATTAACGCAGTTTTTGTAAGAAAATAAATCTATTTTACTGAATTTTCCATCCAACAAATTTACTCGTGAGTAGAACATAGAGACAGGAATGGTGTGCGGTCAGGAAAAGCCCATCACGTACGTCTTATAGAGTGTTTTTGACAACCCATAAAATGAGTATATATCAGATAAGCATTTTATAATATAGTAGTTCAATCACCGTGCATGTGGTTAAATGTTATTGTAAAGTAGAAAACAACAATTTTTTACATCATTTATATAACTTAAATTCCCACGATTTTCTGTTTTGCCACATATATATTATTATATATATATATTTTGACATTACATCATATATAAAGTATCATGTAAACATTTATTTATTATTATTATTTTTAATCAAACTCTAAGTTGGTACTTCTACTAATCTATATACTTACTAATTACTCACTTAAGTTTGAAACCCCGAACCTTGAGAAACCCTAACTTGAGTGTTTCGCGGGCTCTTCCGGAACGGGGGCGGCCACGGCCTTGCAAATCCATCCCGGCATTTGCCTGCGACTGAGGGAAACGTGGAAACCTCAGCCAGGATGGACGCAACAGCTTTTGTCAAAGAACCGAAAGTGCAATGGTCCAAAGCCAGGGGAACCACATATATAGTGGATAAGCGCAACGATTTACCCCTGGGTAAAAAACGTGTGTTTTTTGTTGAAAATGGTCACTCATCTAACTACTATCACAACGCTCGGCGTTGCTTGACTTCGGTGATCTGACGAGACCCGGTCAAACGCACTGCGCCCCCCCCCCCCACATTTATTGCAGGTGACATCATGATTTCATAAAAATTAATTTATATTAACAATTATAATTGTTAATATAAATTAATTTTATATTAATATTAATATGATTATAATATTCTCCATTATGATGTGATTTTACGAGAGGTTGCCTAAGAGAATATCCTAACTCCATTTTGTTACCAATGGATTTAAGATATTTTTTTCAGCTTACCAATGGAGTTAGGATACTTTTTCCAGCTTATCAATGGATTTAGGTTATTTTTTTTAGCGTACCAATGGAGTTAGTATATTTTTTTCTTAGCTTACCAATGGAATTAGGATATTTTTCCGCTCTATACCACGTCGATAGGAAAAGACGATTCATAGCTCTGACGTCACAGCGTTTCACGGTACGATTCTAATACTGTTAGAGGGGGGTTAAAAAATGTGAAAACAGCAACAATGTATATATATATAATTATTAAAATTCTAATGAGATATTAGAATGTGAAAATTTTAGTGGCTTAATCGAAAGAAGGGGTAAAAATATGGTAGTGTGATTTTTTTCAGATTTTTCTGAGACCGAGAACCATTTTTAAAAAAATATTGAAAGTCTATTTTATGACGTCACGGGCGGCACTGGCCTTATCCTTTTTCTAAAGGAGTGTTGCCCGTGACTTCATCAAAATAGACTTTCAATAATTTTTTAAAAATAGTTCCCGGTCTCAGAAAAATCTGAAAAAATTCACAGTACCATATTTTTACCCCTTCTTTCGATTAAGCCACTAAAATTTTCACATTCTAATATGAATTAATTCAAGACTATGATATTATTACGACGAAGTAATTATAAATAATGTACATCACGTGGCATAAAATTATCTTTATTCAGATTGGGGTTGTCATATGTTTTAGCCACCACCGCGCGCGAGATTGTGGTATAGAGAAAGGATGTGATAAGAGCTAGCCGGCTGTTGCGAAACTGGATCACGCAAAGGAAGTGTAAACATCAAATAATACGACGAACTCCGTTTTAAAATTTGTAACTTCATAAACATTGATATAAAATGTGTGGCAATTTTTTTTTATATATTTCCTTATTTTTTTATGAGGCGTTTGTACGTTTTCCTTGTGCTTTAATATAAATTCTATAATATGTTATATACTTTAAATTAATTCCTAATTAATTAATTGTTATTTAAACAAAACTATATTTAAATTCATTTTCTAATTTTTTATTAGATGAGGATACATAGAATTAAATATGTTGCTTGATAATTAAAAAAAAATAAAAGAATTATTAAAAATTTCATGCAAAAAAAAAAAAACTGATAAAAATTTACAGAACATTTAAATCGAGGTCCTCTACTTTATACAAAAATACAGATTAACATTAAAAAAAAAATGCAGGCCAGTTGTATGATATCCTGTATTGTTACAGAATGTATCTTAATTGGATCAATATATAATTCATTAGCATTTATGCATATATATATTATATATATGTATATAATATATATTATATATATATGGCTTATTATTCTTATTCCCCGTTTTCATCATATTCATATTCATCTTTCTTGCTTTTCGATTGTACATTACAATAATATAAGCACGTCAATATCAGTGTGAGTGGCAACCTCATGGTGCTTGTCAAACTATTCTAAACATAACAAATTTTAATAACAACAAAAGACAAATCTAAAACAAACACTATACCACTCACCATATCAATCCAGAATAGGCAAAATTTATTTTAAAAAGATTGAGACAATTCGACAATATTTTAATATAGCAAGAAGTATATTATATGCAAAAAGCAATAACTCATCAACAATAAAATAAAAAAAAAAACAATAATAATTTCATTATGTTCAACCTAAAGTACAAAGTATAAATTACGTTCCATTCCGGTCAGATTGGACATTTTTACTAGAATGAAGTGTACATTTTATCAAACGTGCTGGTCCCTGCAAAATATTTACATCACTTCATCTCAAAAACATTTCATGTCCTCAAAAAAATTCTCGGCCACGTCGATTCATTGTTAATTTCATTTTGTCATGATTTACGTCGAATCACTTAACAAAAAAAAAAACTTATAAATCTTCCCTTTTTGTCCTCCAGGTTCCCGTGTGTCCCAAGTCTGAACTCCAGCTGGAGTCTGGACAAAATGACTGAGCACCAACACGGGGTAAGGTCTGGAGTTCGACCTCGATGTCCTAAGGACTTCAACCTGCGAGGGTCGGAGGACCGGCGGGGAGGCTACACGGTGCTGGCGAACGGAACTCTGCAAATCACGCAGTAAGTTAATCTGAGATGGTTTTGCAACTCTGCGATTTCGCATGGATAAATGGTATTAAATAACATGCAGGATAATAAGTTTAAATCTTAGTCAATGAAGGCAAGTTTTAATACTCCGATGACGGAAAAAGCACAGATCAAAAAGTTAACATTTTGATAAGGGTAATAACTTAATAAGAGTATCAGTAAGTTATTAATAAATAATTTGATTTGATTTGAAAAATCTGATTTTTTTGTTTATTTTTTTTTTTTGTTTGTTTTTTCTTCAAGTCTACTCTTTTTATTGGCAGAAGGATATGATTTTAATTATGCTACCGATAAAGGGGCGTGATCGTTTAAATAACTTTCAATAACTTATAAAAATGCTGAAAACAAAATCAGAGTAACATTATAATTAATTTTATTATTATGCACCTGAGTTGAAATAATTGTCATCTTTTCATACTGACAAGTGAGTTCAAAAATGTAAAAATTTCCGTGTTTACATTGCATTGGTGAAAATTTTATAAGATTTTGATGAAAAAAATACTTCTAGGTTTAGAATGAGTTGAGGACGTTATTATTTTTTTTAATAGTAATTCTACACACTAAATTTTTAGATGCTGAATTGGTTTCAGTACTTTATGTCAGTACAAAATTGCTCCAGTCAGTACAAAATTTCTCCAGTTTCGTCTTACATCCAGCACTTTTGACCTATAAAACACTTATTCCAAGTACAAATTTGGTACTGAAAAAAGAGAGTCAAAAAAAGTACAAAAAATTGACTCTCTTTTTTCAGTACCAAATTTGTACTTGGATTAAGTGTTTTGTAGGTCAAAAGTGCTGGATGTAAGACGAAACTGGAGCAATTTTGTACTGACATAAAGTACTGAAACCAATTCAGCATCTAAAAATTTAGTGTGAGATAGGGTAGGGAATGGATGATGCTCAGTCTTTTAATCACGTCCTAGAATTCGGTGAGGTGAGACTGAGGGAACCGTGGAAAACCTCAGTCAGAACCAAAATTATGTTATGTCCAAAGCCTGTGGGAAACCACATGTATGTCACTACTACACTGGGCTGAAAAGCGAGATAAATTTACCACACGAATGGAAAAATGTAATTTTTACTTGAAACGGTCACCCATCCTATTACTAACCACACTCAACGTTTCTTGACTTAAGTGATATAACAAGAACTACACTCTTAAAAAAATTTGGCTGAATTTTGACATCTTATAATCAGTACATTTTTAACGCCTTAAATCATTATTTTTCAGGTGTTTCGTAGTCAATATTCAGTAGTCAGCATATACTGTTAGTATATAGCTTATACTGATTACTGAAAATGCGCAACGAAACACCTGGAAAAAGCATGATTTAAGGCGTTAAAAATGCACTGATTATAAGATGTCAAAATTCAGCCAAATTTTTTTAAGAGTGTATGCCACGCTCAATCTTCAATTTTGCTATAATTCTATAGGCTGAACACCCCTGAGATGCTCTCTCCTCGTACTTTCTGTCTTGGCGTGACTCTCTCTGGCTTCCCCACCGCCCTGGTATGTCGCCCCCTGCGCTATATCGCCTACAATCCTGTCTTCGTTGGTCTCGTGGTGCTCAGCGCGACCTTCGCCCTGGCCACTCTGTTGGTATACGCGGTTCTTCCGAAGCTGCGACGGACCGAGACGGGCTTCAGTCTGATGGCTCACTGTGCCTGCATGTTGATCGCGCACGTCGTGTATGTCGTGGAGAGTGGAGTGAGGCCTGGGCTCGGAGGAATGTCGTGCTACATCTTCGGTGAGATCATGGTTTTATCAGACGCGGATCCACAATCAAATTTCGGGGGGGGGGGGGGCTCTTCATGTTATAAAAAAAATTGGAGTGGGGTCAGTGGGGAAAATCATGCCTACACTGCCCATGTTAAATTAGAAATATCGGGGGGGGGGAGG
This sequence comes from Siphlonurus alternatus, assembly GCA_949825025.1. Lineage (NCBI taxonomy): Eukaryota > Metazoa > Arthropoda > Insecta > Ephemeroptera > Siphlonuridae > Siphlonurus > Siphlonurus alternatus. Next base: position 28,040,742 of record OX463783.1, on the reverse strand, counting down.
GGGGCAGTCCCTCGCCCCCTTCCCCTGGATCCACGCCTGGGTTTTATGAGATATTTATCACTTGATGTTGTAAAAGTCTAGCTGTAATATGTTTCAATAAAAAGTCGTTTTTAATAAATTTTTTTTAAAAAATCAATAAAACATGACAAATATTTAAAAAAAAAATCATGTAAGAAACCAATATATTTAAGATTCAGACGCCATTTCTCTAATTTTTTTCAAGCAAATTTCACTGATTTATTACATTTCTTTTAATGATTAATTATAGCTTGTCATGCGTTTTCAGAGCTGGGAATATAATATTATAATCAATGTTCTCTATATGTATTATAATAATTATTAATTTGAAATTTCACCTATTTTTCTCTTAATAGAGGCGTTAATTAATACCAAAGATCGGATGCAGATGCAAGATGCACACGGATGCGCAAAAATGGGCTTGCATCCGCATCCCTGTGCATCCCAGATGCACAGGGAAAAATGAATGCATCCGGATGCGCATCCCAGATGCACGGGAAAAAATGAATGCATCCGGATGCGCATCCCAGATGCATGAAAAATAAATTTGCATCTGGATGCGCATCCACGGATGCACGAAAAATAAATTTGCATCCATTTAACACTTTTTTTTCTCCTTTTTTCTCAGGTTTTTTGCTAATGGCCTCTAAATAAATCTTTAACACAAGGCATTTTCTTAATATTTATTTGCCACTTGTCGTTTAAAATTGCAAGAAACAAAGTGTATTATAAAAACCAAAGATCGGATGCGGATGCAAGATGCACACGGATGCGCAAAAATTGGCTTGCATCTGCATCCGTGCATCCCAGATGCACGGGAAAAAATTAATGCATCCGGATGCGCATTCCAGATGCATGGAAAATAAATTTGCATCCGGATGCGCATCCCAGATGCATGAAAAATAAATTTGCATCCAGATGCGCATCCATGGATGCACGAAAAATTAATTTGCATCCGGATGCGCATCTCGGATGCACGAAAAAAACGCGTGCATCCGGTCCCTGATTAATACACATAGAAGAGTTTGGGGTTGGTTATATTTTATATTCAAAATTTGCAAATCTTTGTTAATTTTATTTTTATCTCTTGGATCTGCAGCTCTATAGCATATCAGGTCAAGTTAATGCTATCCTGATCAAGGTTGGGGAGTATTATCGACCTCATTTTTTTTTATTGCAGAAATGGATAGAGGGTGCAAAGTTATGATACCCTGATTTTTTTCAGATTTTTTACAGCCCTGGAACTATTTTTAAAAAAAATATTGAAAGTCCTTTTTGTGACGTCACGAGGAGGCGCCTCTCATTAAGAAAAGGATAGGACTTGCCACCGCGTGACGTCACAAAAAGGAATTCCAATATTTTTTTTAAAAATACTTCCAGGGCTCTGAAAAAGATCAGGGTAGCATCACTTTGCACCCTCTGTCCTTTAATAAAAAAAATTGAGTTCGATACTCCATTAATGAGCTTAATTAATTATATTATTTGGATAAGTTTTAGGAAGAAAATATTGTAATCTAAATTATAACTGTTGTACTCATCCCAGCATATTTGCTAAATTTTGACTGAGAGGAAAGTGGGAAATCTTTTAATTAAAAAGTATCAAAGTGATGTCTAAAATTCAAGAAACTACTGGATTGCACTGGTTAACAATGATTCTAATTTAACCTTGAATCTTGGAAGTCGTAAAATCAGTTTCAAAATATTAATATCCTATTTTATTTTAATATGTAAATGACTGAATAGATGCAAATAGCGAAAGGTTAAAGCGCTCGCAATGTAATCCAATTTGTTAATAACTTTAAACAATCAAAATGCTAATAAACCTTATTATGTCTACAGCCTACCTGAAACTATACGCTCTGCTTGCTGGTTTCTTCTGGCTGAACGTGATCTGTATCGACATCGCCCTTAAGTTCAGGTTAGATTTGATTATAACGCATTATTATTATTATTATTTTTTTATTAAACCCTATTGGGTACTTTTATTTACTAATTACATACTACTTTGAAACCCCGAACCTTCCGAAACCCTAACTTGAGCGTTTCGCGGGCTCTTCTGGAACGGGGGCGGCCACGGCCTTGCAAATCCATCCAGGCATTTGCCTGCGGCTGAGGGAAACGTGGAAACCTCAGCCACAGGATGGACGCTACAGCTTTTGTCAATGAACCGGAAGTGCAATGGTCCAAAGCTATAAGTGGAACCACATAGTGGAAAAGCGCAACCCCTGGGTGGGAAACGTGGTTTTTGTTGAAAATGGTCACCCATCCAACTACTAACCACGCGCGGCGTTGCTTGACTTCGATGATCTGACGAGACCCGGTCAAGCGCACTGCGCCACACCTCCCATTATTATAACGCATTATTATACCATATATATGGAGGGTCAGGAGGTTATTGTGTATTTGGATAAAGAACTCAAGTTATTTTGGCAATATATTTTTAATTCTCGATCTAACACCCTTAAAATAGTACTGCAAAACGCTGTGACGTCAAAGTATTGCTAATATTTATCACGCAAGTATAGGAAAAGATGTTGCATGACTATGACATCACAGCATAGTTCCCCTAAATTTTGAGAATGTTGAAGGGTTGTTACTTATTATTATTATTTTTTTTAGTATTTTTTTTTTTTTTTCAAAAATTAACAGTAAATAAATCGAGGTTCTTTATTTCGCAATAAAAAAATCATGCAGTTTTTTGTCCACTTATCTATTGAAAACATGATTTCCAAAGTAAGTTTTTTTCTTCCTTTTTGTGTCGTATAATTTTCTTAGTCACTTCCTTGACTTGTATATATAATCCGAATGCCAGCACGTACGCACTTAATGTCCCGCCTGCTTGGATCTTTATATAATACATAATAGAGTATCAACCTCAAAATTTTTATTGCAAAAATGCATATGGATAGAAGGTTTAAAGTTATGCTACCTTGATTTTTTCAGATTTTTTAAAGCCCTGGAAGTATTGCTAAAAAGTTTTGCCGATGTCGGGTTTGAACCCACGTCCCTTTTAGATCCTATCTTTATATCAAGAGAGGCGTCAATTTCTTTGTACTTTCAATAATTTTTTAAAAATATAGTACCTGGAATCTAAAAAAAATATATAAAAAAATCAGGGTTGCAAAGCTTTGTCATTTCTGCAATAAAAAAAATGAAGTCTATATTCCAAATTGCCGTAAAAATTTTCAAGTAATCACACTGTACATTCCCAGGTCCCTCAACACCCTGGTTGAGAGCGGTCCCCTCAACAGACGGCGGGTCGCGTGGTACTTCCTCTACGCCACGGGCAGTCCTCTGTTGGTGGTGTTCATCGGCGTGTTGGCGGACTCGACCGAAGACACCAGCTTTCTGATGAGGCAGCTCAGGACGAACATCGGACAGAGTTACTGTTGGTTCGATAGTGGTGAGTTGATTTTGTAATTTTTTTACACAAAACTGTAGCGTCCATCCTAACTGAGGTTTCCATGTTTCCCTCAGTCACAGATATTGCTAAGATGGATTGCAAGTTCGTGAAAAACTTCATTCCGGATAAGTCCAAATAAATTTAGGAGTACGTTTTGTGGTTTATTAAAAAATCAATTCTTTTAACAATAAAATTTCCAAACAAATTTACACCTTTCTAATATCGTTTCCCTCCCCCCCCCCATTTTGCAAATACAAAAAATAATAATAATAATAACAATAACTACTGCATGGTAGTCTGAATTGTTTCAGATTATTTTTAATTAATTGTGGATTGTGGAGGGAACAAATTAGATGAACAAATTTCATCTAACAAATATGAACAAATATTCTATTCATTTAGATGGTGCATAATTTATGATTTGATGAAATCATGATATTATTCCTTGTTGTTTCAAGCAAGTGATATATCTTTATTTAAAAATGGTCAATATTTTTTAATCGTATTTATAAGTTACTGCATGCATTAAAGAGTATCTAAAATAAATTAAAAAACTATACGTCAATTTTTATGTAAATTTTTAATTTGTGAAAATTATATATATAGAGGGGATTGCGCTGACGTCATGCGAGGAGGGCCAGAATACACGGACTAGCATATAAACAAAGTGTACAATAATTTTTTACTTAACTTAATAAAATAAATCAAGTTTAAATACTTCAATAATACTTTAACAGTACACGATAGAACTCATAAAAAAAATCTCACCGCCAAAAAACCGTTAAAAGTATTTTTTAAAATTTTTTTTTCGTCATTTTGCCTATATGCTCACTGTATAATCTGGCCTGCCAAAACTTTCTCTTTTCCCTCCCTCCTGCGCCTCCTTCGCAATGTATTAGTATAGGGAAACCCCTCTCCCGCCTAACGTAAACATAAACAGAAATCAGCTCTATAGGTCCATTAATACCTGAATTGTATTATAAGGTTGAATATATAATATAGCACAAACAATAATCGTCCTTATCTCCCCCCACTAATATACGGTCCACTTACTCTCGATTGATTGCAGCCACCTGGGCCGAGTTCATGTACTGTCTCGCTCCCGTCGGCTTGTTGCTTCTGCTGGACGTCGGTTACTTCATTGACGCGATCGTCAAAATAAAATCGTTCGCCAGAAAATCAGCCGACAGTAATTATCCGAAAGAATTGAAGAAACAAGCTCGTAAAAATTTCGATGTCAGGAAAAACAAAAGGTGCGTATACAGAAAGTATCAGAGATGTACTGTACATTGTGGATGCGATTCACGAAGCAGTTAGCCAGGTTTCTAATAACGTTTAGCTTAATATACCTGTTTCACGTGTTAAGCCACCTAGTTTAACGTGGTTAAGCTAAACGTGGTTAGAAACATGGCTAACTGCTTCGTGAATCGCGCCTATGCCATGTATGTATTGTCTTATGACCAGAACTTTTACCAAATTTTAAGAGTGTCATTGTTTCCCTGAACTGTCGAATCGTAAAAAAGTGACTTATTCACGACAATGCGTGGTGCTACCATTTAGGCATTAGCCTTTGAAATTTTGGTTAAAGTTCTATAATACACGGAGAATGGGCTTACGGGGTGTCATTTTTTTACTGGCTCAATCAAAAGAGGAGGTCGAAAAATATCCCTTAGATTTTTTTGCGATTTTTTTAAGCACTGCATCATACCTAGAATGGAGATTAAAAATGTCCCTTGACCTGGAGGCTCCATCCACAACGCCTATGACGTGATTACATTCTTTGGGTCAACTATATAATATTTCTAAACAAACACGTTGCTATGGAAACAAATGATTATTTTTATTAAACAAGCAACAATGCAATAATTTTTTACAAGTGTTATATAGTTGAACCAAAGAATGTAATGACGTCATAGGCGTTGCGGATGGAGCCTCCAGGTCAAGAGACATTTTTAATCTCCATTCTAGGTATGATGCAGTGCTAAAAAAAAACTCAAAAAAATCTAAGGGTTATTTTTCGACCTCCTGTTTTGATTGAGCCAGTAAAAAAATTACACCCCGTAAGCCCATTCTTATAGTCTACAAATATGCAAATATGTATATAATATAAGAATTGACTGAGCATCATGGTATAAATTATGAATTAAAACATTGCATGACGTTCTTATAGTAAAAAATTAGTCTAAAATACATTGGTAATGCTTAATTATTATATTTAATAAATATTTTAAATATAGTATTTTTGCAATGGAGCTTTTCCACTACTTTAGATGAATTTATGAAAATTTAAAAATTAATATTGATAAAAATTATATTTCTTCACACAGACTGGCTCTGTTCGCCAAGCTACTGGCTCTGCTCGGTCTCTCCTGGCTGCTCGAGGTGATCGCGTGGTCCATGGAGTTCACACAACAACATCCGCTCTGGGTGTTCATCTTCTGTGTGCATTTCACGAGGACCGTGGCAACCTTCGTGCTCTTCTGCTGCAAGAGGAAGGCGAGTCTCTCTCTCTCTCTCTCTCTCTCTCTCTCTCTCTCTCTCTCTCTCTCTCTCTCTCTCCCTCTCTCCCTCTTCTATCCCTCTCTCTCTCTTTTATCCCTCTCTCTCTCTACCCCCTATTATATCTTTTCCCCATCCCTTTTCCCTACCTCTCTCTTTTTCTATCCCTCTCTCTCTCTCTCCCTCTCTCTTTAAGTATTTCAAGCACACCATGTCTCTATAGATTTTGCAACACAAAAAAAAGAAGGCAGAAATAACTTTTAATAATGTCCCGAAGTGCATGATGCAGTTTTCGGATCTTTAAAGTTTTGTTTATGATTCAATAATCTTGCATTTTTGGTATACAAAAGTATACCACTGACCATATAATTATTATTATCTGCAAGATTTCCATGGTTCCCTCAGTTCATAAAATACACCAAATATGAATAGAATTAAAAAACTATTTTACGTACTGTTGTCGATTGAGTACGGAAAATTTATAATTTATATAATGGTTCAGGGTTTGCATACATAATTATATTTTATTAAATAATTCTATATTTTCTCACTATATTTTGTAACTTCAAAATTATGAAAATGTGAAATTCTAAAAGTTATATAAAAAGAGACAACCTGCTCGAATTTTTTTATTATTATTATTTAGATCGAGTTGTATGTATTGACAATTTTTCTAACCCTATAAAATGGTACTACAAAATACTGTGCTTCTTAACGAATATCTTAAAATTAAATATATTGACAATATATAACTCAAAGTCCTCTGCAATAAAAAATAATCCAGGTTGTCCATTTACGCAATTCAGTTCTCTAATGCGACTTTTGACTTGGCAGGTTTGGCGGCTGTTGACCTCTCGGTTCCCGGTTCTCCGACACCTCCGCGTTCTCCGCACGACTCGCTACGTCCCCACCTCCCAGTTCGAGTCCCGACAGTGTCCGGCGGGAGGTGACCGCACTAGAAGGTCCTCCGAAAGTCGTGCCAACCAGAGTATGCCACGTGACCTTGTGAAGGTCAACAACGTCCAGAACTCAAACTGGGACACCCTCTAATACCTGCATTACCAAGGAGGTGTAAATGACCCACAAACCTTTTGAAACATAATAGTTAAAAAAAATAATCCATAGTCTATAGCCGTACCAAGAGAGGAAACATGTTATACGTGAAGTCCTTTATATTTAAATTTATTTGCTGAATCTGCGTAGCTGGGAAAACAAACTTTAAAATCAAACAAGATGCAGTGTTGTACTTAACTGTGGTCCCAAATCTTTAAATATAACGTACCCTATAAATATGTGTATCGCAATAGATGTATAATTATATATTATATATGATAAAAACATAACGGTTTGAAAACATAAGATTTAAAGGAATATAGAGTATTAATTGTCCTCAATTTTTTTTATTGCAGAAATGGATAGAGGGTGCAAAGTTATGCTACCCTGATTTTTTTCAGATTTTTTAGAGCCCGGGAACTATTTTTAAAAAATTATCGAAAGCTCTTTTTGTGACGTCACGAGACGCCGCTCCTTAAGAAAAAGATAGGACTTGCCGCCGCGTGACGTCACAAAAGAACTTTCAATAATTTTTAAAAATAGTTCCAGGTCTCAAAAAATTCAGAAAAAAATCAGGGTAGCATAACTTTGCACGCTCTATCCATTTCTGCAATAAAAAAAATTGAGGACGATACTCCATTATAGACTATATAATCCAAAGATGTAATGGTTTAAATCAAGATGTATTCATAGTGAACTTGATTGAAATTTAAGGTTCCCAGGTTGAAATAAATGTCATCTTTTACTCGATTATTAAGCTCTCCTCTCGTATTTTTTCCTCTTATTTTGCACCATTTTAGAGGAAAAAAAGAGATGAAAAAGACGATACGTCTTTTTTTCCTATTCTTGAACAAAAAATGTTAGAAATATTGTCTTCATTTTATCCTCACTTTGAACGAAGAGGAAATAAGATGTGTTTTAGAGGTAAAATGATTATAGGTTTCAGACGTGATATAAAGGATGAGTTGAAGACGTAATTTTTCAACTAGAGTTCTTGCAATAATAAAATATAACTATCTTGCATTGTAATATTCCTACTAACATATCTACTTCCTTGCTCCCAACAATACAGGTCTGACAATTTAGACATTTCTGTGAATAAAAATTGAGACAAAAAATGTGATTATATACTTGCAATAGAATACTTATGCACTTTGATTTTAAAAAAGCAGTACCTGAAAAGTTTGATAAGTGTCAAATAAAAATAATAACGCTAGTTTTTGCTGTGCAGACAACCGAAGAATAATAATGGAGTATCGACCTCAAATTTTTTTATTGCAGAAATGGATAGAGCGTGCAAAGTTATGCTACCCTGATTTTTTTCAGATTTTTTACACATCGGGAACTATTTTTAAAAAATTATTGAAAGTCCTTTTTGTGACGTCAAGAGGCGCCTCTCCTTAAGAAAAAGATAGGACTTGCCGCCTCGTGACGTCACAAAAAGGACTTTCAATAATTTTTTAAAAATAGTTCCCGGACTCTAAAAAATCTGAAAAAAAATCAGGGTGTCATAACTTTGCACGCTCTATCTATTTCTGCAATAAAAAAAATTTGAGGTCGATACTCCATTATGATAATATGTTCAGGTCTGCATGAGATATACAGATTTTGCTTTCTGTAAAAAATTGTATATATAATAATTATATTATATGACTAATGTTAATGAAGTTAATGTGATCTATACCACACCACTCATTTCTTAATAAAGTACAAAATTTTTAATTTTCTGAACTCATATCATATTTGTAAATTTACTTCAGAAAGAAAATAGATACAAAAGCAAATTTACAGGCCTACAAATTTAAAAAAAAAATTAACTGCATGATTGTTCTATTTATTCAGTAAATTGTACAAATTTATTATATTGAATAATCAACGCCATATATTTATTTGCATATAAAGGATAATAAAAAAGCTACATATTATATGCATCAATTTTTACTGACTGTCGTTTTTCTTACCAATTATATAATTTCAATTCTCTTTAGCAGTGTAAATATACAGTATAATGTACTATGTGTTATAATATAATTATGTGTGTCTATGTAATAAATTGAATAATGTATTATTAAGTTAAAATAAATGGTATTAATATCAATTAGCATTATATTTGTTTAATTTTACAATATATATTATTAATTATTAATAAAATTATCAACGATTTGAGTTTTTTTAAAATAACAAAAGAATCGTCACGCTTGGCCGTAATTATAAAAAAAACTTAGAACTATTTATTTATAAAACTATCACATGGTGTAATTTTAAAGTGGATGACTGAGAATGAGTTACACAGAGGTCACAGCAACAAGATAGAAAGGTCAAATGTTATCCAAGAGGTCAAATGTCACGTGATAAACTCGTGCAGCGGAGCATTTGTCCACCAGCTAGCGAGCCTGCAAGGTTAGTATTAAATTGCATGGATGGAGATTTTAAACAAAAGTTAATGTTAAGCTTGTATAACATGAAATATTTTTTAATTATTACATGTATTTTTCCTTACAAGGAAACTCAAACTCCATTTGATTGTATTGGAATATTTTTTGTAAGGGAAAATATTGCATGTAAAATTGTATTGTGTAATTAATATCAACGTTCCTTTATACAGGTTAAGACACGCACACATTTCGTACGTCAATTTTGGTAAATTTTCAGGCCCCATTGCACCGCGAAATTTCAAAAATATCATTGCATGATGGGCGCATTCAAAATTTCGCGGCACGATGTGGCCAAAAATACTTGAACGTGATTGGCTAAGCCCTTTATCAATGGTCCAATCGGTGACTTAACCTGTATAAAGGAACGTTGATTAATATAAGACTTTCAAAATTTATATTTTTAAAAATTATATAAATATTTTATACATTATATTATAAATGTTCAAGTTATTTTATAGACATGAACTATGAGAAAGAATATTTAATAATAATAATAATATAAATGTTTATTGAGCAAAAGAACATAATACACAGTGATACATTTTAATACATAATGCTCAATGGGTGACTCAAAAAGGGGATCCCATTCACTAAGTGTCAAGTCACCCAAAAATAAGATAAAATATATCAGACATTTTACACACAATAAAATAAACTACTTCGTCATAATTACAACAATATATATATATATATATATATATATATATATATATATATATATATATATATATATATATATATATATATATATATATATATATTTATATTTATTTATTTATTTATTTATATTTATATATTTATATATATAAATATATATATTTATTTATTTATTTATATATATATATATATATATATATATATAATATTTATTTTTAATTACTTATTATTATTTATCAATAACGTTCATTGCATGGTCGTAAATGATCAAACTGAATATTTCCTTTACGCATCTGTGGATACCAAGATGGTGACGTCACAGTCACTTGTCCTGTTGGTGCTCACCTGTATTTTCATGACGTCATCAGTGACGTCATATGACGCAACCTGGAAACCCTCCAAGTGGCTGAATGACCTTGAACCTTCAAATTTCGTCAAGGTCAGAATATATTTTAAATTATCAGATTTATCAGTTACTGTTCAGCATATAGTGCACCGATAAAAAAAACGATTGCATGTCGTCTCGTGGAAGGATAAAAAGCAGGTGCAATGGATTTTCATGAAGCGATGTCGAGCGGGTCTTAATGGGACGAAAAAAGCGCACTTGCTTTAAAGGCATACAGGCCTCAAAATACAAATTAGACAGTCACCAAGTGGGTTTAGAGTAAATAATCAACATTCGCATAATTTTTTTCCACGCGTGATGCATCCGTGCGAAGTCGCAGTTCAAAGTAAGAAATTTAGTCCTTGATGACGTCATGAAGTCCTTGATGACGTCACAACTCAATGCTAATCGGTGCTAGCTGTGAGTTGTGACGTCAGCAAGGACTTTCTTTGTAGCGCGACTTCGCACAGTCGCACCGCGCGCATGTAAAAATAATACGAATGTTGATTATAAACTTGAGCAACACTTAATGTCTGTCTAATTTGTAATTTGAGGCCTGTATCCCTTTAATATCGTATGACGGCCATGTTGGCGTGATTAAAATCACAGCGGGATTAATCGCTACGAAAAAGCGATTTTTTTTACGCCAACATGGCCGCCATATGACAATAAAGCAAGTGCGCTTTTCTCGCCCCGCCAAGCCCCGCGCGACATCGCTGCATGTAATTAAAATATTTCTTACGCACCTTATATACAAATATGATAATTAATAAGATATTAAAAATACTTCGCAGGTAGAAGAGATGAATTCTGCTCTTGCAAAACAAAAACAAGAAATGCTGGAAGAATTTATGAAGTTCAATGAAAAACAGAAACCGGAAGACACTAAAATCACTGATAAAATAACTGTTTTGGAGAGAAAGATTACTGATTTACAAAATCAAAACTTAGTAATCTTTAATTTAACAACAATGTATTTAAAATACGAAGTAAAAAGTAAATCTGACGCAGATAATTTGAAACAAATTAATGAAAATATCGCAGCTAAACACGAAGAATTTGATTTTATTCATAAAGAAATAGCAAGCAAACATGAGAAATATGACATTCTTCATGAGCAAATTAAAAATCAATTTGAATCCAAACATCAACAAATTTTACAAAACGTACAAGCCTTAACAGAAATTGAAAATTCAAACACTTTAGAAGTCAAGAAGGCTCTTGAAATGTTTAAAACCGAAACAAATAAGGCAATGAGAGATAACAAAGTGGAAGTTTTGGATATGATTGATAAATTAAAGCAAGATTTAATTTTAATCAAAACAACAACTTTGGAGAACGATAAGAAGATTGGTGGTTTGCAAAAATCCGAGAGAACAATAAAAACAGTCTTGTATAAAAGTAAGAACAAAGTTAAAAATACAGTAAAATTAATTTATTTCTTAATAATATAATTAATAATTATGTATATATAGATCCCCATCTATATCTAATCAAATATACTTTACACTCAATGCATTCTTCTATTAGTAACTTAAAATTTTAAATTGAGTTTTAGTCAAAAGTTAATATTGATTTAATTGATACTTCATTTAATTAAAGAATACAGACATTATGCCTACAACGTAAAAATATATTGTTAGATTATTGATCGAAGTATTACTATATAGTTAATTGATAAATTATTAATATTAACAAGAATGTTGTGTCCTGATATTTACTACTGATAATGGAGTATTGACCTCAATTTTTTTATTGCAGAAATGTATAGAGCGTGTAAAGTTATGCTACCCTGATTTTTTTCTGATTTTTTAGGGACCGGGAACTATTTTTAAAACAGTATTGAAAGTCCTTTTTGTGACGTCACGAAGCGGCAAGTCCTATCTTTTTCTTAAGGAGCGGCACCTCGTGACGTCACAAAAAAAAATAAAAATAGTTCCCGGGCTCAAAAAAATCTGAAAAAAATCAGGGTAGCATAACTTTGCACGCTCTATCCATTTCTGCAATAAAAAAAAATTGAGGTCAATACTCCATTTATTATTCTTCATTACTTTTAGAACTTAAAATGCTATAATTATTATTCTTAGCAATTTTGAATCCAATATATTGAAATGTGGAAAACAGGATAGCATTTATTACGATCATAATTATATAAAAATATTTTTTTATAAGCTATTTTTAACGATATTTTTAAAAAAAAAACACGGTAATGTTTTTCTTGGTTAAACTTATTTTATTAATTTTTTTTACAGCTTTTACAAATGAGATCGAGATGATTAAGCTAGGAGATAATTTCTACCACTTCAGTAAAAGCACGGTAATTATTTTAGTTAATTTTATTAATCAACAAATTGATGATTTACTAAATTAATTTAAAAAAAATTTCTAATATGATTTTAGGACCTAATATGTAATATTTTGTGTATTTACGGTTATTATGGTATTTTATATATCATTGTTGCCTTCAGTTACCATGTAGTGAAAATTTAAAAGTATTATTAATATGATTAATAAATATCCACAATTTTAATAAGAATGGAGTATTGACCTCAAATTTTTTTATTGCAGAAATGGATAAAGCATGCAAAGTTATGCTACCCTGATTTTTTTCAGATTTTTTAGAGCCCGGGAAGTATTTTTAAAAAAATTGTTGAAAGTTCTTTTTGTGACGTCACGAGACACCGCTCCATAAGAAAAAGATAGGACTTGCCGCCGCGTGACGTCACAAAAAGAACTTTCAATAATATTTTAAAAATGGTTCCCGGTCTCTAAAAAAATCTGGAAAAAATCAGGGTAGTATAACTTTGCACCCTCTATCCATTTCTGCAATAATAAAAAAAAAAAAATGAGGTCGATACTCCATTCAGGGCAGTCTCCTACAGGCCGTCTTACCCCCCACCACTCTTTTTATTAGTCGTCCGACTGAGCGGCCGGTTTACATGCATTCTTACGGGAGAGAGCCCTCACTTTGCGCCCGGATTATGGCGATTTCACGGTATCTAGAGATTTGAAATTAAAAGTAAGTAAATGCTCATAGAGTCTAATATTGCTCAACAACTTCTTTTTACCCGCAAAAATAATATTATTACGTTTAAATATGACTTTTATAAACCGGACGACTAGTATAAAAAAGTCTAAGCCCATTTCGAAAGCGATGACGTACGTAGTATAGACTTTATATATATTTTGCATGACTGATGTGGAATTGGACTCTACCTTAATGTGAATATTTACATTATTTTAACATCAAATCAAGTTAATTCCTGTGATCAAAATATTTATGAAGGTTGATTTTCTATTTATTTGTGTTTTTGATATTCTGTGACGTCATACTATATTACTAGACTTATAAGTTATAAATCGGTTCCCGCCTTGCGTTTTTCTCGAAAAGTATGATATTTATCAAATAAATAAAAATAACAGTGTGTAGAAAAAAATAATTCATGGACATCAGACTACAATTTACTTTCATTTTTCCACGTAAATATTTTAAAATAAATATTTTCTAACACGGAGGACCCATTTAAAAATCCGGCTGACTAATATCAGTGAGATGACAGTCGAAAATCCATTTGAGACGGCCTGTAGGAGACTGCCCTGCTCCATTATAATATATTGATATTATTAGACTGTATGTGTATGTATATATATATATATATATATATTATATATATATATATATATATATATATATATATATATATATATATATATATATATATATATATACTTACATATATGGTTATAATAAAAGTAAATGATAAACATGAAACATATAAGAGCTCATTCTTCCCCTAATTTAAGGTTTTCTGATTTTGCATTAATATTGTTTCCTCTTTAAAGACCTCTCTTAATTTCCTGTTATTCTAATTAATATTGCGACAGTCGTTTTTTTTTTTTTCTTGGTTTTACATCTTTTTATATATTGATTATATTGTTTTTAGCAGTACATGTTAACGATATGGCTGAAACCTCTCTATAATCTGCAATGTTCACGTTACAGCTAAACTGGCATGACGCACAGAAGTTCTGTCGTTCACACGGCTTTGAGTTGGCAGCCCTGGAGACAGAAAAGGAAGCCAAACTAATCCAAACTTACTGGAACGATAACATTAAACGTAAGTCTGCTGTTTAAAATTATATTGGTGTCAAGGTTGGCTTTATACATAAAGCTTTATGTATAAAGCCAACCTTGATTGGTGTCATAAAGTTAGTGCGAACCTAGTGGTAACTGCTGGAACTACGTGCGTCTGGCGAGGATTGCTGTATATGATTAACATTGCAAAATCATGTAAATGCTCTGTCAGCAGCCACAGCATAATTTTCAAAAAATGACAACATCATAATTAGTTGTCTAACATTTTCGGACAAATATAAAAAAAATATATTTCAAATTCGTAAGTGATTTCTTTCCTAAAAAATTGATAATTTTTTTTATTCTCCCCATGCTTTAGGTACTGCCGTATCCTCGATGCAAAGAGCAAAATTTTCAGACGTCAGAGCCATCTCTTGGTCCTTTATGTCCTCTATATATACAGTTCCTGTGCGCACATCTCTAAAATAGTGGATGATAATTAAATTAATGATCCTTTTTGCAGTCATATATAACATATATATATATAGACCATTACCTAATGGCCTAATGCTAAAACATGTGTGGATGTGACGAAAATAATGTATAATCGAGCTCTTCGGGAGTTCTTTAGGGAGTATTTGATAGCTTTATTTGGAACTGCAAGCAAGAGTGCCGGCCCTCTCATCTATTACATTAGTTTTTAATTACTTGGAGAATTAAGTCATATCAGTAAAAATTACATTGTTTTTGTATCTTTAAATAGAGAACCTCTCAAAATAGAGAAATTCTCTAAGTATAATTAAAAAAAATATAATAATATGATTTAATATGAAAAATATGATCCACCCCTTATAGTCTAATGGTCCAGCGGTTTTCAAACTATATATGGGACGCGTCCCAAATTTGAGACAGTTAGATTTTTCGTCTGGGACTTCATGAAAATCGGGTAATGGTGACCAAGGTTATATGGTTGATAAGGTAGAGAAATAGGAAAGCAGCGGGGAAGAAAAAATGGGACATCATCTTTGAATTGAATATTATCTGGGACTCGAATCAAAAAGTTTGAAAACTAATCAATATATGATGCATGCCCCATATGTTTACAGCTGCTGAACCAATGTGGCTGGACGGCAAGAGGGATGATACCAGCAAGGGAAATTGGCACTGGAATAGCACAGGAAGTGATGTCACATACACCGGCTGGAGGGATTATAATGACGTGGTTTCCGGTGAAAATTGTATGATGATGCGTTACCTAAGATGGAATATAGGCAACAGCAGTGGAGCTTGGGGAAGCTATAAGTGCGACGCAAAATGGAGCTTTATATGTGAAGTGTAAAGTTGAATTCACAATGAAACTTTTACCTGGACGTACGTCAAAAGAATCTGATTGGTTATTGAAGTTTGACGCGCGACACTTGTTCAGAAGCTTGGCAAGAAAAAAAGTGACGCTGCATTTAAGGAAGACAACCAGCAGGACTATTTTATTGAATAGGAAAATCTCTGTTTTGTACTGCCAATTTTTGTTATTTTTTTACGTAATTAAAATTAATGTACGGCAAAATAATGTAACGTCACAGTAAAGGCGGATTTAGATGGCGACAACGGCGATGTGACGCGATTTTGACGCGCGTAAAAGCTGTGTAATCCTATATGCGGCGGCGAATTTGCCGGTAATCGTGTTAATTACGATGCTCTTTTTCTCTTTTAATCGCCCAATATGGCCGCCAATGGATATTACTGCAAGTGCGCATTATTCGCGTTGCGTCGCATGGTAAAAATCGCCAGGTGAATCCACCTTTAAGTATATATAATAACATTCAATTTCTCATTAACGTTAAATTTTTTAAATGACTTTGGACGTCACAGCATTTTTTTTTAAAGGATATTAGCATTAGAAATAGAAATTAGAAATACTTATTTGATCATTTGGCGGTATACAGCGATTAAAAAAAAATATATAAAAAATTGACAATACAAAACACGAGGTTCTCGTAGCTGTAATGACAAGCTTCAACTTAAAAAGGCCACAGCGCCGCATTCTGACATCGCTCCGTAAGGTTTGTTAGGAGAAAAATCTTATTTATTTTTTCATTCAAATTCTATGCTGTACAAAATCTCGAATATTTTTTGTGTCGTGTAAAAAGATCTTTTCCGTGGCTCATATCGAATAGGAAGATCTCTGTTTTGTACTGCCAATTTTTGTTATTTTTTTACGCAATTAAAATTAATGTACGGCAAAATCTTACCCTTCATAAGAACAGTCGGAAAAAATTAAAAACCAGGTACCGCTGGGTTAAAGGATAGGGAGCTTGATAGAACATGTCGTCGCGCGCAGTTCGCGCGCTAGATTGTCATTGTCTGAGAAAATTGTTTCGTCAATGTTGATCGAAGCTTCTCATTGGTTTGACGTCACATGACCCTCCCATTAGAATTGTATTGGAGAATAAAGAAAAAGGTTCATGATGACGTCACATCAAAGATAACATACGAAAACTATAACAGTAATGAAATATTTTAAACAATTTGTCAATTTTGGAATTACATAGGAAAGTTTTGGTTATACTGAAAAAAAAACAACATATTTTCAAAAATAATGTTATAGTTTGAGTTTTTGATTTTTTTATAATAATTTTTATATAAAAAAAATAATAATAATGCATGCTAAGTTTTCCTCTGAAGCTTAATACTTACGTCTTCTCACCGCCACGGAAGTGTGGTTTCTTCTAATGGTAGTGTTTATATTTTGAATCTTTGTTTATAAAATTATAGAGGAGGTATATCTACAAAAGGATGTACAAATTAAACAATAAAAATAAAATATAATAAATTTTATGTTCATGTTTTTATAATGTATGGACTATTCCTATTATCTAGCTGTCACCTCCTATTTGTTTCTCTGACGTGGCCCGGTGGTTGCTTTGTCTGTTTCTCACAGTCATTTGATGCTCATCTCGGCTCCAAAAACGGTCGGTCCTTGATAAAATACGCTGCACGGCTCCTGGGGTCGTAAAAACTCTTGCACGACGTGGTCTGCAAGCCCTCTCGACGGGGGATGTCTTCTGCGAAGAACTAACTCAACCTCGAAGTCACCGTAGTATACGCAGTTTTTTTCACGTGTTTGAAGTGTACCGTTGATATGCTCAATAAAATATTAGCCGTGGAGTTTTAAAATTACTTAACTCGCCGACTCTTCACTTTTTTCTTGATGGAAACTTAACACTTTTCCACGCCAGAGTCTTGTGACCGAAGAACTACTTATTCCCGTAGATTAATAGAATATTATGTTAAATAAAAATGTCACCTCCTATTTGTACCCCTCAAGGAGCAAATAGGAGGTGACATAGCTATGGAATTATATTAGAATTAATAGAGAATCAAATAAAGAAATTAGAGTTTCAATGCTAGTCCCAGACAAAATTATATATAGTGAGACGGCAGCGTGTACATATTGGGTGCGATTCACGAAGCAGTTAATTAGATTTCTAATCACGTTTAGCTTAACCACGTTTAACTAATTGCATGGTTTAACACGTAAAACAGATAAACGTGGTTACCTAGTTAAACATGGTTATATAAGCTAAACGTGGTTAGAAACCTGGCTAACTGCTTCGTGAATCGCGCCCTATAATATTTTCTATGAATTTAATTGTTCATTTTTTCTCACTAACCCGCCAATATATTAATTAATAAAAATATTCTCTCAGTATTCCTCCATACTAATATGAATACACTCACTATATTTATTATATAAAATATCAATTATTGAGTTAGGATCTTTTAAGAGTGTAAATTTATTACAGGAAAGAAAGATCCTAGCATATCGATACTTTCCTGTTTATTATTGTTAATAAGACACTATTTCTTTTAATTTTACAAATTGTTTTTTTCTGCAAAGATAACTAATATATGTTTTATTATTTTTTAAAAACTAAATTTGCACTATTTAGCACGCAAAAATATTCATAACAAAAACTGCATGACTCGATCTGACATCATAACATATACAATACGTTATAATGATCCAGAGTGTCATTTTGCAACAATAAAAAATCATTTTCTAGTTTAAAAAATATTAAAATTTCATGGCAATATTACAATACATATATAATAAATAATAATAATATAGAAACACACATAATACAGATGATGTCAATCACTTATCAAATAATGTAATTATTACCTTTCTTCTAAAATTCTTTGACATTATAAAATAAATTATCCACACCTATTCTTTTTTTAAATGTTGCAATATTTTTTATATTTGATGCTTGTTTATATTGAAGTGTGATTTTTAAAAATGATTGAAAATTGATGGCCATGCCCCTTTTTAATGTCATACCATAAAAAAATAAAAAAAGGTAAAAAATTGAAAGATACGAAATCGACAAAAATTGAAATGTTTTAAAATACCCCGGGGAAAAACCTATACCACAAGGCATTTACGCGCAAAAATGACTGGCAGACCCGAAGTCAATATACATCAATAAATTCAATTCATAACATCCACATCCGCTTCCTTTCTTAGTAATCTAGTATTGTATTGAACTTTAGTCTCGTTTCTCCTCTCATTCTATAAGGGTTGTTAGTCACCCCAGAACTATATCAGAGCTCTGATCTTTCCCGTCCACCTATACCGTCCTGGTCTAAATGTACAGTCAGGCGCGGATTCAAGGGGAGGGGGGCGATGGGGGTGATCGCCCCGCTCAAAAGTTCCCAAAATACATTGAAGGTGTTACCAACCCCCCACCCATCGCCTCCCACCCACTCTAAATTTTAACATTACGGGATAGGGCACCGCCTTTCCCCCCCAGAGCCGCGAGCTGAATTTGCCCCTGTGTACAGTACACACCTACAGTAGACAAACTAGACTTTAAAATGGAAAATAATTTTTTGATTATATTTTTTAAGAAACAATGCAGCACATTTTTTAAGGCCTCATTAACCTTCAAAAAAAAAGGACAGTGCATCTTATCAAAACCCTAAATATGACGCCATAGGATTATTTTTGTGTCATCGGAAAATGAAGCGGTCGCGTCTGTGGTATTTTAATAAGGAAGTTAAACGTCGCTCCGACACTTTTTGTGTTAGTTTTATCTTGCCAGTTTGTCGAACAGACATATCAGTGTATCAAATTATATCTATTAAATGTATAAAATTATATTTATCAAACATGTATAATCAAGTGTATTTTCTGATTGTATTATTTACATATATTAAACTTTGTGCTTCAAATATTACGTCAAAGAATATGGAACAAGGTTATAGTCCTTGTAATATCACATCTAGTGATAAGTGTGTTAATGTTTGCTGCAAACAGGGGGAAATGATGGATATGAGAAAACCAGAGTAAGTATAGACAATTAAAAGATGGTATCAATATATCATCATTTGTTAAAATGGTCATATACCTGAGTTCAAATAAATTTCATCTTTTAATTTATTTTTCTTATTATTTTCGCAATATATCCGAGAAAAAGAGACGAAATTACGTATTTTTTTAATATTTTTGCACAAGAAATTAAAAAAAAAAAAATCATTCTCACTTTAGGAAGAAATAAAATGTGTATACTTGAGGTAATATATATAAATTTGGTTTAAAAATTTGGATAAGTTGAAAATTAAATTTTTCATATAAGGTAGTTAGTTTTCTTAATTAAATTTACCCCTAGAAAATATAACTTAAGCACTCTATCCCCAATTTAGCCACAATTTTTATCCCTAGTTTAGCACCAGCCGCACCAGGGATAAAAATCTAGGCTAAAGTGGGGGTTAAAGTGCTTCGTGAATGTCCCCCATTCTATATTAAATTTGTAAATATATGAATATGACTTATTAATTACATTAATATGTTTGTTATATTAAAGGGGGTACAGCCTTTGGTTTGGGAGGTGAGAGAAAGGCGTATCCTACGATGTTATTTTTTCTCGGACCTGAAAGGAGGAAATGATTAGTGCCATGGTGGTAGAATCTCTAACTACAGTTATATCTTTTTAATTTATTTCGGGTACTAGTTGAACAATTTCAACCTAATCTCATCCTTAACAAATAAACCTAACGTTATTACGTATTTTTACTACAAAATCTTATTTCTTCGTTCAAAGTGAGAATGAAATGGATACAATAATTTTAAAATTTTATGCTCAATAAGAGGAAAGAAGAAGGGACTTCGTCTTTATTCCTATTTTTTTCTTCGCAAATTTTGCAAAATAAGAGGAAAAAAGACAAGGTGAGACTTTAAGGGTAAGGTAACACGACCAATGTTAAAATGATTTCCACATAAGAAAATTATGAAACACATCTATTCTCCTCTATCCATCCCTTATCGGTACCTTGTAAAATATCAGGTATACAAATAAGAGCTAGTGTTTGAGTTTTTAATTTTTAAAGTTGACTACTTTAACATGGGTAATGGAAATTCCATATTTAATTATTAGTAAATTTTAAAAATTAATAATTCAAAAACTAGATCGAATTTTTATACCTAATATTTTAGCTTTACAAAGGTATGTAGAGGAGAACATAATTTTAAAGTATAATTTATGTTTCAAATTTTCAAGTATGTGAATAATTTTAATATTGGACGTGCAGTTACCTAGCTTACCCTTAATAGTGAATAAAAGATGGAAATGGAGTAACGATCTCAAATTTTTTTAGTTTTTTAGTGCAGAAATGGATAAGGGTGTAAAGTCATGCTTTTCTGATTTTTTTCAGATTTTTTAGAGTCCGGGAATTATTTTTAAAAAATTATTCAAAGTACAGAGAGAATGACGCCATTGGACGCCTCTCTTAATATAAAGATAGAACCAAAAAGGGGCGTGGGTTCAAACCTAAGCTCGGCGAAATTTTTAGCAATACTTCCCGATCTCTAAAAAATCTGAAAAAAAAAAAAAAAATCAGAGTGGCATAACTTTGCACCCTTTATCCATTTTTGTAATACAAATTTTTGAAGTCCTATTCTATTATTTCAATAAAGTGAGTTCACATCGATCTGAATCTTTGTCCAGGGCTCTTTGTATCCCAACCAAGTGGTCCTCATGGAGTATAGAGAATATGACGGATGGTGGTGGTGAGCTGAGGCCGCGCTACAATAACAAACCAGTGTGCCCGCCAGACCACATTTTGAGGAAACCGAAGAAAATAAAGAACCACATCTTTAGTGTCTTGGAAGATGGAAGTTTACAAATAGAACAGTAAGTTAGTTCAGATGAAATGTCCACTGAAATTAAGTTGAGTGAGAAATTGAATGACGCAAATAATTTTTTTTTTTTTTTTTTATTGTTGATGAGTTATTGCTTTTTGCAGATAATATACTTCTTGCTATATTAAAATATTGTCCAATTGTCTCAATCTGTTTACAATAAATTTTGCCTATTCTGGATTGATATGGTGAGTGTTATAGTGTTTGTGTTATGTTTGTTTTCTGTTGTTATTAAATTTGTTATGTTTAGAATAGTTTGACAAGCACCATGAGGTTGCCACTCACACTGATATTGACTTGCTTATATTGTAATGTACAATCGAAAAGCAATAAAGATGAATATGAATATGAATATGAATAATTTCATATATATATAATATATATTACAAGGATACACCCCTAAGAGCTTACAGCTCGCGGCGGAGTACTGGGTAGGGATAATAAGGTAGGCGGCCACGGCCTGTTAAGCGTCCCAGCATTCACTGAGGTGAGACTGAGGGAACCGTGGAAAACCTCAATCAGTACGGACACCTCTACTTTTTATCAATGGACCAAAGCGATGTCCAATAATTGTTGATTATTGGCACTTGGAACTGCCTACTTTGTAATTTGTTCCAATGATTATGAAATGAGAGGATGGCCTAATTTTCAACTGAATTCTTTAGCCGCCAACTTGATGCCCTAATGCGTCACGACTTTGATAAACGCTTAATATATAACTTATAAACACACTAAATTTTTAGATGCTGAATTGGTTTTCAGTACTTTATGTCAGTACAAAATTGCTCCAGTCAGTACAAAATTGCTCCAGTCAGTACAAAATTTCTCCAGTTTCGTCTTACATCCAGCACTTTTGACCTATAAAACACTTATTCCAAGTACAAATTTGGTACTGAAAAAAGAGTCAATTTTTTGTACTTTTTTTTACTCTCTTTTTTCAGTACCAAATCTGTACTTGGATTAAGTGTTTTATAGGTCAAAAGTGCTGGATGTAAGACGAAATTGGAACAATTTTGTACTGACATAATGTACTGAAACCAATTCAGCATCTAAAAATTTAGTGTGAACTATTAAAGGTGCCACTTTAGACGCCAGCGCTAACTGTCAGATCTGTGACGTCACCACACAGACCAGCCGCTAGCTGCTCGAGCTGCTCGTTCAGCGGATTTTCCTAAAGGTTGAAAAAAATTCACGATTATCGAGGTTTCTCAATTCAACGTCCTAGGCCATTTTCCCAGTGTATTATAGTTCCCCTTATCCCTTTAACATGTCAAATTTAACCCTAACATTACTAAGCGATTTTTTGTCACACGCATTACCAGGAGGAAGAGGGGAAGGGGGTCAAAACGACTCATTATTTGAATCATAATGTTAAAAAAATTTATAAGTTTTTTCTAACTAAAGGTGGATTCACATGGCGATTTTTATCATGCAACGCGACGTGAATAATGCGCACTTGCTGTAACATCCATTGAGGACCATATTTGGCGATTAAAAGAAAAGGAGCATTGTAATTAATTAACGTGATTCCCGGCAAGTTCGCCACCGGTTATAGGATTTCACAGCTTTTACGTCAAAATCGCGTCGCTTCGCCGTTGTCGCCACCTGAATCCGCCTTGCGCAATATTCGCGTCGCGTCGCATGATAAAAATCGCCATATGAATCCACCTTTAACGGCTCCAACTATTAATTTTAATTTATTATTTTTTTATTGCGGAAATACATTCTTCGTTGCCTAACTAAGGATTTCAAAATAAATATTTGTTCAAAAAAAATTTTTTTTTAAGAAGTATTTCACATTTTTTTCCGCTTTAAGAGGGTTGTGGGTCGTGTCTCGACCTTTTGGTAATGCTAGGGTTTTCTCCCCTTGGTACTGAAACTGATAAGATAATAACGATTTCTCTATGTTCCAGTCCGAAGTACGTGTCCAGCATTTTGATGCTCCCTCCCGAGAGCTTTTGTGTGGGGGTGAACCGCGGCGGTGCCTCCAAGGCCCTCATATGTCGTTCCATCCACACCGACTACAACAAAGTATATACGGCACCACTACTTTTGAGCGCCACATTTCTTGTGGCCACGATACTGGTTTACGCCGGGTTCCCTGAGTTAAGAAATACAGTAACAGGCATCTCTCTGATTGCCCACTGCGCATGCGTGCTGATTGCTCATTTTGCGTACCTCGTCGAGACTGTGCAAAGTCCGACACTCGAGAGTGCGGCGTGCTCCATTTACGGTGAGAGGAAGGGTGTATTTAGACCTCGGTCTCTTGGGGTAGTGCCAGGGTCGGACTGGGCTCTAAGAGCCTTCTGAGCAAACACGAGTGCGGGCCCATATCAAGGGCCTACTTGCCCCTTGGTTGGTTGGTATTTTGGGGCAATTGACACATTTTGGTCATGTATGCCCCTATTTGACCCTGTGGGGGCCTACTTTTAACATTGTAGGGGTCTCCCAGCCGAGGGGACCTACTGAGCGATCGCTCACCAACTCTTATGGTCAGTCCGAGCCTGGGTGGTGCACTGGAGGCCAAGCTAACTTGTAAGTTTCCCATCAAAACGATGCCGCGAGCCAATGAAAAAGTGTGACGTTGCCAGTTTGGTGGCACACCTGCAGTTGAAGAAAAGCGGTCCTGCACTATGTTGCAACGTCGCTTGATTTTAAGCTATTTCATGGGCTGGCGGCACTCGTGTTTGATAGCTTGGCCTCCAGTGTATGTAGAATGATGTGGGATATTTGGAGAAGGTTAAATATATGATATATATCAGGATTATCTGTAAGGGATATTTTGTTATTAACTGCCTACCGAATCTCCTTGTAGTACTGTCCACAATTAATGGAGGCTTCAAGTCAGCTGATTTTTCGGTGTTCCCACCCGCTATACCAAACCTATGTAAAAAAAACGTGAATTCGTTTTTTCACTAAGAATAAGATTTTTCAGGAAAATTTCCTTTACGGAACTTTGGTCCAAACTGAAAAATAAAGTAGATAATTCAAGATTTAGATTTTTTACTTGATTTATAACAGAGAAAAGTTTAAAAAACACTTTGCTTCATTTTCAAGTGCAAGATGAACCTTATAGCGACAAACAGTTGCGCAGCGAAAGCGCATCACTTGAAGCCTCTATTGGATATTTAATGTCAAATTGTGATGTCCAATCCTCGGGGTAAGAAATAAAATTACAGCTTACGGTGCATACACTTATGTAATAATAATTTCAAACAAATTTTAATGTATGCGGCTTTGATTTGTTACAAAAACGTCTTAATTAATAATCGAAATAGGTGAGACCCACGTGATGTTACTGCATATTGCATACTTTACAGGAGCCTGCCGCGCCAAAGTGTTGTGTTGAATCAGCAGCGTGTATAGAAGGATCAGTGATGCAACGCTTCGCGAAGCTTCGCGCGAAATTTCGCTAGTTTCGCGAATATTTGCGAAGTTTCGCAAGCCAAGTTTCGCGAAAGTTTCGCGCGAAACTTCGCGAAATTGATATATTTGAATTTCCCGCTCTACTTTTTCGAATCGTATTTAATGAATACTCCGTTTTCTACCTAATTTTGCTTTAATGACAGGTTTAGTTGCATAAATGAATAAAAAAAAGTTCAATTTAATTTATTAGATAAAAAAAAATTATTTATTTTTTATTGATTTTAAAAATTACTTTTAATTATTTTTAAAATCATTTAACACATTCGAGGATAGACAGGTCATGAAAGGGGCCATTTTATCTTGTTTTCTTAATTTTTTGATGAATATATGAAAAATCGCATTGCGACAGTCATTTTTTAAATTTCGTGAAATTTTCGCGAAGTTTCGCGAATATTCGCGCGAAAGTTTCGCGAAAGTTTCGCACACCATGTTTCGCGCGAAGTTTTGCATCTCTGATAAGGATAGAAAATATAAAAAAAAATAATAATTATAAATTATAGATGGCAATTATTGCATTTATATCGTATCGTTTTTAATGCTAGTTTATGTTTATAAAGAATACACAAACTACATTTTCGTGTCCTAAATAATTATACCATTCAACAAAGTCAATTTTTTAATTTTTTTATTTTTTTTTTTCAATGGTTTTAAGCGTACGATATAACAACAGTAGTAGGGGAAGGGAGGGAAGGTAAACACAGCTTAGCATTATCCTGTAAGCATGCAACCCAACAATATCGTGTCACTGTCCTATACCGACTCCTAAATATTTTCTACAGCCTACGTGGAGCTGTACTCTCTACTTGCTGGCTCCTTTTGGCTGAACGTTATGTGCATCGACATCGCACTCAAATTCAGGTACGTGTGTTACTTATATATCATATGAATTATCTCTTATCATAATTCGTATAAAAAAAACATACTTTGGGTCAGTCGTTCATACATAATAATTTTATTATAATATAATATAATTATACATTCTTTCTTGTTTTCTACCTGGAAATATGCCGTTTCCGGTAACAAAGTGACGATAAAATAATTGCGGATGAGATCGAATGTTTATAAATATGAAAGACTTTATATAACAAATTTTGAACCAGAAAAGTTTGGAATTTACGCACTTTAATTGATGTTAAATATTCTGAACTATAATAGTTTTCTTGTAAAAACTCTCATTTTAGACACCGCCTACTTACTTATTAATGTTAATTAATTAATGTTATCTGTTACGTAAATGAAACAAAATCCATATCTTGTTTTCCTGCAAATTTGACTGTCCCCAGGTCCTTGGACACGATGGTGGAGAGCGGTCCTCTCAACAGACGGCGGGTCATGTTGTACTCGATCTACGCCATGGGCTGCCCTCTGATGGTGGTTCTTTCTGCTGTGTGGGTGGACCACGCGGACCTCTCGGAGTTCCCCGCCGCGCTGTCCAAACTGAAGACTCACATCGGACAAAACAGCTGTTGGTTCGACAGTGGTAAGGAGTTTTTTCTCTCCCTCGATCGATCTATTATTATACTGTGGGGATATTAAAAATCCAATCACACTAAATTTTTAGATGCTGAATTGGTTTCAGTACTTTATGTCAGTACAAAATTGCTCCAGTCAGTACAAAATTGTTCCAATTTCGTCTTACATCCAGCACTTTTGACCTATAAAACACTTAATCCAAGTACAAATTTGGTACTGAAAAAATAGAGTCAATTTTTTGTACTTTTTTTTTTACTCTCTTTTTTCAGTACCAAATTCGTACTTGGAATAAGTGTTTTATAGGTCAAAAGTGCTGGATGTAAGATGAAACTGGAGAAATTTTGTACTGACTGGAGCAATTTTGTACTGACATAAAGTACTGAAAACCAATTCAGCATCTAAAAATTTAGTGTGATGTTTTATGTTAAAACAAATAACTCTACATTGGACAACCTGCATGATTTTTTTTATTGCAGAATATAGAGGGTACTTTAATATGCTACTCTGAATTTTTTCAGAATTTTTGACCCCCCCCCCCCCATTTTTAAATAAATATTGAAAGTGCGGCCACGCCCCCTGGAGGCGTCAATAGGTGTCTAGACCCTATCCTTTTTGTTAAGGATTTAGGGGTGTCAACTTAACTTAACAGAACTTTCAATAATTATTTAAAAATAGTTCATCTGGGTCTCAAAAAAATCTGAAAAAATTCAGAGTAGCATAATTTGGTACCCTCTATATTCATTTCTGCAGTAAAAATTTTTCATGCAGTTTGTCCTTTGCTATGTAGGTATAATATATATATATATATATATATATATATATATATATATATATATATTATATATAATATACGGAGTTTTTGCATTGACCAACTTCTATAATGGACAACATACATGAAATTTTTTTTTATTACAGAAATGGATAGAGGATACAAAATTATGCCACTGGTGATTTTTTTCAGATTTTTTAAAGATCAGGAAGTATTTTTAAATAATTATTGAAAGTTCTATAAGTTAAATTTGCACCCCTGAATCCTTAATAGAAAGGATAGGGCAGAGACGCCTATTGACGCCTCCAGGGGGCGTGGCCGCACTTTCAATAATTATTTAAAAATAGTTCCGGAGCTCCAAAAAATCTGAAAAAATTCATAGTAGCATAACTTTGCACCCTCTATTCATTTCTGCAATAAATTTTTTTCATGCATGATGTCCATTTGTTATTCTTATAAGCCATCCTCCCCACGTCAATTATCCTTAACTGACACACGCTGTTTGCAGACACGATGGCGGAGGCGCTCTACTGCCTGATTCCCCGCGGACTGTTGCTACTCTTCAACATCGGTCTGTTCGTCAACACGCTCCTCAACATCAAGTCCTTCTCGAGGCAATCTTCAGAGCAGCCGCACAAACTTGATCAACGGAACAGAAAGAATTTCGATATCAGGAAAAACAAAAGGTGAGTTATAGTAGCCAACTGGTTAGCATGAATTAAGATAATAACTTTGTAAACAGAAATTAAAATATTGTAAATAAATCTTTGAGTCCGTAAAAATCAAATATTAAAAAAAATAATTATTATATTCAATATACACTGGCCCGCGTCATATTTATTTAGTTTTTTGTCGGAACCTCTCGGTATAGTACTTCGTCTCGGTATTTAATTTGTTATTTTTACTATAAGCCGACGACCAATGACTAGGGCGTTACAAATACAAATACGATGAAAAATTTTAAATAAATTTAACGACTAGTGTCTATATACAGCAACACAAAATTTAATTATAATTATAATTTTGAAAATTATAATTTTTACTTAAAATATGATGCTGTTTTAAAGCAACGAATTCAAAGTTTTTGTTATAAATTCATTAATTATTCATTTCAAATATAACCAATTTTACAAATGCACAGACAATATGAACACTGCGGCTTTATTATATATACATTACGATTATTTCTCTCTCTTCAATGACTGCATGAAACTCAATAGAGTTACTTTCCTAAAAAATCATGTTCTAAATCAAATATGAGCCTTCATATAGAGATAGCCATGATAATAAAGAAGTATAAAATATAATATTATCATCCGCAATAATGAGCTATCTGCTATATCATGATGCAGGTGAGTGCAATGGAGTACCGACCTCAATTTTTTTTATTGCAGAAATGGATAGAAGGTGCAAAAATATGCTACTCTGATTTTTTTCAGATTTTTTAGGGACCGGGAAGTATTGCTAAAAAGTTTTGGCGAGGTCGGGTTCGAATCCACGTCCTTTTTGGGTTCTATCTTTTATTAAGAGAGGCGGCAAGAGGCGGCAATTTTTCTGCACTTTCAATAATTTTTTAAAAATACTTCCCGGTCTCAGAAAAATCTAAAAAAAGTCAGAGTAGCATATTTCTGCACCCTCTATTCATTTCTGCAATAAAAAACTTTGAGGTCGGTACTCCATTAAGAGCTGTAAATAAGTATAAAATAAAGCTCATTTTTGTGCTCAACTGATACAGCAGATAGCTCATCCCTAGTTGAAAAATTTCATCTTCAACTCGTCCTTTACAAGTTTGAATTTAACCTAATCTTTTTACCTCAAAAATACATTTTATTTCCTTCTCGCTCAAAGTTAGGATGAAATGGATACAAAATTTTTAACATTTTATACTCAATAAGAGGAAAAAATACGTAATTTTGTCTTTTCCCATCTTTTTTTTCTCTAAAATGGTACAAAATAAGAGTGAATTAGACGAGATGAGAGCTTAATAGTGCGCGAATACAAATTGAAATTTATTTCAAGTCTGGCTCATTATTAAGGACTATTACATTTGAATTTGAATGAGATCGTAGTAGCAGATGAAGGATTATAATATATTTTTTATTTTCGATCACAAAACTTCACAGACTGGCGCTGTTCGCGAAGCTTCTTACCCTGCTAGGCTCGGCGTGGCTGCTGGAGCTGATCTTCTGGTGTGTGGAGTTCACGCAGCAATACTCTGACTGGGTCATCATCTTCTTCGTGCTACTCGTCAGAATCGTCGCCTCCATCGTCCTCTTCTACTGTTTCTGCTGCAAGAAAATGGTGGGTCTCTTTCTGCATCTCTGTTTTAAGGTGGATTCACATGGTGATTTTTATCATGCGATGCTACGCGAATGGAGTACTGACCAAAAAAAAAAAGTTTCAAGTTTTTGTCAACATTTCAAAAGGCACAAGAATTTTATGAAGAACAAGCCCTATTACAGCATTCTACGACAATTTCCTGATTTTATATAAATTTTTAAAACCTCTCAAAAATGACGTCATAGCATTGAATCTTAAATGGGAAAATAGATCAGTTAACATTGCCAAATCCCATACTTAATATTGAAACGTAACCAAAACTTCATTTGCTAGGTTTTCAGGTACTAGAATCACGATAATGAAGGTTTGAAATTCGTACTTCAATAACTTTTCATTTTAGCAATGTTAACTGATGCATTTCCCCATTTGAGATTCAATGGTATGACGTCACCAAAAAAACTTTAAAAAATTCATAAAAAATCAGCATATTGTCGTAGAATGCTCTAATAGGACTCGTTCTTCATAGAATTCACAGTACTTTTTACTAGTATTGCTAACTCAAATACCGGTCAGTACCCCATTATGCGCATTTGCTGTGACATCCATTGGCGGCCATATTTGGCGATTAAAAATAAAAAAACATCGCAATTAACGCGATTTTGCTGCCTCAACCTGGCGAATTCGCTCGCCGCATAGGATTTCACAGCTTGTGTGACAAAATCACGTCGCATCACCGTTGTCGCCATCTGAATCCGCCTTTGTACTCACGTGATTAACCATAGCATTGCAAAGGACTGTTTTGTCACACGCTATAGCTATATAAATGGGGGAGGGGAAGGGTCAGAATGACCCACTTTTTAATTCACCATATTAAAATGTAAAAATATAAAAATTGTTTGTCACCATTTTTTTCCCGGAAATATACATTACCCGTTTGCTAACTACACGTTTTATTATAAGGATTATAATATTTTTCCTTTTTTTAACCAGCATTTCACATAATTTCACACCTTCTTCTTGCAAGAATTGTGGGTCATCTCCCCCCTTCCCCCTCCCCTTTAGTAATGTTAAGATGAATAATCAACCTGCATGAAATTTGTCACGGCAGAAATGAAAAAAAAAAAAAAAAAAAAAATCCAAATTAACTTTATTTTTTTCAGATTTTTTTTATTTTTTTTTTAAGCCGGGGAATTATTAAAAAAAATATTGAAGATACAGGGGGATTCAAAATGTGTAATTTCTTAATAAAAGAAAATAGAGACTAAAAGAGGCGTGACTTCAAATATGAACTTGGAATAACTTTTTAGTAATATTTTATGTCCTCTAAAAAAAGTCTGCATACAGTCAGGGTTATAACATAATGAGAAGCTTTAATATTGACGACACAATTCTCTCAGCCAATGAAAATCTAGCGCGCGAACTGCGCGCGACGACATGTTCTATCAAGCTTCCTATCCTTTAACCCAGCGGTAACTGGTTTTTAATTTTTTCCGACGGTTATTATGAAGGGCAAGATTAATAATTCATATGAGCCACGGGAAAGATCACTTTACACGACATAAAAAATATTCGAGATTTTGTGCAGCATAGAATTTGAATGAAAAAATAAATAAGATTTTTCTCCTAACAAACCTTATGGAGCGATGTCAGAATGCGGCGCTGCGGCATTTTTAAGTTGAAGCTTGTCATTGAAGTATCACCTGATTGACATAGCGGGTCACATAATGGTAGGCAGATAGCTCATTATTCCGGACGATGGACGATATGCATGTTGATGTTTGATTAAAGATACAATAACATAAATATTATTATATTACTCCTTCCATTCCACAGGTATGGCGGTTAATGACAGCTCGCTTCCCTGTTCTCGCACATCTCCGCTGGCCCTGCTCGACCTGCGTCGCCAAATTCTTCCCTGGCGGCTCTCAGACCAGCAAAAAGACAACCGAGAACAACGTGCTGAACAGTTTCTCGAGAGACGAACCACTGTCGGGCATCGACAATCAAGCCTCCAGCTTCACCTAGCTACTTTCACCTGACAATGAGTTCCAACTTTTGACATTCAAGGTGTACCTTTTTTTTTAAATTAATAAATAAATCATAAATGGAACTTTCGATGGTATATCTCTAGATATCTATAGATATTAGAATGTGAAAATTTTAGTGGCTTAGTCGAAAGAAGGGGTAAAAATATGAAACTGTGAATTTTTTCAGATTTTTTTGAGACCAGGAACTATTTTTAAAAAATTATTGAAAGTATATTTGGATGACGTCACGGGCGGCACTCATCCTTAAGAAAAAGAATAGGGCAGTGCCGCCCGTGACGTCTTTAAAATATACTTTCAATAATTTTTTAAAAATATTTCCCGGTCTCAGAAAAATATGAAAAAATTCACACTACCATATTTTTACCCCTTCTTTCGATTAAGCCACTAAAATTTTCATATTCTAATATCTCATACTATACTAAATTTCACGGGCGTGATTCACGAAGAAGTTATAGTCAGCTTTCTAACCATGTACGTTTAGCTTAACCACGTTTAACTAGGTGATTTAACACGTAAAACAGATATATTTAAATGTGCATGGTTAGAAACCTGGCTAACTGCTTCGTGAATCGCACCCCGTATATTTAATAATTATATTTAAATATATTTACTCGGTTTTCGTCGGAAACGCTCGGGTGTCCTTCGGCTCGGTTCGACCAATGAAATTCTTCGTTACAAACAACTCACCAATGACTGAAGATGTTACAAATACGACGAAAACCAATTTAAATATGAACCAAAGTTTTTTTATAGTTAGAGTTATATAGTATTGTCTGCTTGTATATTTAGCCTTGCTGAGAGAAAACATGGACTGTTACGTAATAATGTCATATTGTCACGATTGACACGAAAAAGTTACCATATAGTTTGTAAATTACTTCTGTAAATAAAAAAGAAATTTAAAAAAAAACAGTGATGTTATATTATTTCTAATTTTGATCAATTATATTATCAATTCTGACATTTAATATCACACGCCAATAATATGGCATAAATTTCAAAATTTCCAAAATTAATGACAGTGTACCATGATTGAATTTTATAATTAACAAAATATGTAATTAATTATTATTTTTAAATACATTATATTTATTATATATGATTATATTAATTTATATTTTATTTAATCACAGTGATTTTCTAATTATACTCACTAAAAGTTTATTTAAAATCTGAGCTTTCCAAAACCCTGTCTTTCAGAACAGGTTCGGCTATAGCCTTGTAATCCCTTCTGAAATTTACCTGTGACTGAGGGAAACGTGGAAACTTCATAGACGTCATAATTTTGACAATGCGGGAAATGAAATTGTCTGAAGCCAGGGGAATAAAAATTGGTCGTCACTTAAAGTTGATATGACGTCACGTGACCCTCCCATTAGAATTATATTCAAGAAGAAAGGAAAAGGTTCGTGACGTCAAACCATGCAATGTAAAGTGACGATCAGTTTACAATTACCGCTGGAAGTAGCCGGAAGTGTGAATTTCTGGACTTTCTATTCAATTTTGAACCCGAACTTCGCAGAGTGATTAGAGATTTCAATCTCTCTGCAAAATCATAAATTTCAAGTTCACAATTCAATCAAAATCTTTCCACTTCCGACTCCTTCCGGTAATAAAATAAAAGGAAAGATCAAATTTTTCTTTCATCTTTTATACCAGCATTTATTTTCCCATGTTATATTAGAGTATTGTCCTCAATTTTTTTTATTGCAGAAATGGATAGAGCGTGCAAAGTTATGCTACCCTGATTTTTTTCAGATTTTTTAGAGCCCGGGAAGTATTTTTAAAAAATTATTGAAAGTCCTTTTTGTGACGTCACGCGGCGGCAAGTCCTATCTTTTTCTTAAGGAGCGGCGTCTCGTGACGTCACAAAAATAACTTTCAATAATTTTTTAAAAATACTTCCCGGGCTCTAAAAAATCTGAAAAAAATCAGGGTAGCATAACTTTGCACGCTCTATCCATTTCTGCAATAAAAAAAATTGAGGACAATACTCCATTAACTGAAAGGGTTAAGGTGGGTCTATGAGCTTTTGACCGATCATCTTTTACTAACTCTCTGCAGTGACTTCTCAAGATTATCGCTTGACGTCAATCAGAATACAGTAATTTAACATTTAGGCACAGCTTCATTTAAGGGCATTGGGTGTAGCACCGGTAGTTGGCAACACTGACGTATCTTCACCATGTTAATTTTTGATCATTGCTCCTCGGAGTAATTTTTATGCTAGAGCTAAGCTGATTGCTGTAGTATCAAGATAATTAGTAGCCCAAGTGCACAATTTGGCTAAATAAAGTCTGATTTAAAGAAAAGTGTTTTTTTTTTATATTTTAGAAAAATGCATGTAAATTTTAAAAATTACTAAAAAATACTTTTCTTTAAATCAGGCTTTATTTAGCCAAATTGTGCACTTGGGCTACTAATTATCTTGATACTACAGCAATCAGCTTAGCTCTAGCATAAAAATTACTCCGAGGAGCAATGATCAAAAATTAACATGGTGAAGATACGTCAGTGTTGCCAACTACCGGTGCTACACCCAATGCCCTTAATAGTATGCAATGAAATTAACAAATTAAAATATTTACATATTTGCAATTAATTTATTCAAAATCTGGTCATGCATGTTCCGATTGTTCCCTGAGTCCAACAAGTCAAATTAAAGGATTAATTATATTTTAATAATCAGAATTTTCTTAACTCAGCATTTTTTATTATACTTCAACTTATAGTTTATTTTTAGTAGCAATAATAAAACTCTTGAAAGTTTTTTTTTTTTTTTTTTTTTTTTTTTTTTTTTTTTTTTTTTAAATTGCCCATAAATGGCAGTGAAAACAGTTTTATTTAAAAAATAATATTTTTTATATTTAAAAAATATTAAAAATATTTTATGTGAAAATAAATGCGACTGTTTTATTTAGTTGTCATTGCTAGAATTTTTAATATCATAGTTAAGTATAGTAACCTTATTTAATACGTAATAAATTCAAAATTTGATATTAAAGTTGTGAAAGACGCATACTAGGTCTAGACTGTAATAACAAGAACTGAAAACTAGAAAACTACCTTCGTGGTGTTGGGGTGGTCTACCTGGTAGAAGGATACACCGAATCGGAAGACCAAATGGGGCTGCTTTATTAGTTTCCTATACCCAAGACAACTACACACTAAATTTTTAGATGCTGAATTGGTTTCAGTACTTTATGTCAGTACAAAATTGCTCCAGTCAGTACAAAATTTCTCTAGTTTCATCTTACATCCAGCACTTTTTACCTATATAATTTTTGGTACTTTTTTTTTACTCTCTTTTTTCAGTACCAAATTTGTACTTGGATTAAGTTTTTTATAGGTCAAAAGTGCTTGATGTAAGACGAAACTGGAGCAATTTTGTACTGACATAAAGTACTGAAATCAATTCAGCATCTAAAAATTTAGTGTGTAGTGAAACTGAAAGACCACCCCCCTTTTATAAAATTCAAACAAAAACAGAGTGGCCAGACGATCCCGCGAAGTTTCGCGAAAACGGCGAATTTTCGACCTCTCCTTCGCTTCAAAACGATATCGTGAATTTTGCGGCAAAATTTGGAGGTATTGGGAATTTTGTCGTGAAATTCAAATTTTATGGTGCGAAATTTAAATGTAATGCGCAAAATTCAAATTTTACAAACTGTTAAATTTGAATTTCGCGGTCAAAAATCCTTCTTTCGACTACAAAAATAGCAAACCACGTGACGTCACTGCAACGCATATTGCATACTTTACCAACGTTCCTTTATACAGGTTAAGACACGCACGCATTTCGTACGTCAATTTTGGTAAATTTTCAGGCCCCATTGCACCGCGAAATTTCAAAAATAGTATTGCATGATGGGCGCATTCAAAATTTCGCGGCACGATGTGGCCAAAAATACTTGAACGTGATTGGCTAAGCCCTTTAACAATGGTCCAATCGGTGACTTAACCTGTATAAAGCCAACCTTGTACTTTACAGGAGCCTACAGCGCCATAGTGTTGTGTTGCATCAGCAGCGTGTAACGGGAGAAAATAATGTAAATTTAATTATAAATTATAGATGGCAATTATTATATTTATATCGTTTCCATATTATCTGCTATAATAATAAAAAAAAAAAAAAAAAAAAAAAAGAAGCTATACATTTTTATGTCCTTAAATAATAATTATACTTAGAAACAAAGTCAATTTTTCTAATTTATCTATTTTTTGTCAATGCTCTAATCATTTCTTGTTCAAAATATACATTTTTTAATAAACGAATTTTCCAATATTTTAATTCTTATTAATTCTTATGGTATTTACAATAATTTTGACGTATACAATATTTTGTGACGTCGTATATCGTTTATTTTTGTGCAATCACGGAAGGAACTTGCAGTGGTTACCAACAAGGAAGTACAAAAAGTGGCATTTCATCGTCTCTTCTTACCGACATTGAAGCAGTTAATCAATCAATCATGTTCAAACAAGTGATCTTCGGTCTTTTTTTGTTAATTTTTGTTAAAACGTGTGTTTCAAAATGTAACGAAACATTGAATGTTACGTGTGTTAATGTATGTTGTAAACATGGTGTACTAATGAACTTGAAAAATAAAGAGTAAGTACTATCACATAATCTATAGAGTGAATTTTATGTAAATATTTTTTTTAAGTTTTGATAAAAAAGTGATACATCAAATACTCCATTATAATTTTATTATCAATGGATTATTTTCATTCATTTTTTTAAAATATAAATAAAATGATATGCACATTAGTTAAGCGGTTTTTGAGGATCATATAAGAGCCTAAGAAGTCATTCAGGTATAAAAGGATAATATAATATGGAAAGAAAGATAATAAAAATGACCTTTGGTGAAAAATGGATAGAAACTAGTTCGATCCTACTGTTAATTCAGGTCAAGCTGGTTGAAAAATTACGTCTTCAATTCATCCTTTACGCATCGACTAAACTTGATCTTATTACGATTTCTATACCTCAAAAACTTGCCTTATTCCTAGCTTAAAGTGAGAATGAAAAGGAGAAACAATTTCTAACATTTTATGCTCAATGAGAGGGAAAAAGACCTAGAATAAAGTTGAAAATTATTTCTCTATTTAATTGAGGGTTATATATTGGAGAACGATGCATTATGTATTCATATATTATATATCGCAATGCTGTAAAGGCTGAAAAATTGAAAGAAAGAAATGAGCCATATACTTTCTTAATTACAGTTTTTTTATCCTCTCTTGCACCTTAATTGACTAATTTTTAGTTAAAATTGTATCCATTTGAGAAAAAAAAAGAAAATAACAAATTTTATGATTCATATATTATAATCTTATGAGCAAGTACTATAATATATATACAATTTACGTATATACATATAATAAACAATAATCATGATATATAATCATATTATACGTAACATGTTTTTATTTTTTTATTATTTCAAGATCATAAAAATTATTTTTTTTTATATATAAATTAACGTTAGTTTAATAAGCGATGCACTTGTAACATTGTGTTTTACCCAAGTTTTTGATATAAAAATCAACCTAATAAAAGTAATAAAATATTTTACAATGTATTAAATGTAATCAAGCTTATAATGAAACAACATAATTCTAAAAATACGAGTCAAGGTTACATTGATGGGAAATTCCTGTTTACGTTTTACGTCCTTCAGTTTCGTAAATTTCCAATGCTTGCGCAATCTTCTTCCCTTCATTTTACTTCCGACTTTTCATAATATAAGCAGACGCTAAAAAAAATTCGAGCAAATATTGTCGGACTGAAGTAGGCAGTAAAATATAATACGTTATATATTCAAGGCAATTGACGCAGTGGTATGACCATCTGATAGTCGTGAATTCGATACCATGCACTGCCAAACTTTTCACAAGTGGTGGTTATTTGCTAAAAAAAAAAAAAAAAAAGCACCCACTCTTGCAACCGGTACTTAAGCCAGTTAACAAAGCACCGATATAAAAACAATGACACTTTTAGAATCAATAAGGTAAATCCATCAGATGTCAATACCTGTCTTTACGACGTCAATATAGGAACTTTATATTATATATATACCACACATATATATGTTTAATCAGTTTAATAAATAAATTTAATGTAATTTTTATTACAACAATGTTTTTTATGGCGAACTCTTGGATTTTTTTTATCATTGATATCTAAGTTGAGATAAATTTCATATTTTGAAATCCTTCCTTGTCTTTTTAAGGAGATATTTTTCCTCTGATGCAGTATTATAGATTTTAAAGAAATGATTAAGTCTTTCAAATTTTTAGCAAAAAAAATCCTTATTCCAAGTAACAGTATATTATTTATTCTTATACCAAAAGTAGATGATTGTTCAACTGAACACGACAATAATATAACTTTCTCTACCATTTTGTCCAGGGGTCCATGCACCGATTTGCAGACCTCGTGGACCCTGGAGAACCTGACGAAGGCCAGCGATTACCACCTGGGTCTGCTCGAGAACACCAGACCTGAGTGTCCCTCAGGGTACAGACTGAGGAAACCCAAGAAAAACAAGAAACACACGTTCTTCATCCTGGCGAACGGAAGTCTTGTCATCAAACAGTGAGTTACTACCACAGCGGTAATGGACAACATACATGAACATTTTTTATTGCAGAAATGAATAGAGGGTACCAAATTATGCCACTCTGAATTTTTTCAGATTTTTTTTAAACCCAGAACTATTTTTAAATAATTATTGAAAGTACGGCCACGCCCCCTGGACACGTCAATATGCATCTCGGTCCTATTATTTTTATTAAGGATTCAGGGGTGCCAACTAAACTTACATAACTTTTAATAATTATTATATTTAAAAATAGTTCCCCGGTTCTCAAAAAATTCTGAAAAAATTCAGAGTAGCATAATTTGATGCCCTCTATTCATTTCTGCAATAAAAAAATTT
Source organism: Siphlonurus alternatus (assembly GCA_949825025.1). Classification (NCBI taxonomy): domain Eukaryota; kingdom Metazoa; phylum Arthropoda; class Insecta; order Ephemeroptera; family Siphlonuridae; genus Siphlonurus; species Siphlonurus alternatus. Next base: position 28,002,073 of record OX463783.1, on the reverse strand, counting down.
TCATGTAGGTTGTCCATTTTTAATTTGTTGAATTATTTAACAATGTATAATGGACAACATACATGAAATTTTTTTATTGCAGAAATGAATAGAGGGTACCAAATTATGCCACTCTGAATTCTTTTACATTTTTTTGAAACCCAGAACTATTTTTAAATAATTATTGAAAGTGCGGCCACGCCCCCTGGAGGCGTCAATAGGCGTCCAGTCTCTATCCTTTTTATTAAGGCTGCAGGGGTGCCAACTGAAATCACAGGAGACTTTCAATAATTATTTAAAAATAGTTCCGGGTTTCAAAAAAATCTGAAAAAATTCAGAGTAGCATAATTTCGTACCATCTATTCATTTCTGCAATAAAATTTTTTCATGTATGTTGTCTATTTATTTTCAGTCCGAAATACAAATTGACACACCCTACCGAGGAGTTCTGCGTGGGAGTATCTCGCCGTGGAAACTTGAAGGCCCTCGTATGTCGTTCCATCTACATCGAATACAACAAACTGATGACGGCACTTTTGCTTATTGGATCCGCCGTCCTTCTGGTCACAATTCTGATTCATGCCGGGTTTTCTGAGTTAAGAAATACAGCTACAGGCCTATGTCTGATAGCTCATTGCACATTCGTACTGACTTCCTATCTTACGTATATTGTGGAAAGCTTGCACATACCTGAGCTAGAGACTATCACGTGTTCTATATACGGTAAGTGAAAAGTGTTGGGATCTCTCAAAAATGAAAACTGTGGAAAATGCGCATTTATTTTGTTTAAATGACTTAGCGATAAAATTGCTCCCCATACACGAGAAATTATTTTTTCTAGCAAAATGGCTGCTTTCGCAATGCCATAATTGCCATATACAAGATTAAAGGTGCATTTCCATGGAGCGTGGAAAGCGAGGCTTGGCGCGGCGAGAAAGGCGCACTTGCTTTAATGTCATATGGCGGTCATGTTGGCGTGGAAAAATCACGGAGCGATTTAATCGCTGCGGGAAAGCGATTTTTCCACGCCAACATGGCCGCCATATGACATTGAAGCAAGTGCGCCTTTCTCGCCGGGCCAAGCCTCGCTTTCCACGCTCCATGGAAATGCACCTTGAGCAAACTTGCACATTGCCAAACTACGCTCGATATCGACCCAATAGAAAATCACCTTCAGACTTGAAATTCCTGACGGTAAAAAAATAAATAAAATTGACTGATTGTAAGTATTATTATTATTATAAATTATTAATTTTATATTTCCCTGTTAACAGCCTATATAAAACTGTACTCGGTGCTGACTGGTTTCTTCTGGCTCAATGTGATCTGTATCGACATAGCCCTCAAGTTTCGGTGAGTTTGTTGCAGTATAAATAAAACATAAAAACTATTCAAAAATGTATAGTAATTTCACGTATTCAACTGCAAAATTAGCAAAATACCTTAAATACTTTCACGAAAAATTATCATATTTATGAAATAAAATCTGTTCTTATTTTGCTGACTCTAATTGAACATTTACGTCTTCAAATCATCCTTTTAAGGGGGGTCGCACACAGACTTTTATTTCTACGATCGTGAGCTTTCGATCGTAGGTTTCTCATTTAGAACCGGTTCTAAATTTCTTATCATACGAAAGCATACGATACGAAGCTGTATATGCGCGCGCACAGCTGCAGATCGCTAAAGTTTTTATATTTTTTTTATCATACGCTGCGAAATCATGCGATTCTGTCTGCGACCAGCCTTACTCGTAGGGACATCACTATATTGTAACTAACTCAACATCAATCCATTGTTCTCGCAGATCCATGGACACGATGGTGGAGAGCGGTCCCCTCAACAGACGGCGGGTCATGTGGTACTCGATCTACGCCATGGGCTGCCCTCTGTTGGTAGTTCTGACAGCCATAGTGGGGGACCACGTGGACCTCTCGGAGTCCCCCGCCTGGTTGTCCAAACTAAAGACACACATCGGACAAAGCTATTGCTGGTTTGACAGTGGTGAGTAAATCCCTGGGTGGGAAAGACGTAAAATGGATAACCTGTATGATTTTTTTTTTATTGCAGAAATGAATAGAGTGCACTAAATTATTCTACTCTGAATTTTTTCAAATTCTTTTGAGTCCCGGAACTATTTTTAAATTATTATTGAATGTACGGCCACGCCTCCTGGAGGCGTCAATAGGCGTCTAGACCCTATTCATTTTATTAAGGAATCAAGGGTGCCAACTTAAATTACAGAACTTTCAATAATTATTTAAAAATAGTTCCGAGACTCAAAATAATCTGAAAAAAATTCATAGTAGCATAATTTGATACCCTCTATTCATTTCTGCAATAAAAATTTTCCATGCGCAGGTTTGTCCATATTCAATAAATTTTAGTTTTATGATTGTCTATTTTTATAATAGCTGATGTAAACATATATAAATATGCAAAATAATATATACCTATATTATAGGTATATAATATATACCTATATTATATTATTGACCTATTGTAACATTATGTTTAATTGTGTATATAATTGCTTGAATTTTAAATTTGTTGTGTTCAATTATAAACCTTACTGTTATTATTTGATTTTTTTCATTGAAACTGAACAAGAAATATATTTTTTTTTGTCAAGTTCCCATTCTATATTTTAATACATTGACTTTTGCAGACACGTTGGCGGAAATTGCGTACTGCCAAGCACCCCTGGGGGTTCTTCTGCTGGTGAACATCGGTCTCTTCATCGACACCATCGCTAAGATCAAATCGTTCTCTAGGAAGACTTCAGACTGCAACCAACCAAGCGAACTGGAGAAACAGGCGCGCAGGAACTTCGACGTCAGAAGGAATAAAAGGTAGCAGAATTCAAATGAAAAATAATGACTGGAAGGCGAATTCACCGGTATTCGCGTTGATTACGATGCTCTTTTTCTTTTAATCGCCCAATATGGCCACTAATAGATGTTACAGAAAGTGCGCTTTATTCACGTCGCAAGCTGGAAATCGCTCATGAAAATCCACCTTAAAGGGGCATTTCCATGGAGCGTGGAGAGCGAGAAAATCGCGTGCCATAGCCAATCAGAGGCTCGGAATTTCCTCGCCTTGCGGGGAGCGTTTTTTTTTTTTTGCCAACATGGCTACCATACGAGATTGAAGCAAGTGCGCTTTTCTCGCGCCGCCAAGCCCCGCTCGACATCGCCCCATGGACCTTAAGATGCTTTTTTATGGAGCGATGTCACGCGAGGCTTGACGGGGCGAGAAAGGCGCACTTGCAGTAAAATCGTATGGCAGCCATATTAGATTATATATTAGCGAGGAAAAATCGCTTTCCCGCAGCGATTTAATCGCACAGCGATTTTTCCTCGCCAATATGGCCGCCATACGGTTTCTCGCCCACCCAAGCCTCGCGTGACATTACTCCATGGAAAAGCACCTTTATACCTGTGATATGTCGAATATCACGACGCTAACTTTGATAAGCGCATATATTTCATTGGCTTGTCTGATTATCAAACAAACAGTACGTTTACATGACGGTGTTTAATGCGTATTCGTTGACGACGGATAATGTTATTCTTATGAGGCGTCGTCAACGAATACGCATTAAACACCTTCATGTAAACGTAGTGAAAGTGTCATCAAAGTTACCGGTTTAGAAACCAGGAAAACATTTTTATTAATTATGGCGCGGGGTACCTCTTTATTCTTCAATCCAACAAATGAAAATATTCTTACTTTAATAATAATAATAATATTTGTTTATTGGGTGAAGTAATACAAAAGAATGGGGGGAAAGACATGAAAAAAACAAAAAACAAAAACAAACAACAACAAAACAAGAGCTGACTTAAAAACAAAAATAAATAAATACATAATAAAAAAAAATATGAATACATAACCCAAACGGTGGTATGAAAAAGGTATAAAACCCATGCAATGTTCACGTCAAAAATATTTAAATGCTAAATCATTTTTTTTTCCTCGTGTTTCACAGACTAGCGTTGTTTGCCAAGTTGCTTGCTCTGCTCGGTCTCTCCTGGCTACTAGAAATGATAGTTTGGTCCCTGGAGTATACGCAGCAACATCCACTCTGGGTGATCATATTCATCGTTCATCTGGCGACAAACATCTCGACCTTCGTACTCTTTTGCTGCAAGAGAACCGTAAGTCTATGTCTTTTCCCCGTTTTCCCAACCAAGGTGGCTGGATAGTAAGGTGGGGACACGGAGCTGCTGCTTCCTCGCGGCCAGTGAGGAACTACAAAAAAACAGTTGACAATCGCTTTTTTGGATCCAATTTCATCCGCAAAAAATTCAAACGATGGAACTGGAAAAGCCATCAAAAGTCTTATTTACAGTATAAATGTGGGTAAAATTGTGATAGAAATAAACTCTGTTAAATTTTGAAGAAGATAGACTCAAATTAAAAGAATTTTAATGGTTCATCGGCCCGATGTTCATGGATTTCTATTACAGCGTTTGAATTTTTCGCGGATGAAATTGGATCCAAAAATGCGATCGTTAACTGTTTTTTTGTAGTTCCTCACTGGCCGCGAGGGGACAGCAGCTCCGTGTCCCCACCTTACTATCCAGCCACCTTGTTCCCAACCATAGTTACAGTCAAATTAACTTCATATTCCCGCCGGATGTACCCGGAAGTACGAGGTTTAAATTCCGATCTGGCCTTTCTATTTTGAAATTTTGGCTACAAGTTCGTAAGAAGAATACCCTTAGCATGTTGAAAAATTACGTCCTCAGCTCATCCTTTGCACGTCTAAACCTGATCTTTTTATCTCTAAAAAGACTAAAACACATCTTATTTCTTCTTCGCTCAAAGTGAGGATGAAATTAAGACAATATTTCTAACATTATATTCTCAAACAGAGACCCTACAGAGACCTCCGTGTCTTATGGCTAGGGATTTGAACATGCAGAGTTTCACTGTTTCTGAGAGTGGCGGCGCTGCTAAATGTTCGGCATGGCCCGGTTCTTGTTGTCTAAAATTGCGCAGCCAGCGAGAACCGGGCCGTGCCGCTGCGATTCAGTGACGCCGCCACTCTCAGTTACAATGAAGCTAAGCCAAGCTGTTCAAATTTCTGGCCATAAGACACGGAGGTCTCTGTAGGGTCTCTGATGCTCAAAAAGAGGTAAAAAAAAAAAAAAAAACAACATACTTTCGTCTTTTTCCATATTTTTTCCTATAAAATGGTAGGAAATACGTAGACGAGAAGAGAGCTTAATAGCGAATAAAAGATGTAATGAAATTTATTTCAACTCGGGTATTAACCTATTTTCAAATTTTCAAGACTCATTCAGACATGAACAAAACAACCAGAAACCTCTTACTTCCGGCTACTTCCGGTAGGAATAATATATCAATTTGACTGTATTTGCGCGAGACTAAGGAGAGGGGTGCAATATGGAGTCTCAGCCGCAAAAGGGGATGTACGGTGATCAAAATACTATTGCATGGTTAGATAGGAGAATTTTATTGGCAAATATAAAAAGAAAAAAATTATTATTGTTATTTGGTAGAGTAATTTCTTCTTATCTTCTATCGTGTATTGGTGTTTGTTTTTTAATTTTTTTTTAAGCAACACGATTTATTTTGTTTGATAGCTAGAGTAATATATATATAATATGTAATTATGTTAGAATATCATATATGTCTTTAAAATTTTCTTTATAAATATGTTTTGTTTGGCCTACCTTAATGTAGCCTACTTACAGGGGCATAACGTTAGCACAATTAATTAATCTATAGATACTAAATATAAACTCCTTTTTTTTTAATATGAAAATATAATGAGGATATTAATTTAATTGTAAATATTAAATATTAATATATATTTTAGTGGTAATATATCCATTTCATTATTATTCTATATCTTTAAAATAATGTGTATATAATTTTAAATAGCAGAAATTAGTTTGTAATTTTTTAATTAAATATTTATTACATTTATTATGTCTTCCATCAGTTTTGGCGTGAATTTAAAATAAATTCAATACATTCAATTTGTTTATATTCATTCCGGAAGTAGCCGGAAGTGTGAAATTTGCAGCTCTTCTGTTTGTAATACATTTTTTTTAACTTTACAGGGTGATTTGATGTAGAAATACTGACCTTTGTGTGAAATTGAAACGTTAAAATAGAAAAATTACGACTAGGAAGACGAGAAATACATTTAAATTTGACTGTACTTCTCATATCCACAGGTATGGCGGCTGATGACCACTCGGTTCCCATTGCTGGCTCGTCTACACCTGCCCTGGTCAGCCCGAGTCGTCCCCGAACTGAACTCCAGAGACCCGCTCGAGAGCCACCCACGTAGAAGGTCGCTTGAAGGTCACGTGAACCCGAGTTTGCAGCGGGACATGCTCATGTTGGGGGTGATGAACCAGAGGGGATGTACGCTCTAATATTGTGACGTCACTATACTACATTTAGAGTATTGGTGGAAAAATTGAAAGTGTCCTGTTGTTTATAACGATCAGATACGAATTTGTGACCCCTTTAATGTTAGGCAACTTGTCTAGCATCCAAGTGGAGAAAGTTGCATATATTTCAGGGGCAAAGTATGTTTCTGAAACATTAATATTTATTTCATTAATATGGAATATCGACATTTTTTTTATTGCAGAAATGGGTAGAGGATGCAATGTTATTCTACTTTGATTCTTTTAGAATCTGGGAGCTAGAGGCCTCGTAACTTCTTTAATAAAGGAATACGTCCTTTTAAAAGGGGCTTGGGTTCAAACCCGACCTACGGCAAAACTTTTCAGCAATACTTCTTGGCCTCTATAAAATCTAGAAAAATTCAGAGTAGCATAATTTTGCAACCTCTATCCATTTCTGCAATAATTTTTTGAAGGTTGATACTAGAAGGAAACAAATTAATTGTTTCGATTTAATGTTTCATAAAACTCCCATATTTTTTAGTATTAAATTGATTTCTTTTATATAGGTAAACTCCATTGTCAAAAATAAATAAATAAAGAATTTAATTACTTTATTTAATAGCAATAAAATATAATTGCTTAATGCAGTGCTCTAGGTTTAAAATTCAATATTTAATTCAATATATTATAGTTTTTAGGGCAATATTATCCTACAGTTATTAATATTTTGTATGTGTATAAATTATTTGTTTCTATAAATTTACTGTTATGTTAAGCTTGGCTGAATCACTTGTTAAATAAAATAAAATCATTGCTAATTGCACTCTATTGACATTATAATTGGATACTGTATTATTATAATTGAATTATATATAATGTCTGTATTTGATTATTTTTTATTATCTTGTATAAATTGTATGGATCGTGAATGTTGATAAGGAGACGCTGAGTTTGGGTTTGTAACTATTTAAGGGTAAGATAACACGAAACAGCTGATCGACGTAGTCCCATTTGATTAACATGTAAACTTAAGCAACCCCATAAAAATTATATACATATCAAAAGTTTTAAGCAGCATGGAATTTAAAAGTTCTTTATGTCATTGGTAAAATTTTTCTTGACATTATTTTTATCATTTCACAATAAAATTAAAAAATTGTGTCAAATAAAGATTAAATTTATAATCTTAAAATATATTGCTGAGTGCAAATATTGACAATATATTATCGCCTTCAAAAAGCTGGTAATTAAAAATCCATGCAGTGAAATATATATTATAATAGTGAGAGAAAAAAGCAATTAGGAATTTACCATTTTTTTATTTTACAAATCCTAACAAAATTAGGTTATCCGTTTCATGTATTATATTACGAGTAATATAATATTGTTTTTAGGCCCTAAATGAGTTCTGTGAAATGTTTGCTGTAAATAAATGCTCACAAAATATTCGTAAGATAAGCATTTTTATTTATTTCACCTTATATTTTTACATAGTAAGATATACTAATTTATTATCGTTATAAATTCAATAAAAAAATACCCAGAAAAAGTAATATTTAAAATTTCAACATTATTCCCAACCCTAAAATTATATGATCTCAGAGTAGAACTAATCATTATACAATTTATTATACGACTAATAAAGCAAACCAGAAATATTTTAAATTGATTGCTGGAGTATACGAAAAATTATATAAAAATGTCTTTTTTTTTTTAATTTTCTAAGGTTATTCTCTATATATTTACTGTATTACAAAAGAATTTCAAGTATTTCAACTTAAAGCTTGAGGTTCAAGGTTGTGCAAACCCTAGTTAAAAAAAAATTACGTCTTCAACTCATCCTTTACATGCCTAAATATAATCTTTTTACCTCTAAAACACATATTATTTCCTCTTCGCTCAGAGTGAGGATGAAATGAAGACAATATTTCTAATATTTTATGCTCAAGAAGAGGAAAAAAGACGTACTCTCGTCTTTTTCACCTCTTCTTTTCCTTTAAAATGGTGCAAAATAGAAAGGAAGAGAGAATAAAAGATGATAATTATTTTCAACTTTGGATGCCAGAATGGACAACCTTCATGAAAAGTTTTGTGTCATATTTGGACACAGGACCTTAAGTTATGTATTGTCAATTACAAATATTTTTTATATTTTTTTAAACCCTCTAACACCCTTAAAATCATGCTGCAAAAAGCTGTGACGTCATGTAATTATATAACACGCTAGCATAGGGAAATTCATTGCATGACTATGACGTCATAGCGTCTTTCTCCTTGGTTTTGAGGGAGTTGGAGCGTTAAAAAAAATGTAAAAAAAAAATACAATACAATACAATACAATACAATACAATACAATACAATACAATACAATACAATACAATACAATACAATACAATACAATACAATACAATACAATACAATACAATACAATACAATACAATACAATACAATACAATACAATACAATACAATACAATACAATACAATACAATACAATACAATACAAAACTCGAGGTTGTCTATTATTCAAATATGCAATAAAAATTTAAAAATTTCTTGAAGGTTGTCCATTGTTGGAGAGGGAAAGGATTGTTGGCAACTACAATACATCATACAGCCCATGAGCTGTGAAGTTGATGGCACTCACTAGTCCATCGTGGTTACATACGTATGCATTACCACACTCAAAATTCTTGAAGTCAAAATCAACATTAACGTAACGGACACAATACGAACGAGCTGCATATGGATAATAACCTCTTTTATTTAGTGTCACACGTAAGCAATGCTTTTGTCCTTTCTTTAGAAAGATTGGTTCTAAAAACTTGATGGTAATATTGGTATTATAAGAAATAAATTCATCAAAAATTAATTTAATTTTACTTGTAGGTTTAAAAACATGATAATAATAAGTTCCATCACCATTTCTATTACAAGATATATTAACATCAAGATTAACATTTATACTTTCACGATATAAATTTATAGGTGGACTTGATATTGAAAAATATTTAATATTTGTATCCATTAATTCTTTACTCATTAATTGACTTGGTATTTCAATAGAAAATAACCAAATATCTTCATTTACTGTAAAAGGCATTGATGTATTTAATGTTGATGCATTAAATAAATTATCTAATGGTTTTGTTAATGGACGTACACAAGCAAATGAACCAGTAGGTAAAATTAATTTAACAAAAACTGAGCTTCTAGAGTTGATATTCTTACATATAATCTCAGGTAATTCAACTTTGCCAGGTGTTAGCAAGTTTTCCCTGAGGGCTTCTTTCTCATCACTTGAGAGCCAGGTGGAAAGGTACGGTCCGGTGACGAATTGTTCGTGGGTGAGCGCGAGGAAGCGAAGTTTGGAGAGCAGGCGAGGCTCCAGGATCTCCCGAACGTCAGCGTCTCCTCCGGTCAGACCTTTTGCACGAGCCTGGTGACGCGCCCAGCCCTCCACGGTAGAAATCAGCGCCATCTCTGAGTCCAGTTGAGACACGTCCTGAGCCAGAAGCAGGGCAATGCTCTCTTCGGAGGCTTCAAGAAAGCCGGGACTGGAGATGCAAGTCAATGTGTCTCGTTGGAGGACCTGTAATAGATCAGAAGTTACAGTAGAATTAATTTTATATTAAAAATGAAAGTATGTGCAGGTGCTTCCTCTTCATATTTGATTTCTGAGAAAAAAAAAAAAAAATACAAACTTTTCTATAGAATTTCAAGCGTCAAATTTCATTAAAAATATTTTCGATCCAGTATAATATTTTTGGCGTGAATATCAAATTAGATTTACTGCAGATTCAAGCAGAAGCAATTAAAGTAGTGTATTTAGAAGTTTAAAAAAAAAATAATAATAATAATAATAAAAAAAAAAATGACAGTAACAATAAACTGAGAATCAAATTCTATATTATTTTATATAATAAATATATTTTAAATATATTAAATTAATTCATATTTGAATTTTTTGGTAATACTTTTAACGCCCTACACTGAGTTAGTTTTGAAAAGTGTAAGATTCAACGGAATTGCACACGAAATATTTAGATGCTGAATTGTTTTCAGTAATTTATGTTAATTGTTGCTCCAATTTCGTCTTATATCCAACACTTTTGACCAAGTACAAATTTGGTATTGAAAAAAAAGAGTCAATTTTTGGTGAATTTTGTTACTCTCTTTTTTCAGTACCAAATTTGTACTTGGATTAAGGTATAACCTGAGAATTTGTCTGTCAAGGTCAAGAGGCGTGGCTATAGTGGCAACACTGTTTGCATTGGAATACGCATAAATTTTTAGGAGGGGGTGGTGACATCAGTCCTTGAGAACGTTGCCACATTTCTCATCAAATATAGGAAACGATCATCGCCACGGTTCAAAATATATAAAAACAATTCAGAAAAATAGTCTAAAAAATTAGGTTTTAGTAAAAAAAAAAGTAAAAGAATCTGTTGGGGAGTTTTTTTGCAATGCTAATTAACAAATTTAACATTGGAAGGATACAAAATTCTCATTTAAATAAATTAATTATAATTAAACCAACGGTTAAAATATTCCGAAAAAATTCAGAGCTACTTTGACGATTGTTGTGAGTCCACAAAATTAATTTGAAGAAAATCTGTTGTAGCGAATTTTTCGTCCAAATTTCTCAGGTTAAGCCTTAAGTGTTTTATAAGTCAAAAGTGCTGGATGTAAGACGAAATTGGAGCAATTTTTTTGTACTGACATAAAGTACTGAAAACAAATCTATAATTTTAGTGCGTACAGAACTGTACAATGAATTGCTCCTCAAAGTATATAAAATTAGCACCAACCTGTACGCAGGCCTCGGTCAACTCCTCATCTCTCAGTAGGTCGGCCAGCTGGGCGGCGCGCCACACGGAGCCGGCGTCCACTTTGCCTCTCACGTGTGCGAGACTCGCGGCCCTCAGCGGCAGCAGCAGGTACTTGTCAGTGGCCACCGCCAGTTCTTCAGCCTCTTCCAGCGAGTCGAGCACCACCCCGTCCGTGTACGTCAGTCTGTGACGTAAGCAATGTGAGATACTGAGATTGGTGGGCTTGTAGAAAGAACATGATGGCAAATATATAGGCTTCAAGTGATCTCCGGGGGAAAATTTTTCTCTATAAGCCACTTTGTTGGAAATTTTGAATTTCTTCTCAGTAATTATTTAAGCTATTGGAAACCATCACCAACTCCTCCATTTAGGGTTCTTCTGATAATGAATCAAGAACTAATTTTCATCTAAAAAATTTCTTTAATGCCAAAAAAGCAATTTCGAGTTTTTTTTTTACATAGGTTTGGATAGGACGTTCGGAACACCGCAAAATCAGCTGACTTGAAACCTCCATATTTTTGTTTGCACGATGTGCCAATGTCAGCGAATAGACGGCTTGCTTGAAAATTTTATTATAAATTTGGGTAAAAGATTTCGAGTAATATATTATTAATTTTTTTCTCACTTTTTTTGAATAACCCTCAAAAGGAGATGAAAGTTGCTGTAACGTCATAATCATGCAAATATTTAACATGCAAGCACACGTGGCATGACTGACGTCAGAGCGTACTTTGAGAATATTGAGGGTTCAAAAATATATGGGAAAAGTAACAAAATACAAAACTCAAAGTCTTCTTTGAAATTAAAAAAAAAAAAAAAAATGCAGAAAAGTCGTTAATGGACAACAAACATGAAAAAATTTATTGCAGAAATGAATAGAGGGTACCAAATTATGCTACTCTGAATTTTTTCATATTTTTTTTGAGACCCGAAACTATTTTTAAATAATTATTGAAAGTCCTGTGATTTCAGTTGGCACCCCTGAATTCTTAATAAAAAGGATAGGACCGAGACGCCTATTGACGCCTCCAGAAGGCGTGGCCGCACTTTCTATAATTATTTAACACTCACCAGGTTTATGGGGTAAAAAATATCCAAGAGACAGTTATATTTAATAAAAAACCTTTTAATAATTCTCGTAGAGAAAAACCCTTCTATGATATTGTTAACATTTTCTTTGTCAATAAAATTAACTTTGTTACATCTTTCTGCCATAATTAGTTAATTTTTAATTAATTTTTTAATGCTCCTCACCCGCTGATGGGTCTTATATTGGGATTTTTTACACCCCATGACATATGACAAGGGTTTTATATGGTTGTGGCAACAATACTCTTTACAAGTTTGAGATTACGGTCAAGCCACGTGGCCGCGGGTGTTGTTACATTCATCAGCTTTTATATTGGCCACAACAATTCAACAAAATATAAAGCGTATTGTGTTATTTACTGGCATTTTTATGCTGTTGTTATGATAATTAGGGAGTCTCTTGAGTGAGTAATGTCATTTTTAGAAAAGCTGTTTTACTTCTGGTAACTTATACTTTTTCGCTTTCTCATAAATAACAACAAAAACTATATTGAAACTATACAATGTGTTATCTTATACTATATAATGCGATATATTACAACAGAGAAGTCGGTGTTATAATGAGTTTATTATAATGTAATTATCAATAAATGAAGAAATATTGATATTGTCATACAAACCCGATTATCGGATCTATATACTACATTTTACTGTATGTATTAATACTGCAATGGCAGGTATATTCCTACATTGAGAAGATTATAACTGATGATAAAAATACAACAATAACGATTATACGTATTTATTTTGTTTATTATTTTAATATATATACGAATAATAAAGAGGACTTTTGAGATAAAGCAAAAGTAGCTATTATGGCCCGGTTTTAATTCAAATTTGGGAGGTGTGGCGCAGTACTCTTGAACGGGTCTCATAAGATCACTGAAGTCAAGCAACGCCGAGCGTGGTTAGTAGTTGGATGGGTGACCATTTTCCACAAAAAACACGTTTCCCACCCAGGGGTAAATCATTGAGCTATTCCACTATATGTGGTTAGATCCCATAGCTTTGGACCATTGCACTTCCGGTTCATTGACAAAAGTTGAAGCGTCCATCCTGGCTGAGGTTTCCACGTTTCCCTCAGTCGCAAGCAAATGCCGGGATTGATTGCAAGGCCGTGACCGCCCCAATTCTGGAAGAGCCCACGAAACTCTCAAGTTAGTTTTTCGGAAGGTTCGGGGTTTCAAAGCAGTAAGTAATTAGTAAGTACAAGTACCCAAAAAGTTTTGATTGAAATTAAGAAAAAACAAACAAATTTATTGCTTCCCGTTGAACATTAGTTATAATTAGAATTAATTAACTTTGAATTTTATTTTTACTGGCGTTTGATGTACACAGAATATATCATTATATACGCATAATACGGTGTGATTATAAAACGTTTTAATGCAATACGTCATCATGTTATGTAATTTTGTAGTCTCATTTATTTTATTTTGTCGGAAATTCAATAATATTATATGATGTTCATATTTATTGTTACTTAAGTTTTTTAGATAAAAAAATATATAATAAGCCTGCTAACTTGCTTACTACCATGGGAAGAAAGTAAAAAAAAAAAGGGAAAAGAAAGTAATAAAAATAAATATATATTATAAAGATTAAACTCATCATTAAAGACTAAAAATATGATTATTTTTTTTAATCAAACCCTAACTAATTACTACTAATTACACACCACTTTGAAACCCCGAACCTTCCGAAACCCTTACTTGGCGTTATTTCGCGCGGGCTCTTCCGGAACGGGGGCGGCCACGCACTTGCAATCCATCCCGGCATTTACTTGCGACTGAGGGAAACGTGGAAACCTCAGCCAGGATGGACGCTACAGCTTTTGTGAATTTAGAAGTGCATTTCTCTTTCAAATGAGAATAAAAGCATCGATCAAGGCAGGGATACATCAAGACCTTATGAACCTTTTGGCTCTATCATGGTATCTAATTAAAAACACCTACTGGGTATATTATTATATAAAATGCGTATTATTTATTATACATTTCATAGGAGTTAATGAGAAGCTTTAACATTGACGACACAATTCTCTCAGCCAATGAAAATCCAGCGCGCGAACTGCGCGCGACGACATGTTCTATCAAGCTTCCTATCCTTTAACCCAGCGGTACCGGGTTTTTAGTTTTTTCCAACGGTTCTTATGAAGGGCAAGATTAATAATTCATATGAGCCACGGGAAAGATCACTTTACACGACATAAAAAATATTCGAGATTTGAATGAAAAAATAAAAAGGATTTTTCTCCTAACAACCCTTACGGAGCGATGTCAGAATGCGGCGCTGCGGCATTTTTACGTTGAAGCTTAATTGTCATTACTGTAAAATTTTATTTAAATAATGTAGCACTAGTATTCACTGCATTCTGTCTATAATTTATTAGAAATAAATTATAAATTATGTTATGTAATGTTATGTTATGTAATGTGATATTGCATGTAATAATAATTTTATTATTCATTACACCATATTAAAGATAAAATAAATGTTGTTTTTATTTCAAATTTATGTGATACTAATAATAAAACGATTAATAATAAGAATTATACTAACTTGTGTACAAAATCTAGAGCTACATATTTAGTAGAAAGAATTTAATCTGTTGAATAATAAAGTACTGTATAATCAGGGAGTGTAGTAAATAATATACAAAATCCACAAAAACTTGTTTGTTAGCATAAAATGCTTGAATGAATTGAAAAATGGCAGGTAAAGAGGCTAGGATTTACATGACAAGTATCCCTCCCCCTCCTCACCAGCAAGAAAGTGCACTGCTTATCTCATACTTCCACATTTTATGTACAAAAACATTGATCTTCTCGCTATGATAGTTACTAAACTTTTTTAATTTCTTTTTTACGTAGAAAATTAAGTGAAATAATAATGAAGATTCAAAAAATTTTACTTATAAACAAACTTTGCTTATACTCGAATCTTAATTTTCTATCCTGTGTAGCTGTACAACATTTATGAATGACTTTTATGATGAAAGCCATTGTTATATTATACTCCCCTCACATTCTAAGAAGAATATACCTGCATGTCCTACTTTCTGTACTTTTAACCTACGCACGGAAGAAGTTTTTGCATTGAAAAACAAATCAATATAACGCATCAACATATTGATTTTTTTTTCAATAATACAATAATCGTTCTGAAAATTAAAAAAGTATGATAAATTGCGTTTTTTTCTCTTCATTTTAGCGTTAAAAAATAATTTTGATGTGATAATTAGGGAAGTAGTTATACAATACATTTTGAAATATAGAATATAATTATTATAAAATATTAATTAAATAATTACAAGAAAAAAATCGAATTAATTTGAGAGTCCAGTCTATATCAGTTAAGGTGTTAAAATATCAGAAAGCTAGCGCTTATAGTTTCTATGAAATTCAAGTTTAAAAATGGGGTATAGAAAATCCCATTGTCCCGACACAATTGCACTTTAGTAAGACCTGGTGAGTGTTAAAAATAGTTCTGGATCTAAAAAAAAATCTGAAAAAATTCAGAGTAGCATAATTTGGTACCCTCTATTCATTTCTGTAATAAAAAATTTTCATGTATGTTGTCCATTGCCACATATAATTTATAATTATTTTTTTTCTACATTTCCTTCCCTTACACGCTGCTGATGCAACACAACGTGGCAGGCTCCTGTAAAGTATGCAATGTACGTTGCAGTGACATCACCTGGGCCTGGCTTATAATTATACATTTTCAGAGCTGTAACAATCCAAGTGTACTCACTCGAGCAATTTCTTGAAGATGTCTGGCTGAACGTCAGTGACCTTGACCTCATTTGACCTCGCCTCGTCCATCCCTCCTAGGAACAAGGCCTCGAACACCGGACTTGCACGATATAATATAAACTTGTGTGCGTGGAACACCTGCAAGTTGACGCAAGGTCATGGATAATTTCACAAAGGTCATTGACCTACTGACCTGTGTATCTCCATCCTCTGGTCCCACCACAAAACTGCAGTCCGCATGAAGACCGCTCTCCAGCATGTGGCGCTGCTGTTCTAACGTACTCAGACCCTTGCGCCAATCATCGGCCCCGTCTGAAGAGTGATGACCTTTGACCTCCGTGACCTCAGACATCTGCAAACTGGGAAAATTATGTTTAATGAAACAAATGATGTTTATCTTTATTTTATGTTTCATTTCGCCTTGAGGTTAGGCAACTTTTTCATCACCAAGAGATATTTTTTTGCCATACATGAAGCTATGTGCTTAAAAAAAAATGTAAAATTACACAGATAAAAATGATTTGTTTTTTAGAATTAACAATTGTAAATCCAGCTTTTCATAATTTATATTTATAAAATTATGGTCCTATTTAAATTATTTTGTTTTAAATTATTATAGAAACAATGTTTATAAAATTGAAAATGTAACACCATTAAAAAATTAAACTTTATTTTTAATTTTAGGTGCTTTTTGAGTACAGTATTTTATTATTGTTTTTGACAAGGCATTTAATATTATACACAAGCCTGAATGTAAAATGAATAAATAATATTACTTAATGAATGAATGCTTGCTTGATTAGTCTTCATAGTTATAAACGGAACTTTTATTTTGTTGTTAGCTTCTTTATATTTTTATTTACAATCCCTTGTAGTCACAAGACTGAGTATCATGGTATGTAAACAGTACAAGTTCCACGGGATCTGTACTTTACTCTGTTTGCTCTCTCAATAAGAAACTAAAACAAAATTGTCAAACTTGTTTGTTTTAATGACAGCCATAACGGCTATATATGCTACCATAGTATATGTATTATAGGCCAAAAAAAATTAAAAAAAAGGCAAATACAGCAATTAGGGAGCGAGTGGCGGATTAATAAAAATTTTATTAAAAAAAAAATAAAAAAAAATTTCACGATTATATATTTACTTTTTTATATCAAATCATGGAATAAATTGAAATATAAGAATAAAATATAATTTATTATTTATTTATTTTTAGTGTCAATTATTATTTAATATACAAAGGAGAATTTCAAGCTTTACATGCAGTTATAAAAGTTAATAAATTATTGATAATAGAAAAATTGCAAACTTTATAAATTAATTTTAATGAATTTGTTGAATTTAGAAGTCTTTCGATTACGTATTTATTTTGTTCAATTTTTTTTTACTTACCCTTAAAAATGTGACGTAAATAAGCTTTGTGACGTCACAGTCATGTATCTATTAAACACGCAAGTAGAAGGAAAGACGTTGATATTGCATAACTATTACGTCACAGCGTTATTCCCCTTAATTTTGAGGGTGGGTAAAAAAATATGAAAAAAAAATGAGAATAACATTCAGGGTTATAAGGTAAACACGCCCAATGTTAAAAAAAAAATCCACACATGATAATTATGAAAAAAATTTAAAATATTCTCCTCTACATCCCCTATCAGTATCTAAAATATCAGGTATACAAATTCGAGCTAGTTTTTGAGTTAGAAATTTTTTAATGTTGACTACTTTAACATGGAGAAATGGAACTTCCATGTTAAATTAGATAACTTTAAAAATTCATAAAAAAACTAGATCGAATTTGTATACCTGATATTTTAGCTACTGATAGGGGGTGTAGAGGAGAACATTTTAATTTTTTTTCATAATTGTCATATATGTGTGGAATTTTTTTCAATATTGGGCGTTACTTTACCCTTAAGTTATTCAAATTTGCATTCAAAAATATCACGCAGGTTCAGACAATACAATCAGTACAAACAAGTGTGATTGAAGTTATCATTACATTATACTTACATTGACAGATGATATTTCGAAGGTTAGGTGGAAAGGTTAGCTGCGAAGTGTGATGTTGGTCGCGGTCAGGGGGTAGATTGTTGGGTCGTGCAGGTCACGTGATGTGTGGGAGAGGTCACGTGACCTGTGAGGGGTCATGGTCCGTGCAGCGAGAGAGGCTAGAAAAACACACTTGCCGGACAATATATCTAGTTTATTGACATAAATGTCACTAATCTGCTTGCAATGTTATATAGAGATCTGAAAGGAAGGCTGCATGAACATATTTATTAATTATAAAAATAAATATTTATTTACAAGATTATCCTCCTATAAGCTTGAAGCTCGAGACGGGGTAATGGGTAGAGATAAAGTAGGAAATTAATGATGTCCACGGCCTGTTACGCGTCCCAGCATTCACTGAGGTGAGACTGAGGGAACCGTGGAAAACTTCAGTTAGGACGGACACCTCTATTTTTATCAATACACCATATAGATAAAATACATCAATAATTAAAATTGAAGTATAATTATAAATATATAATTATAATTATTGATATAAATTATCAATATAAAACAAAAGACAGGTTGATACATTAGTCCTGTTTTTATTACTGAACCGTCAAAGTTCAACCTATAATTATATGCCCCATTAGCTGATTGATATTTAGATAATTAATTACAAAAAAAAAAAACTCATGATGAAAATTTAATCCAAAACTAAAGGATTATTTCATTGTAACTAATCCCATTATAAATTACAAAAAAATGTGATACAAATAAATAAGCCATGCATTTAAAGAGGTATTTATAGTACATTCATAATTTGCTGGCCTGTACTGCCAAATTAATTTAGTATTCCTTCCGGAAGTGTAGAATTTTTGATAATTTTTATTCAGAGAAGTTTGCTATAGAAATTATTTGAAATTTCGGCGCTGAAATATAAATAAGAAGACCAAAAACACCACTTGACTTCAATTCCGACTATTTCTGAAGATAATCTTATAATATTTATACCTGCCTCTACATATTGTTTAAATTAATCATGCGACATAATTTAATTACCTGCAGATTATCAATCTTATATTATAATTAGTATTTATCTTTAATTTATAATTATAAATATATTATCTTTCTTTTAATTATCTGGGATTAAAGTTTCAATATACGAAAGTATTTTTTGGTTTGGTAATTCCCAGCATCATTGTAGGAATATTATAGAAATAATAATAATAATTATAAAATTTAATCCGTTTATCTTTATGAATATAAAAGTATTTAAATAACGATTTAGAGTTTATAAGATAACGATACAATAAAATGTAGTTGCAATACCAAAAAGTATAAAAGTCGATGGTATATTCTCATTTAATTAATCATGAAGCTGCTTATCTTCCTCGCATTCGTAGCTCTTGTTCAGGTAAGTGTCTACCTGTGTGTGTTCTAAATTATTATTTACTTGATATGTAATGATGTATCGACCTCAAAAAATTTTATTACAGAAATGGATAGAGGGTGCAAAGTTATGCTACCTTGATTTTTTTCAAATTTTTTACAGCCCTGGAAGTATTTTTAAAAAAATTATTGAAAGTTCTTTTTGTGACGTCAAGAAGCGTCTCTCCTTAAGAAAAGAATAGGACTTGCCACCACGTGACGTCACAAAAAGGATGTTCAATAATTTTTTAAAAATACTTCCAGGGCTGTAAAAATCTGAAAAAAATCAGGGTAGCATTGCACTCTCCATCCATTTCTGCAATAAAACATTTTGAGATCGATACATACACCATTGGTGGCTAAAATATATATTATAATATTTATATAATCCCGTTTTTTAAAAAGTTATTGGAAGTTTATTTTTTGAGATCACGAGGCGGTACATTTTAATTTTAATAAAATGGTGGTATTTTTTGCAGCCGTAAAAGTGTCGTTAAACTTTACTTTTAATAGTTTTTTAAAAAAATACTTCCTGCTTAAATAATCTGAAAAAAAATCAGGTTAAAAATTTTATACCTTCGCAACAATTGTTTAGGTCTATAGTCTAAATTATATATTTTTAGTTTGCTTAAAATCATATTTTTTGGCGATTTTGCAAGGCAAGAGGTGGACCTTACTTAAATTATATCGTTCCAGGCCGGCATTTATAGGAACGAGTTTGAACGGAAGCACAGACCCGTTCTGAGAAGCAATGTTCCAGTTAGAAACAATGGTACGTATATTAATATTTATTGTTTGCCAACGGAGCTCTTTGAACATTGAATTTTAAATATGTCTCACGCAAATTTATATTCTAGGTTTTCATGTTTTCAAAAAATATTAATTAAAGTTTTTATTGATTTAATAAAATAATATTGGATTGATAATTTAAGGAATTCTATAAAACGTGTACTTTGAAACATGTTTTTTGATTGATGTTTTTATACTTTAAAATTTGTCTGCCACGTCCATAGTTATACCATGCGTACCATGTGCCAAGCCCCCTTTTCGAAAAAAATCGCGCCTGCGGCGGGCTGGCCGGGGGGCACAGCCCCCCGGACCCCCCTTTGGCTGGTTACTCTCGATCGTCGTTTTCGATGCGCATGACTATGTAGAAAGGTCACCGATCGCCACTGTGGTTAAAGGTGGATTCACAAGAGCGATTTTTATCATGCGACACGACGCGAATAATGCGCACTTGCTATAATAACATCCATTGCCGGCCATATTTGGCAATTAAAAGAAAAAGAGCATCGTAATTAACGCGATTCCCGACGAATTTGCCACCGCATTGGATTAAGGCCCATTTCCATGGAGAGAAGGTCAAGCGAGGCTTTTGACGCGGCGAGAAAGGCGCACTTGCTTCAATGTAAGATTTCCTCTGCCTGTCTGATTCTATCATGTGATATTGACTTGTACGTTTTATGTATTAATTTTTATGTGTTAAATATTTATTTTTTATATATATATATACAATTTTTGACGATGCAGTTTTTCTGATGTGTGGTGAATGTTCGCTCTACATTCGCTCCTTAGCCTTTTATATTCACAAATTTGGGTTATTATGTTGTTGCTATTATTTATTTTTTTCCCTATTCCCTACAATGTAATTTATCCCAAATAAACAAATATTATTATTATTAATATCATATGGCGGCTGTTGGCGTGGAAAAATCGCTTTCCCGCAGCGATTAAATCGCGCCGCGATTTTTCCATGCCAACATGGCCGCCATATGACATTGAAGCAAGTGCGCCTTTCTCGCCGCGCCAAGCCTCGCTTTCCACGCTCCATGGAAATGGGCCTTAGCACAGCTTTTATATACGTCAAAATCGCGTCGCATCGCCGTTGTCACCATCTGAATCCGCCTTTAAGGTGACTGTATAGGTGGATTCACATGGCGATATTTACCATGCGACGTGACGCAAATTATGCGCACTTGCTGTAACATCCACTGGCGGCCATGCATATTTGGCGATTAAAAGAAAAAGAGCGTTGTAATTAACATGATTCCCGGAAAAACTCGCCACCGCATAGGATTTCACAGCTTTTACGTCAAAATCGCGTCGCATCGCCATTGTCACCATCTGAATCCGCCTTCACGTCATACAGGTGACTGTATGACGTGATTACTATACAAGGATAGGAAGGAAAGGAAGTGTTAGTGCCATGGTTTTGTGTTAGGTACTAGCTGTACATGTTATTATTGAAATTATTAACACATTTTTTTTACATTTATTGAATAAATTTATTGGTAAAAAACTTCATTTCACTCGCAGATGTAGTTAAAGTACTTAGAGGTAGGTGCGGTGTCATGCCAGCCGTCAGCAGGATACATCACGATAGAGGTCTCTGCAGCTAAATTGTCAGGCTGATTGAACGCCCAATCGAAGATCACGATCTGTTCTCCGGTCCCCCAGTTCCATATGCGGTTCGTCTCTTTCACCGCAGATGTCCAAATGTAGCGCAGGTAGCAATCTGAAACACACGTCAACAATAATTTATTTACGTAATAATGGTCAGCTTCGGATTAAATAAATTAATTTTAAAACAGCTTGTGTCTGCGATAAATCATGGATGTGAAATTGTGATCTCAAATATTATGTATTACGATTATAATGTTATAAATAAACCAAACAAATTAATTGAAGAAAATTAATGTAAAATATTTGGCTTATTACTGATGCTAAATGCTGTGATGTTATAGCCATGTTAAAGCGGATTTACATGGCGATTTTTATCATGCGACGCGACGTGAATAATGCGCACTTGCTATGACATCCATTAGCGGCCATATTTGGCGATTAAAAAAAAAAAAGAGCATCGCAGTTAACGTGATTTCGCTGCCGCAACCTGGCGAATTCGCTCGCCGCATAGGATTTCACAGCTTGTATGATAAAATCGCGTCGCATCGCCGTTGTCGCCATCTGAATCCGCCTTAACATCTCTCATTATCTTTGCTTTTTAGAAAAAATTGCAAGACTATGTGCTTGGGTGCATGGCTAATTCCGATCACAAACATGACAAGAAGTCACTACTTACTGTGCTCCAGGCAGTACTGCGTGATCATCGAGTTCTCAGCTGACGTCTCCAGGCTCAACAGATTCTTGCCCATACCCTCGCAGATTGAAGTGGCCTCGGCGAAGTCCATCTGAACAACACAAACGTGATAATTAACCTCAGCATTAAGAGGGGTCATTCCGACCCGTAATATTTTAAAACGGGATAAAGTGTAAAACATTTCTCCAAAATTTGTAATCCTTTATAGTTATAGGGCAGTGCCACGAGATTGTTGGGTTGCCTACTTACAGGATAACGATCAGCTGTTTACCTCCCCTCCCTTCCCCTACTGTTGTCATACCGTACACTTAAAACCAATGAAAAAAAAAATAGAAAAATTGACTTTGTTGCCAGGTTTAATTATTTTAAGGACACGAAAATGTAGTTTGTGTATTCTTTATAAACTAGCAGATGATATGGAAACAATGTAAATGTAATAATTGCCGAATATAATTTATATATATTTTATAAATATTATTTATATTTATAAATATTTTATCCTTTTCACCTCAATTGTTTGTCATATATGTTTTTTTTTGTATATGTACTTGGGTGAATAAAAAATAAATAAATAAAATAAATAAATAAATTATAATTTTTTTTTCTACATTAATTTATTTTCTCCCCTTACACGCTGTTGATGCAACACAACACTATATGGCGTGGCAGGCTCCTGTAAAGTATGCAATATGCGTTGCAGTGACATCACGTGGGCCTGGCCTATAATAGCCACCAAGCAATGTATTTCCGAAAAAAAAAAAAAAAAAAATAGCGAAGAAAAAAATTTACCGTTTTTTTTTTGTCATGTAATTTAAATAGAGGGTCAATTCAACCAACACCATTCCCCCACCCCTTAGTAAAGCGTGTGACAAAAGCGTGTGATGGTAACGCTAGGGTTAAGAATTAATGACACCATCCTTCCTTATAGTTGAAAAATTACGTCTTCAACTCATCCTTTACACGTCTAAACCTACAGTGGCCGTCACATTTAACTGGCTTGTAGTCGTGTTTGTAGTCATTGGTAGCTGGTTTGTAACGAAAGACATCACCGGCTGAGCCAAGCCGAATGACTCCCAAGCGCTTCCGACCATGAGCCAGTTAAATGTGACGGCCACTGTATTTATTTAGCCTATTTATTTTATTTATACAACGTATTTTTAGCTCAAAAACACAATTTATTTTTTCCTCGTTCAAAGGAATTAAGTGAAAATGAAAATAATATTTCTATAACATGTAATGCTCAATAAGAGGAAAAAATTCGCGTAATTTCGTCTTTTTCCCCCTCTTTTTTTTCCTCTGTGTTTATAAACAAGATGATAAATAAAAAAAAATAATAAAACTTATAGATAACAGACTCAAACTTTGAAGCATATTTAAAAGTTATTCAGTTATCTTTTTAATACCTTATCAGCATTTTGTTTCTCGTCTTCACTTTATAATTTATAACCATCTTATTTATGATAAAACTTTTTGGAACATACACATGTATATCACAAATCAACAAATTTAATGTAAGATAATAACCACCGGAAATGAAAGGATTTTGGCTAAACTATCATTACGTTTACATGACGGTGTTTAATACGTATTCATTGACGACGCCTCATAAAACTAACGTTATCCGTTGTCAACGAATACGTATTAAACACCATCATGTAAACGTAGTGAAGATCATGAATATGCTAATAATTTACAGACAAATTTATTTGAAGGATTTTAACCTAAATGGGTTATAATACTTGCAAGGCAATCGTCGATTAATCACATGCACTAAGAATATATTTATAATAACATGTAAATTCACTCACTTGGTCAGCATCGTCGCTAATAAAATATTCTTTGCCGTCAATGAAGGCGTAGGAGCCACCTCGAGGGGCCTTGACCTCTGTAGAAACAACAAAATTGTTGAGAGAGAGAGAGAGAGAGAGAGAGAGAGAGAGAGAGAGAGATTTACGTAAGAATTGATTAATGCGAATCGTTTTTAGATTTTTTTTTTAAACGAAAAGTTTTGTAAAGCGTTATATACATTGAAAATAAATGGTATAAAAATAAGAATATAATATATTAACTTATATTTTGTTCATAATTTTTTTAACATGTGCATGTAAGTTAAAAAAAATAAATGTAAATAGAAAATAATTTCACAATATAATACAAAAAACTGAGAGTATATGTAGACCCCCGTCTACAAATTCCCCTCTCATTCATGTAAGAATAATTTGCAGCAATATATTTGCCTTCTATGGAACTGAAATTGAGGTTCATTTTTATACGTATAAGTGCAGTAAGGTTTGAATGTAATGGAGAAAAGCACTAACCTGCATGCTCGACGTTTACTGTGTTATCCTGAGTCCCATCAATAGCAAAAACCTGAAACAAAAAACAAGCAGATTGATGTACATGCAATATTTAATTATAAATTATACTATATAATATTGATTATTTTATTTTTTACAGGTAATGAAATTGAAGCATTAATTTTTAATAATAGTGTCAGTACCACGTTCATATATTATAGCAATAGAGAAACACTTAGGGCTCTCTTAAAACAACCCCTAAAGAATTCTATGACGCTTTGGCTGTCTCATCATATAAGATCGCATAATATTTAAAGCGCATGATTTAAAAATTAGGAACCTAAGATGTGACTATGCGATCAGGTGTAGCCGTGCACACATCATGCAACTTCGTGTACCGTATGCCTTCGTATGATAAGAAATTTAGAACAGTTTTTAAATAAGAAACGTACAATCGCATATAAATATGATGCTGTGTGCGACCCGCCTTATTGCAATAAATTTATTAACGTAAACTGAACTGAACTGAGTTGAATTTTAAGGGCCGTCGGTTAGCAATAAAACCATTTGGCCCAGTCCAAGTAAGTTAATAACTATTATTATATATATTATATGGTCTAAGTAGGTTCAACTAGTGCCTTTTTATAAGGTAGGATGATAGGATGGATGAACAATGGTATACGTGTAAATACACACAGGTCTAGTAGGGTGATTATGGGGCGTGGTGTGAAGGAATGTAAGGTGATGATGCAGGTGCCAACATGAAGGGTGATGGAATGCAGGGAATTTTGACACAGGCTCAAGCGTCTGTTCCCAAGGACACAAGAGCACGGGCTAGTTAATTGGGCAAGTTTGACTATGTGGGATGTGGTGAGGATGCTGTTGATGATGGAATTGAGTATCTGGGAAGGGTAGAAAATAGAGAAGGTTAAAATAAAGAAGGGAAAAGGAAATTACTAGGATGGGTGAGACACTCAACACGGAGTCACACGATATTTTGTACGAGGTTCACTCCTTGAACGCTCAGTTGCAACTCTTTATTAACGTAAATTTTCAAAGCAACCAGCTGTACTATATCGACTTACTTGTGCCAGAGAGGTGCAGACCACCATCAACAGAACCGCTCGCGATGTCATGGTGATCATGATTGAACCACGTCCTCGCACCGTTAAGAAGATATCAGGTGCAATCTGACGAGCTTATCATTAAATCTGACGTCTCAAGGTTAAACGTGAATGATGCAATTCAAGGTCAGATGATAACAATGTCCAAATTTGTGACATCTTGATAACATTATTTTTTGTTTGAAACTATGCAGTAGAATCTATTTCGTAATGAAAATAGTGATAATAGTGAATTAATTAAATTATAAAGATTATTTATTAAAAATACATAATTAAATGAAATTATTTTGCGTTCATTCATATATAAATTATATAATAAATAACACTTGAATTTATCGATATCATTAATGCAAAACACAATCTGCATGCAAGTTTTGTAGCATAATTTTAAGAGAGTTAAGAAGTTAATACTGCATAATAATATAATAAATAAATAAATAAATAAATAAATAAATAAATAAATAAATAAATAAATAAATAAATAAATAAATAAATAAATAAATAAATAAATAAATAAATAAATAAATAAATAAATAAATAAATAAATAAATAAATAAATAAATAAATAAATAAATAAATAAATAAATAAATAAATAAAAATATTGACAGTGGATGTACTTACAATGATGTGTTTTATCCAAAAATACGAGTATAATAAAATTTAAAGCAAATTGTTCATTGAACAATGGCATTTAATATATTATAAATGGAGTTTTGACCTCAAAATTTTTTATTGCAGAAATGGATAGAGCGTGCAAAGTTATGCTACCCTGATTTTTTTCAGATTTTTTTGAGCCCGAAAACTATTTTTAAAAAATTATTGAAAGTCCTTTTTGTGACGTCACGCGGCGGCAAATCCTATCTTTTTCTTAAGGAGCAGCTCTTCGTGACGTCACAAAAAGGACTTTCAATAATTTTTTAAAAATAGTTCCCGGGCCCTAAAAAATCTGAAAAAAATCAGGGTAGCATAACTTTGCACCCTCTATCCATTTCTGCAATAAAAAAATTAAGTTCTATACTCTATTATAGTATAATAATTATTTTCCACTTCGTAATTTTAAATTAATTAACTTCAGTCAATTTATATAATTAAATATCAATATTAGAAGTAACAAGGAATTATAAATAGAGTAAAACATCACACGTAAGTATTATATTTATAGATTTTTTTTGTGTTTTTATTTAATTGACAACAAATAATAAAACACAATTAACAAAAGCATTAAATTTTTGGGATTCACAATAAATGAATCGTTAGACTGGACTGAGCATATTAATGAAACGTGTAAGAAAATTAATTGGGCCAATTTTATATTGTATTCGCTTAGAAATCATGTATCACAAAAAACGCTTTTAAGCATTTACTATGCGTATGTTTATCCGCAATTAGCTTATGGTGTAATTTTTTGGGGTCAGTATCCAGACAAACTCAATAGACTTTTTGTTTTACAGAAACGTAGTTTGCGGACGATATTAAATTTTAAAAAAAGGGATACATGTGTTACACAATTTAAAAGTCTTAATATGTTAACATTACCATGTATCTTTATACTAAACTGTTGTGTATATAGACGTAAGCATCCAGAAATCTATACTCAAAATTGTGATATTCAGTCTTATAACACAAGGAATAAAGATAAAGTATGTGTGGAGGAACATAAGTCAAGTTTGCTTGAAAAAAGTTCATTTTATCAAACGGCAAAATTATATGATTTTTTACCAAACTGTTTGAGAAGTATAGATGACACTTTATTGTTTAAAAAAAGACTTAAGAATGTACTAATAGACAAGGAATTTTACTCTGTTAAAGAATTTTTAAGTAATAAAATGTCTGAGAATGTCTTAAATATAAATTTATAATTGTCTTATTATTATATGCAATTATTTTTGTTTGTTTGTTTTTTATTTAATTCCATTATGATGGTATTAAATGATTGGGTTTGTATATTATGTTTTTTTGTGTATGTAATTTTTGTTTATTGAAATATATGCTGACGTGAACCATGTTGTCCTGTACAACCAGTTGTTTGTAATAAAAAATAAAATAAACATACAATTTAAAATACTGAAACATAAATATTACGTTATAAATGAGGTTAAAAATTTTTACAGTGCAGTATTTTTTTTTTAAACATTACAAGGTTAATATTGTATTCTCAAAATATTTTTGTAAAGTAAATTAATTTAACGTTAATAGTTTCTTATAGTTATAAAACTAGTATTACAGAACAATTCAAATTTATACTCAAATTAATAGATACATTATATGTATCTGCATGTACTATAAATTTGAATTGTTTTGTAATATATATAAAAATACCATTAAATAAATATAATATAATTTTTTTACAGGAAAATTATTGCTTATTTATGTTATATACATTGATTGCAGCTGTAGAGATTTGAGGATGGGATCAGAGTTCTTTTGGAAAACGAAGTATTTCGTAAAAATTTGTAATTTTTTAAATAATTTATTTATATATATAATATCATTCAAAGCGCCTATCAACTTTAAAATGTGACGCAAAGTTGCTGGATATAATTCAAGGAAGTAATTTATTTCCGTGTTATTAAAAATCCCAATTTACATTGAAATTTTATTATTAATTTTATAATTTATTTAAAACAAATTCATTTACACAATCATTAATCCTTGGATTAACAAGGTCTATATTGTCCCACGCTTTACCAAGGGGGGATGGGGACTCAAAAGAAAGAAGGATCGGAAAGAACCTGCTATTTAATATTTAAATCACATGTGATAAAAAAAATTAAAGTTTTTTCCTCAATATTTTTATTTCTTTGCTGAGTGGCTAAATAAGGATTACAAAAAATTTTTAAGATATTTCGGAGAAGTATTACACATTTTTTTCCCCACTTTAAAAGATTTGGGGTAGAAATGACTCCCTCCCCCCCCTCTTTTGGTAATACTAGGGTTAAATTATAAGTGTCCAAGAAATTATAAAATAAATTGTGGTTCAGACTTGAATTTAAAACAATTATAATACAATAAATTCTATACGTATCGAAGGGGGTTTAAAAAGTGTATAAATACACAAGCTTACGGGTGACGTCATATAAAAGATTCCCACGTCTAATTGTAAGAAAATTGAGAAAAATCTCAAGATGTTTCATATATTTTCGCAAGACAGTAGCAACACAGCTACAAATAAGTTTAATTTTCATTCCTCAAAGTGTTGAAGTTGAGAATATTATTATTTTATTGAAATATCTTATGAAAACAAAATAAATATTACATATTTTTTGGCATGGAAAAAATTTTGAAGGAAAAAATAAGAAAAAAAAAAATCAAATTCTTATATAAATTTCCACTACTTAATTTTAAAGTAATGAACTTCAGTCAATGTAAATAATTATATAAATTTAATATCGATTATAAAAGTAGTAAGGATTTATTTATGAGTATAGTAAAACATCACGTAATCATATTCGCAGAGGTTGTTTATATTTTTATTTGATACTAAATAAGAAAATAACATACAATCATTTGAAAAGTGATGATAAAAATGATCATTATAATCATTTTTATAATCCAACAAGGTAATTGGATTATAAAAAAAAAACAATATTTTTAAACATTTTGTAAAATTTAACATTAACAAATATGGATGAAGTAACTCTTAAAAAAATTTGGCTGAATTTTGACATCTTATAATCAGTACATTTTTAACACCTTAAATCATGATTTTTCAGGTGTTTCGTAGTCAATATTCAGTAGTCAGTATATACTGTCAGTATATAGCTTATACTGACTACTGAAAATGCGCAACGAAACACCTAAAAATCATGATTTAAGGCGTTAAAAATGAACTGATTATAAGATGTCAAAATTCAGCCAAATTTTTTTAAGATAATATAATACGTACAATGATAAAACATTTGAAATTTATAATACAGATACATAACATTATTGTATATTATACCATCAATACTATATTTTATTTTACAAATTATATATATTATCTATTTATTTATACAGTCTTTCACTTGGTTGATAAAGAAGTTCGTTAAAATTTAAAAATGCTAAATTTAACTTTTAAGATAATTTATATGACGTCATTTAGCATTGTCAAATTTAAAATAATTATTATGACACAAGTTGCTATAGATAGCATTGAAGAAAGTTCTTTATTTCTGTGTCAAATTTTCCATTGTATATAATCTATGAAGTAAAATACTTTTATATATTTTCACATTTACATTAATTAAATTAATTAAGTACTAATGGACAACTTATGTATGAAATTTTTTTATTGCAGAAATGAATAAAGGGTACCAAATTATGCCACTCTGAATTTTTTCAGATTTTTTTGAGACCCAGAACTATTTTTAAATAATTATTAAAAGTGTGGCCACGCCCCCTGGAGGCGTCAATAGGCGTCCAGTTTCTATCTTTTTTATTAAGGATTCAAGGGTGCCCACTTAAATCACAGTACTTTCAATAATTATTTAGTAATAGTTCCGGGTCTCAAAAAAATCTGAAAAAATTCAGAGTAGCATAATTTGGTACACTCTATTCATTTCTGCAATAAAAATTTGTCATGTATGTTTTCCATTTTTAAATAATTATTGAAAGTTCTGTGATTTCAGTTGGCACCCCTGAATCCTTAATAAAAAGGATAGAGACTGAACGCCTAATGACGCCTCCAGGGGGCCGTGGCCGCACTTTCAATAATTATTTAAAAATAGTTCTGGGTTTAAAAAAAAATCTGAAAAAATTTTGAGTTGCACAGTTTGGTACCCTCTATTCATTTCTGCAATAAAAAAAAAATCATGTAGGTTGTCCATTCATGGTAGCGGCTAACATTGCCTCAAGTTTCAAATCTTGCAGATTTCAATATTCTATACATATTATACATACATATAACTTAAGGGAAAACGACTTGAAATATTAGGCAAGACAATAATATATTTTACCAATGGAGTATATCGACCTATTTTTTTTATTGCAGAAATGGATAGAGGGTGGAAAGTTATGCTACCCTGATTTTTTTCAGATTTTTTAGAGTCCGGGAACTATTTTTAAAAAATTATTGAAAGTGCTATTCGTGATGTCACGAGACGCCGCTCCTTAAGAAAAAGATAGGAGTTGCCGCCGCGTGACGTCACAAAAAGGACTTTCAATAATTTTTTAAAAATATTTCCCGGGCTCTAAAAAATTTAAAAAAAATCAGGGTAGCATAACTTTGCACCCTCTACCCATTTCTGAAATAAAAAAAAATGAGGTTGATACTCCATTTATTAGGAACTTAAAAAATAGTATGGCACATCATGTACACCTCGGGAAAGCACGAACGTCACTCTATTGTGAGCATTGACATTGAGGATGTGGAGAAGTGAGGAACTAAAACGTCTTTGGTATGGCCGTAAGGATTACCTCCCCAAAAATTGTAAATGTGATGTTTAGTTAAAAAAAGCAAAAAAAGAATTATTAATTGAAATTATTAATTATTGTAGAAAATAACAATACATTAAGGTCGAATATTTTATAATATTTCAATGACTTCTGTGTTTTATTGACGTTAAATTGAAAAAAAAAAAATGTTTAGTGTTACTGTCTCAAGAAAATATATATGAAACATTTTGAGATTTTTTTTTTTTAATTTTTTGGCAATAATTGACATAGAAATAAATTTCCCCCATTCACTCCATTGTAAAAATTAAAAGAAATCAATATTATTTTTAATGAAATATTACCACAACTTTGAGCTAAATTTCAGGTCTTAAAGTGTAATTTGCATTTACTTTAACCTCATTTACACAATTACATCTTACATTAACTGGCATATATCGACCTTCACCATCATGGCTCCTCACCCACCGCAATTCTTGTTCGTTATGGCACCCGCTTCTGAGTCTTGAATCAGAACATTCGCAGTGGTGTACTGGTTCACGGTTCACATCCAAGTCAATTCTTCTTAACTCTCTTTCTTTACATTCATACTGTGAATTTTGGTTCAATCTTGTGTGTGTCATTTCCTGGTACTTTTCTAAATAGCATCGACAACCAGTCATAACCTGCAGAATCTCTCTCTCATTACCGTACCAAACTACAAGATAATTTCTTATATCCTGGCATCCTTTGGCTCTGGCTTCATCGGTACATCGACACTGTGTGATAACTTCAGGTTTTCGTCCATCCTCTTTGTTTGTATCGGTGAATTTCTGATGTTGAGACCCATCACAATCTCCTTGTACAAGATTGTACAATAAACAAGTGAACACTCCAAATAACACCATCTTATGTAGACTTGTCATATTGTTTGAATGATGGATTGTATAAAGTTTGAACAGCTTTATATACTAGCTGTAGGAGGATATTTTAAAACAAGGATATTTTTAATATGAGAAATTACAATATGAATCATGCAGCTACTTCCTTATTAAAATGCGGATCTACATGACGGCAATGGCGATGTAACGCGATTTTGACGTAAAAGCTGTGAGCGAATTCGCTATTGTGGTGGTGAATATCGCGTTAAGAGCATTGGGTGTAGCACCAGTAGTTGGCAACACTGACGTATCTTCACCATGTTAATTTTTTATCATTGCTCCTCGGAGTAATTTTTATGCTAGAGATAAGCTGATTGCTGTAGTATCAAGATAATTAGTAGCCCAAGTGCACAATTTGGCTAAATAAAGCCTGATTTAAAGAAAAGTATTTTTTTTTATATTTTAGAAAAATGCATGTAAATTTAAAAAATTACTGAAAAATACTTTTCTTTTAATCAGGCTTTATTTAGCCAAATTGTGCACTTGGGCTACTAATTATCTTGATATTACAGCAATCAGCTTAGCTCTAGTATTAAAATTACTCCGAGGAGCAATGATCAAAAATTAACATGGTGCAGATACGTCAGTGTTGCCAACTACCGGTGCTACACCCAATGCCCTTAATGCTATTTTTTTAAATCGTTAAATATGGTCTCTAATAAATGTAACAGCAAGTGCGCATTATTCGCGTCTCATGATAAAAATCACCATGTGAATCCGTTTGTATTGAAAGTTTATAATTTTGACAGCAATTTCAGTTCAAATAAATTAAAAAAATACCACCGGAAGTGGCCGGAAGTGTGAGGTTTCTGGAATTTCTAGTTAAGTTTTAAAAAAATTTGTATATAGATTAATAATATTAAGGATTGTAACCTATATGTAAAGTCTTGGAGTTTTTATGTTTATATATTATATAGTACAGCCAGAATCTTTACTCTTTAGGTGATAATCTTTCATTTGTTTACATATAAAATTATATTTCTGCAATAGACAATAATGGTTGCATTTTTTAATTTCATAATTACAAAATATACATAAAATTATGATTTTCTAAATTTTTTCAGTTTTTTTTGGGGTATGGGAACTAATTTTTAAAAAATATTTAAAATATCTGAATTAGGGTGGTACACCTGATAGGACAACCGTGACGTCATTTTGTCATGCTGTGATTGGCTATTGATGACGTCATGGTTGTCCCATCAGGTTGCACCACCCTAATTCAGATATTTTAAATATTTTTTAAAAATTAGTTCCCATACTACAAAAAATCTGAAAAAATAATTTTATGTATAATTTGTTATTATGAGTTATGAGTTATTATTATGAGTTAAAAAAATGCAACCATTATTGTCTATTAAGTACCAATGCTACACATAAAGGTAGAGATAACACGGATCAGCTGGTCCAATATGCTAAAAAAATCCCATTCATGAAAATTATGAAAAAAA
This sequence comes from Siphlonurus alternatus, assembly GCA_949825025.1. Classification (NCBI taxonomy): domain Eukaryota; kingdom Metazoa; phylum Arthropoda; class Insecta; order Ephemeroptera; family Siphlonuridae; genus Siphlonurus; species Siphlonurus alternatus. The sequence continues at coordinate 27,968,323 of OX463783.1, read as the reverse complement.
ATTATATCCTAATGTTCTCCTCTACATCCCCTATCAGTAGGTAAAATATCAGGTATATAAAAACGAGCTAGTTTTTTAGTTATTAATTTTTAAAGTTGATTAATTTAAGGTATAACCTGAGAATTTGTCTGTCAAGGTCAAGAGGCGTGGCTACACCTGCAAATCTGACAACACTGTTGCAATAGTAATGCGAATAAAAGATTAGGAGGGGGTGGTAACTACAGTCCTTGAGAGCGTTGCCAAGTTTCTTAGGACATATCAGAAACGATCATCGCCACGGTTCGAAATATATGAAAACAATTCAGAAAAATAGTCTAAAAAATTAGCTTTTAATCCATGTAAAATTCTAAAAAAATTCTCGAGCCGTTTTTGTGCAATGTTGAATGAAAAATTTAACATTGAATGGATACAAAATACACATTTGAATAAATTAATTATAATTAAACCAACGGTTAAAAAAATCTAAAAAAAATCAGTAGTATTTGGACAATTGTTGTAAGTCTACCAAATTAATTTCAAGAACATCTGTCGATATGACTTTTTTCGTCCAAATATCTCAGGTTAAGCCTTAACATTGAAGTTCCATTTCTCCATGTTAAATTAGAGAACTTTAAAAATCAATTACTCGAAAACTAGCTCGTTTTTGTATACCTGATATTTCACCTATACTGATAGGGGATATATATAGAGGAGAACATTTTAATTTTTTTTTTCATAATTTTTATGAATGTGATTTTTTTAGCATTGGGTCAGCTGATTCGTATTATCTCTACCTTAAATCTCTTTTGTCATTTACATTAAAATTTTTGTTTAAAATAAAATTAATTTTGAATCACTCGAACATGCATGCTTGAAGGAAATAACAAATTTCCTGGAAGTTAAACAAGGAAATTTTTGTAGTTCCTGATTCATTGGATTTTTTTTTTTTTTTTTATGTAATCGATACATTATTGATCATTTATTTCCTTCTGCAGTTCTTAGAAAATTAAACTCATATGCCTATATAGTTGAAAAATTTTGTCTTTAACTCAAATCAAATCAAATCAAATTAATATTTATTTAGCAACGGTTACATAACCAAGCTAGGCACTAAATACAATAACTCATTCTTTACACGTCTAAACCAGCAGATCTTTTTACAGTCAAATTAATTTAAATTTCCCGCTGGAAGTAGCCGGAAGTGAGAGGTTTCTGTCCTTCCTATTTGGATTTGAAATCTAAAATTTTACAGAAAGGTTTGTTATTAAAGTACTAGCTGACTTAAATTATATAATATTTATATAAATATATCAAAACTCGTACATGAATAGCAAGGCCAGAAATCTCTCATTTCTGGCTCCTTCCTGTGCAAATGTCAAATAAACTTGACTGTAGTGACCTACAATGGGGAATTCTCTTACAACTCAAATTTTAATTTAACTACTATATTATGATAGGGTACATATTAATAATAAGTTTGACTTAAGTTTCAACTTTTTAAACTCAAATTTGGGGACTCTGAAGGGATTATTAGAATAGGGGCAAAGTATGCAACCCGCGCGCAAAACTGAAAATTGTGACGTAGAAACTCCCTAGTTAACACACAACAACTGCCTGATATCATAGTTTGAGCGTCATGGAGTGATTGACTATAAATTTTAGTAACACGATCGAAATCAGCGGGGTTTTCTACCCTATAATCAATAGTTTTGTTTCTAATATCAGTTTATTTTAAGAGTGATAATCGAAAATATAAATTTATTGCAGGAAAATTTCGCCTGCTAGGCAGTTTCTACGTCACGTTTTGGCGCTAAATTCAAAAGAAGGAAGATTTTTAAAAAATTCCCTTGTCTCCAATTTTGAAGATTGAAACTTTTTTGTTTTGGGACATTTAATTTCAAGGCATAGAGCATCTGAAAAAAAAATTAAAATAAATGTAGGTGAATTCCCCATTTAATTGTGAATATAATTCCAATTTTTTTTTATCTAATTTTTTTAAAGATACAAACAAGTTTCGAGCAAATCATCCCTCGTCCAGAATCTTACCAGATCTCGTTGCAATAATATGAGTTGTTTGCTATTTCTAGTGAGCGCAATTATAATATGTAAATATTTATAACATAAAGCTCATTGTTGCGCTCACCTGATATAGCAGATAGTGGATGAAATTACGTAAGCGTTCGAGCATAATTAATTTCCAAACACTTATAATTACTGTTGATAACGATAACCATATAACATATTAAAATTATTTACTATATTTGTGGCAATAAATTTAAAATAACAATGGAAATATTAAAAATTTATTATAGTTATAATTATTTGAAAGCGAGACGAATTTACCCCATGAGGCAGGGAGTAATATATGTAATTAAATTTTACTTGAAACGGACATTAATCCAAGTCTTAACTTTGGTGATCTTGATGCACTTAAATTACTTAATCATTCAGGACACTTAAGTACATACTTAATTACTCACTTTATATGCAGCCTTATTGTCCCCCCTCTTCGTATTTTAATACACGCAGTCACGGTTTTATCAGATAACAAAATACTGAACGCGAGGTAAAATTACCGGACACAAAGCTCACATTTCAAAGCGTCCTGCAGAGAAAAAACATCAAATTATATTACAACCTCAAGTTCATAAAATTATACATTGTTTTTTTCTATTAAGGGTAAGATAACACAAATCAGCTGATCGACGTAGTTTCATTTGATGAACATGTAAATCTTAGCAACTTCATAAAAATTCTGAATTTTATTAAGGTAGAGATAATACAGATCAGCTGGCCCAATGCTAAAAAAATCCCATTCATAAAAATTATGAAAAAAAAAAAATTAAAATGTTCTCCTCTACATCCCCTATCAGTAGGTAAAATATCAGGTATGTAAAAATGAGCTAGTTTTTTAGTTATTAATTTTTAAAGTTGACCAATTTAACATGGAAGCTCCATTTCTCCATGTTAAATTAGGCAACTTTAAAAATTAATAACTCGAAAACTAGCTCGCTTTTGTATACCTGATATTTTACCTACTGATAGGGGATGTAAAAGAGAACATTTTAAATTTTTTTATAATTTTTATGAATGGGATTTTTTTAGCATTGGGCCAGCTGATCTGTATTATCTCTACCTTAAAGGCATACAGGCCTCAAATTACAAATTAGACAGTCACCAAGTGGGTTTAGAGTATATAATCAACATTCGCATCATTTTTTTCCACGCGTGATGCATCCGTGCGAAGTCGCAGTTCAAAGTAAGAAATTTAGTCCTTGATGACGTCACGAAGTCCTTGATGACGTCACAACTCAATGCTAATCGGTGCTAGCTGTGAGTTGTGACGTCAGCAAGGACTTTCTTTACAGCGCGACTTCGCACAGACGCACCGCGCGCAGGTAAAAATAATACGAATGTTGATTATAAACTTGAGCAACACTTAATGTCTGTCTAATTTGTAATTTGAGGCCTGTATACCTTTAAAGACACTCTTTAGCACCAAAAAGTTACAGAAAAAATTTCAAAACAATTGGACGAGTCGATTTTTTTAAATTATTATCTTAGTTTAGTTTTCTATGGGAAAAATTAATTTAAAAAAATCCTTTAGTCCATTTACTTTTAAATATTTTTTTTTTGTAACTTGTTGGTGCTAAGGACTGTTTCTCTCTCTAAAAAAAAAAAAAAATCTTAATTTTAAGAGATTATGATAAGTGATTTACATGTTCATTAAATGGGACTACGTCGATCAGCTGGTTCGTGTTATTTAACACTTAAAAGAGTTCAAAATATATCACCTGATTCAGCAACGTGTTCACTTATATTCTGTGTATAAAAAAAAAATAACAAAAAACTTTTGAAATCAACCGGAAGTGATGCGGAAGTGTAATGTTGCTTCAGGCGTGAGATTTGTGTGACGTCACAATAATTACACTTAAATTAGTTTTACGATTCACCGGAAGTAGCTCCAAGTATAATTTTTCTTTCCTAATAATGATCTGAGGATTTATATTAATTGAATCTTTCACTCGTGTTTTTAATTATACATGAATAGTATTAATTAAAAAACTTCATACACTAATCTTCCTGCGTAACTTATAAATTAATTTAACTGTACATTTTTTTTAACATTAATAACTAATTTTTTTAAAAAAAACTTTACATGCCTGCACGATATTTGCAGTGTGAGTTGTCGTGTCTGTGATATTTTACTATTTGGTTAAAAGTGTGTGCTAATTCTATTAATGTTCAATGTGCTAATTTATATTATTATATTATAGATCCAATATATTTTTTTTTGTAAATATGATATTTTCTGTAATAATTTCTTTTATTTAAATGAACTTCCATACTTGTAAGTATGTTATTTTATTAACTTAATATTTTAATTATTTCTTAATAATAAATCAAATAATAAATTAATAACATATTATAATATTACTGTCGGTACTAATACCCGTGCGGCCACGTTGTGCTTTGAAGCACTTCACTTTAAAGAAAACGAATTATATATAATATATTTATTTTTCAATTTGTCTTTTGTGTTATTTTGCTCCACAAAATAAAATTACTCGGCTGAAAAAATGCCACAATGAAAGATGTAAGCTTTAAAATGTCTTATATAAATATATTTAGTTTTCATAATATGTTTAATTATTATGCTTTGAGCTTAATAGAAATGTAAGATTAATTAAAAAAAATTAATGGTATATTTAATAGATGCAGCAGATAACATCTTTTATATGTGCAGAAGATTTGGAGTTTTCTTAAAAGTGTATAATATATAACTTTAATTTGTCTCACTTTTAAGGGTAAGCTAAGTAACACGCCCAATTTTAAAAATATTCCCTCACAGGAAAATTATGCCACTCTGATTTTTTTTTTCGTATTTTTTAGAGACTGGAAAGTATTGCATTTTTTTTCTGAGTTTGGGTTTGAACCCACGTTCTTTTTAGTTCATATATTTTTATTATAAAGAGAGGCGTCTAAATTCTCTGTACTTTCATTTTATTTATTTTTTTTTTTAATATTTCCCAGAGTAGCATAATTTTGCACCCTCTATTCATTTCTGTAATAAAAAAATTGAAGTTCATACTCCATTATGTGTTTAATTATACTTATATAAATAAGAAAAAAAAATCATTTAAGTACACTCTTAAAAAAATTTGGCTGAATTTTTGACATCTTATAATCAGTATATTTTTAACGCCTTAAAACATGATTTTTCAGGTGTTTCGTAGTCAATATTCAGTAGTCAGCATATACTGTCAGTATATAGCTTATACTGACTACTGAAAATGCGCAACGAAACACCTGGAAAAAGCATGATTTAAGGCGTTAAAAATGCACTGATTATAAGATGTCAAAAATTCAGCCAAATTTTTTTAAGAGTGTAACGTATACAAAGTTACCGCAGCTGTAAGACTCGAACTCATGTCCTCAGGGTTTCGTTACGGACTGGCCATGTCCTGGAGCCGCCGCCACACACTCCCGTCATTAGTCCTTCTAACCGTCGTGATAACTTTTTGTGTGCTTGTCTTTCTCTTCAGTCCGGGTGAGTTGAATCTTTCTCCACGTATACAATCAAATTAATTAGAAAATTCCCCCGGAAATAGCCGGAAGTGTGAAGTTTGTGTCTGTTCTGTTTGTAATTCAGTTTTGAAACTTTACAAAGGGAAAAGTAAAAATAAACTGACCTACATAACATATATCTGAAATTTCAAGGCTGAAATACGAATAAGAATATAAGACAAGAGACACTTCCGACTACTTACGGAGGGAATAATGAAATTAATTTAACTGTAGCAACTGCAATTATAATTCAAGTTTATTTACGCCTCCATAGAATGGGTGTAGCAAGCTAACAGAGCATGACGTATATCTATTTTCTAATAAAAAGGCAATGGAGTATTGACATAATTTTTTTTTATTGTAGAAGTGGATAGAGGGTGCAAAGTTATGCTACCCTGATTTTTTTCAGATTTTTTAGAGCCCGGGAACTATTTTTAAAAAATTATTGAAAGTTATTTTTGTGACGTCACGAGACGCCGCTCCTTAAGAAAAAGATAGGACTTGTCGCCACGTGACGTCACAAAAAGGACTTTCAATAATTTTTTAAAAATACTTCCCGGGCTCTAAAAAATCTGAAAAAAATCAGGGTAGCATATTTTTGCACGCTCTATCCATTTCTGCAATAAAAAAAAATGAGGACAATACTCCATTATGTTAAATCATGAGCATGCATGTGCAGTATATATTTTATGTTCCTAACATTATAGTTATACTGTGATATTAAAATAACAAAAAAAATTGGTCTGGTTTTACATTTTAGAGTTGTAAAAAAAATAATAATAATAAATAACTTATTTAAAATTTTAACATATTTGCATTACATAAATATATTTGGACATGACTATAACTTCATTGTGCTTTGATTCAATCGCTAATTCCACCCACAGACACGTATGAACTGGAGGCTCTACAGAACCACCTGTCAGAAATGCGGCTGCGGCTCGAGAAAATGAACGCACTGCATGGAGAGGCTGAGGCGGACGTCCGTGTGTTGTCGCACCATCTCGCCAGCTTCATTGCTGGACCCTCCAAAGGTCAGTGATCCCGAGGAGTATATATATATATATTATTATATATATATTTTTTAATCAAACCCTAACTGGGTACTTCTATAACTTAATATAATAAAATTACTCACTAAGTTTGAAACCCCGAAACTTCCGAAACTTGAGCGTTTCGTGGGCTCTTTCGAAACGGGGGCGGCCACGGCCTTGCAATCTATCCCGGTATTGGCCTGAGACTGAGGGAAACGTGGAAACCTCAGCCAGGATGGACGAGGAATATATCATCACGATGATATGAAATCAGCCGCTATCATTACCATCACAGTGTCGTCAACAAGTCGTAGCACACTTTTAGGGTGCAAAGTTATGACACTCTTGAGTTTTTCAACATTTTTTTTAGAGTCCTGGAAGTATTGCTAAAATTTTTTACCAAGGTTAGGTTTGAACCCACACCCCTTTTAAGTCATATCCTTTTATTTGAGCTTTTCTGTACCTTCACTAATAATTTTTTTAAAAATAGTTCCTGGACTCCAAAAAATTATAAAAAAAGCTAGAGTAGTATAACTTTACTCTCTCCATTATATCTTTCTGCAATAACAAAAAGTTGAGGTCGATACTTGACATTGTCGAAGCAAAGAAATTAAAAAGTAAGGCATTTCAAGGAACAAGAATATCGGTATCAACAAAATTTATTGCGTTCTTTTTAAATCCTTACTCGCAGATCACATTGTGTCCAAAGTTACAACCAGTGTCCAACCAGCCGTAATTAGTAAACAAGATGCACGCCTCCTTGTCAACACTACCCAAAGGATAGCCGACCTCCCAGCTGGTGTACGACACCGAGGAGTCGGAAGTGGTCCAGATCCAGTCGTTGGAGCCAGCCGCGCGGTGTCCGGATGTCCAGAACTGCTGGTAGAGCAGGGGAACTGTGGACACGTGGGGAATATGTACACCACGGAACACCACGAACTTTTAACCCTATAGCATATATACCAAGGCCTTTTTTGTCACACGGGGGTGGGAGGGGGGGAACGACTTGCTATTTAAATCACATGTTAAATAAATAGTTAAAGTTATTTCCTTACTACTTTTTTTTTTGTGGAAATATAATACATTGTTGGGTGGCTAACTATAGGATTACAAAATTTTTAAAATGTTTTAGAACAGTATTTTGTAGGCTAATACTGTTAACATTGATCAAATCGGTGACTTAACCAGCTTAACCTGGTATAAAGAAACGTTGCATAAACCAACCCCCGCTTTTGGGCGCAGATGAAATAGAAAGTTCTATTTTGGAATTGCTAAGCTATAGGTGCTCTTCTTAAAAACATTAAAAAGAAACATGTATTTAACTTCACTTTTAATTATTAATAATAAGAATGTAATGCTTATTTTCTACATTTCATCCATACTCGTAATACTTATCATCAATTCTTTTTATGTGAAATATTGCACTAGATTCGCGATTTCAGTTAATATTATAGTATTTTTTGAAAAACAATAATTATATTGAAACATCATTGCCATGCATTAGCTGGTAAAAATAAAAACCCGGTCATAATATTGAAGTGTTTTCCTTAAATTTTAATAAAATATCTTAACATCTCCATTATAATTTTGTATTGTGCTATATACCACGTTAATTAAAGCTGCAACATTATTTAAGATAAATTGTCTTCTCGTCATAGTATTGACATTGGTACAAATGCGAAGACAAGATACGTACTTGAGTTTCCAAAGAACTGTTGTAGAGCTCCGTTCTCAGATGCCGTTTCTACACTCAGGAGGCTCATTTCTCGAGAGTCGCAAAGAGCCTTGGCCGCCGACCATGACCACTAAAACACATTTTGAATTACGAATGTTCTTTCATCAATTCTCCCCAATACACGTAATAACTAACAGTTATTAGGTACAATAGAGTATTGACCTCAAAATTTTTTATTGCAGAAATGGATAGAGCGTGCAAAATTGGGCTACCCTGATTTTTTTTCAGATTTTTTAGAGCCCGGGAACTATTTTTTAAAAAAATATTGAAAGTTCTTTTTGTGACGCCACGAGACGCCGCTTCTTAACAAAAAGATAGGACTTGCCGCCGCGTGACGTCACAAAAAGGACTTTCAATAATTATTTAAAAATAGTTCCCAGGCTCTAAAAAATCTGAAAAAAAAAATCAGGGTAGCATAACTTTGCACGCTCTATCCATTTCTGCAGTAAAAATTTTTGAGGTCAATACTCCATTAATAATACACACTTAACTTTTAGATACTGAATCTAAGGACAATTTGTGTACTTAAATTGACCCTGTTTAATTCAGTACAAAATTTGTACTGAAAAGTGCATAAAGTACTGAAAATAAGGTTTAATTCAGCCATTTAATGTACTGAATCCTAAAACGTCCTTGCTGTAAGGTGAAAATAAAAGTACTGAAAACCCATTCAGTATCTAAAAAGTTTAGTGTGTAATTAAAGTTATACTTACAGACGAGTCCGTACTGTAGTAGTACAGGTGACCGTCGATCACAGCTTCTCCCCCTGAAAAGAATGTTTTTTTTTTGTATAGATGACATCGAGTAATGTATTGTCAATTTTTCTACCTAACACGCTTTAGTATTTTGCTGCAAATCGCTGAGATTTCATTACAGTTCATATGTAAAAATTTTACTTTCAATCATAATAATAGGGAAAAGCATTATGTGACTAAATCCACAACATTTTGCAGTGATCTTTTAAAGATTTTAGAGAAATAAAAAAAAATATGAAAGGTTCTTGTTTATTTATTAAAGTAATTTTAATGCAGTAAATATTTTCAAGAAGATTACAATTTATTACAATTGTTTAATTGGTAATAATAATATTGAATCAACACAAAAATAAATTAAAAAAATAATAAATAATAATTAATAAATATAGGTGTGATATCAAAGAAAATATGAATATTATTATATATTAACATATTCAATATACGAATATTTACTCATTATTTTACTATTGTAAATCAACGGCTCAAAATGTATATTTCAGATATATATAAAAAATAATATAATATGTTATTTATTTGTTTGTTAAGGCACAATGAAGAGTACAAATCCACGTTTATGAGGGGATTGTCTTAGAGAATATTTGAGATCACCCTTCCCTTCCACCTTTTCATAGCACCCAAATTTAACATTGCGGGATATGGCCCACCACAAACCAAAAGTGCTACATCTACTCATGCATATTTACAAAAACTCATAGTATATTATTTAAAGTTTATTTTTCTCTAATATATAATTTGTAAAAATTAATTCTTAGATGATGAAAATACAATTGATTTCATATATTTTAATTTCGGACCAATTTGATGAATGCTCTGTTTTAAATATGTCTGCTATAGATTCATTTTGAATTACTTTATTTTACTGTAGGTGTATTTTACATCATTTTTTTTTAAAAATTATGATATAAAATTGTGTTTACTGCTTTTTTTTCTCTCTTGTCTTGACTTTATTATATTTGGTACATTGGTTATGTATCTGTTACTGAATAATTGAAATTGAATTTGAATCTACTCACATACACGTTCTTCAACTCGTACTTCTTCCAAACTGGAACCATTTACTCCAAACTATAAAATTTTTTTGAGAAAGTAGAAATGATTGAGAATAAGCTAAAAACAAATTTACAGCTCTTAAATCGTTTTGATTGATATTATAGATTCTTCATAACGTAATAAAAAAATAAAGTTTCATTATTAAATAATATAATCATAGATTATAGCGATTATTCCCATAATCCCCCATAACAACTCATCCCGATTACAAGACAAAAGATGACGTTTTAATTTTTAATCATTTATCAACGATATTATAAATAGTACAATATTCAACATAAAAATATAACAAAATAAGAAAACAAATTAACATTTTCAAACAAGTTAAATACAACAAAAGGCAATTATAAAAACATATTATTATAAAAATATAATATATTTAGCGTTATAAACTACAATTTTTCACTTACCAAGCACAATGCAAACAACAATACAACAATCAAAGGTCTCTGCATCTTGGTGTGCACAAAAGGGAACTGCATGGTATGAATTTCTCTTCGTACAGAGATAGAGCTTTTAAATTGAAAAGTGTGATACCAAGCATATCAATCATGTTACATAATAATTAGACTATATCATTCCATTATCTTGACATATTAATTATTAAGTGATGTAAAATTATTTATATCTATGGTAAGTACAAGACCTTTGTTCATTAAATTTATAATTATAACTCTGGAATTTCCATGACAAGTACGTTTTTAAATTAAAAATGTTGCTGAACAAACTTGCTCCTAAAGTGATAACTTTAAGATTTGATGACATCTGCATCCAATAGCAGATAATATAGTTGAACAAACGTAAGATTACCGCCGGAATTAACCGGAAGTGGAAGAATTCTGGTTAAAATATGAACGTGAAAACTATAAAATTTTGCAGAGGTTGAAATCCCTGCTATAAATAAATCTATATAAATAAAGTTTCAGGTTCAAAACTAAACTAGTAAGTTCAGAAACCTCGCACTTCCGGTGGTATTTTTACATTTGTTGAACTATACATCGTTCTTATGTACTTTTACTTCGTTAAAAATGCTTTAATTAAAAAAAAAAAATCAAAATAGGTTCTAGAGATACAAAGAGAAAAGAACTCAAGTCTGTAATGATCAAAAACTTAAAACTTATGAAAGAAATAAATTTTTAATCGCAGCTTTCGTAAATTTTTTTAAGAATGGACTTCAGTTTTATCCTATATCTAATTTAATGGTGACATGCATTAATATAATATATACAAAACATGAGTGAAAATTCATTTTTCTATAATTTTTTCATTTTGGTACCAAATTATGCTTATACTCTCAATTTCTTCATATTACTTTGAATCTGGGAACTATTTCTGATAAAAAATAAAATGAATGGACCCCCTAAAGTTGTTTGGTTTTATTAAACAATATGAACTCCAGGAAAAATTATATATTTTCAATAAATTTATACAACCATAGTTTATTTTAAGGACTCTAAAAAATCTGAAATAAATTCAGAGTGCCATAATTTTGTTCCCTTTATAAAAAGTATTCATTTCTGCAATAAAAAAAAATAATTTAGGTTCTCTATTAGAAGCTATAATAAAAAGCATAATGATTAAATATAACAAGATTATCCATATTAAGAAAATTTTATTGCTTCAATTCTCTTACATTTTTATTGAGTCATTACTCGCAGATTACACTGAAATCAAATTCAGGTCCGGTGTCCATCCAGCCGTAACTAGAAAAGGTAATGACAGCTTCTTCCAGTACGTTGACCTTCGGGTAGCCGACCTCCCAGCCGAAGTAACCGATCGGAGAACCTGAGTCGGCCCACACCCAGGTAGAGGACCCTGCCGCGCGGTACCCGGACGTCCAGAACGTTTTGTACATCAGTTGGACTGTGGACACATTTGGGCGATACGTACACTCGATTTGGGCGATATGTACATTCGATTCACGTAAAAATTGTCCGATCTTTATAATACATTCGAAACTCAAACTTTCAAGTGATTAATTTAATTGATTGGTTGATTTATTCATTGTTTTGTTAATTGATAGTTCATTCGTTAGATTAATTGATTGATTTTTTTAATTGCTTTAAAGTTGAATGTATTGATGACCCCCACAAAATGTTGAGATTGTATTAAAAAAAAAATAATCTAGATTTAGAAATTTTTAAATTGCAGTTCAGCACTAAAATTCTGGAGAAAAAGAAATTATAGTACTTTGTAAAATTCTCAATCATCATAAGGTTCAGATATTTTAATGATTCGTTCTTTTAGATTTTTTTTCTTAAGTTATTGATGGAGAAATTTTTCATTTTTCATGATATTTAATATTTACACAAGTGTATGTCTTCTAATATTTAAAAAAATAATAATATCTTATATAATCATTTTGGGGTTAAAAAAGTCTCTGACACCACTCTACCTTATAATATATAAGCTTCACTAATAATATTATTAACAAAAAAACACTGTGCTTTTTACGTAATTTTAACACTGGCAATTTTTTTAATTTTAAATATTTTAATTGAAATTTACAAACTTATATCACAGACATACTTCATGCGCATGAAGACAATGGGCGTGATTCACGAAGCAGTTAGCCAGGTTTCTAACCACGTTTAGGTTAACCACGTTTAACACGTTTAACTAGATGGTTTAACACGTAAAACAGGTATAATAGTTAAACGTGGTTAAACTGAACGTGATTAGAAACCTGGCTAACTGCTTCATGAACCGCATCCAATATTTCTAACATTTTCTAACAATATGTTCGTCTTTTTCCTCTAAATAGGAGGGAATTAGACGAAAGGAGATGATAATAAAAGATGTAATTTGTTTCATCTCGGGATATTATAACACCTCTTGGACAAGATACGTACACGAATCTCCAAAGAACTGCTTCAACGCTGCGTCCTCACCCGGTGACCCTATACTCAGAATGTCCATTCCACGGGAGTCGCAGTGCGCCTTGGCCTGCTCCCAAGTCCACTGAAACACAACTGAAAATGTACACTTTGACATCGACTGAATGTTACCTACACTTTTATTTCATTAGCATTGCTACGAAGAAAAATAAAAATGTGAAAACTTCTAATATTATATGTAATATTAATACATTTAAAAAAAAAAATGTTATTTCAGAATGGAGTATTGTCCTCAATTTTTTTTTAATGCAAAAATGGATAGAGCGTGCAAAGTTATGCTACCCTGATTTTTTTCAGATTTTTTAGAGCCCGGGAAGTATTTTTAAAAAATTATTGAAAATCCTTTTTGTGACGTCACGCGGCGACAAGTCCTATCTTTTTCTTGAGGAGCGACGTCTCGTGACGTCACAAAAAGAACTTTCAATAATTTTTTAAAAATAGTTCCCGGTCTCTAAAAAATCTAAAAAAAATCAGGGTAGCATAATTTTGCACCCTCTATCCATTTCTGCAATAAAAAAGTTGAGGACAATACTCCATTAGGTAGATAATTAAAATACTTACAGAATGACGTGAAGTGTATTTGCAGTGCATGGAACTATATTTTATTAAAGTTTAATTTAACTCGTTTTTGACGTTGTTCTTAGCTCAAATATTCAATTTACGATGAATTTTTAAATGTATATTTTTTAAATTTATTAACTAATATATAAATATGAGTAATTTCATTATTTTCAATACTGCTCACAGGGTAAGTATATACCTTCAAACGGTCTCTCTCTCCCTCTCTCTCTCTCTCTCTCTCTCTCTCTCTCTCTCTCTCTCTCTCTCTCTCTCTCTCTCTCTCTCTCTCTCTCTCTCTCTCTCTCTCTCTCTCTCTCTCTCTCTCTCTCTCTCTCTCTAGTTCATATTTTCTTTGAATGCTGTCTCATTCCCATCTATATACATTTAGTTCTAAAGTTCCATTAATTAAAGTTATATACTTACAAAACCATCAGTACTGTAATAGTACAGGTGACCGCCGATCACAGCTTCTCCCCCTGCAATGTTATTGTTAATTTACGACGTTTAGTTAACATAAAACTTACAGGAAATTTTTCATTATATGTTGTTCATATAGAGAGGCCATAAGTCTTAGATTTTATACATTGGATTTTTTTAAATTTGTTGAAATATCTGACACTGTTAAAATCGTGTTGTGAAATTATATTCATGTAACGCTATAACGTGTAACGTGACCGGGAACTATTTTTAAAAAAAGTGTAGAAAGTACAGAGAAAGTGACGCCTCTATATATAAACGTCTCTCTTAATAAAAAATATAGGGACTATAATATGAAAGGAACGTGGGTTCAAACCTAACCTCGACAAAATTTTTTAGCAATAATGCCTTCGTCCTCTAAATAATCTGGAAAAATCAGAGTGGCATAAATTTGCACACTCTATTCATTCTTGCAATAATAATTGTAAATGTCGATACTCTATTGCTTAGCCATTTTTGTTCATACCCAGCATAGTATGCTTAAGATTAATTTACTATAACTTTTTAGTTATTTAAAATATACAGTGTGAGGTGAAAAAAGCATGTAATAATTTTACTCACAAATACGTTCTTCTGGTTGTGCATTTTCCAAACTGGCTCCATTTACTCCAAACTATAACAAAAATTATGTATGAAAAGACGAAGGAAATTTTAATTAAAATAATTTATTTCTTAACATTTTGTTAGTAGACTAGCCATTATAGTAAAAAGTATTTAGCTTTTTATTCATTTTAATTTTATTTTTTCATTTTTATTCTCCTTGTGTTTTTTCCTTCGATTTTGCATAATTTGTAATAAAAGAAAAAACAGAGAAAATTATGAATTCATGAATGTCTTTTATTTTGAATTGTTGGAAATATTTTCTACATTTCATCTCAACGTTGAGCGATGAAAAAATATTATTATTATTTGTGATGAACCTTCTGTACATGAAACATAAGGTTCATCACAAATAATCGATTCTTTCTGATTGTATATTTACGAACACACCTAATATATTATGTTTTTGAGGTAATAAGTAATAATTAATAAGATTTAGGTTTAGAATGATTGAATATTTCATCTACAGGAATATTAGTAACAGATAAAGTTATTAATTTGTTTATCATTGGTAAAAAAAAAAAAAGAAAAAAAAAACTAATCATTATTATTATTGAAAATTGTTAGAAAATTATAAAAAAAATGCTAAAAACAATCTCAAAAAGCTACATATATCTAAATATAAAATTTATTATATAATTTTTAATTGGTGTTATATTTTATTCAATAATTACCAAGCACACTGCAAGCAGCAGTACAGCAGTCAATGCTCTCACCATCTTGTAAAAAAACTAGTGCTGTAATTATTTTTTGTGCAGAGCTTTTATATGGAAGAGTCCATGTAATAATTAGAGAACAAAGGTGCATATTATTATCTTGACACAACGATAATGATGAATTAATATTTTTATTTATTGAAACTACCTTTGTTCATTTAATACATGCATTTATTATCAAGGGATTTACCTAAAATAATGTTAAAGATTAATGCAGCACTCTTCGTCAGACAGTTCAAGGTACTAAAAATGTGATAGAAAAGATTGAAGTCCATTCGTTAAAAGATTCACAAAAGATGTAAATACCATCTTTATATTTATAATTATTGCTTTCCTATATATATACTATATATAAAAAAGTATACATTATGTATTTGAGAAATAATTTTGACATTTAACTCAGTTAGACAAATTGTTAAAGTAGGAGAATTAAGCATGTCTCGTATGGAAAAAAAAATGTCTGTAATTTTTTGCAGTGGTGTGAATCATTTTATGATTTTTTAAACATTGAACTTATGTTACCTTCCCCTTAATTAATAAGGCTATTAATAAAATTTTCATTTAGCAGTAAAACTTAAAAGGTTAGTACCAATACGTAATTTTAAATTTGCAAACACAACTTATTTAAAGAGTAACAATTTGCCACAAAAAATTGCTTAATTCGTATATAATCTTACGTTCTCCCAATCGTATCTTGGTAATAAATGATAGGACAAAGGTTGATGACGTCAAGATAGATGTTCCCCATTCTTACAATTATCCATACTCTGTTACAATCAGCTAACAACAGCGTGCCCAGCTGGTCTCTTCTCAGTGACGACACGCAATCGCTGGTCTACCGACTCAGTGGAAACGTGGAGAGTTCCCGCGATGACGTCAGAGGCGCCGTCCACATGCCCACCGTCTTCTCCTTCCTACCACATCTCCTGGACTCGCCTGGTAGTCTGAAACCTGCCTTCCAATTGTCCAGTATGAGGGAACAAGGTGAAGGGGGTTGCATGGAAATTGGGATAAATTTGGGAGGGGAGCACACTAAATTTTTAGATGCTGAATTGGTTTCAGTACTTTATGTCAGTACAAAATTGTTCCAATTTCGTCTTACATCCAGCACTTTTGACCTATAAAACACTTAATCCAAGTACAAATTTGGTACTGAAAAAAGAGAGTCAATATTTTGTACTTTTTTTGACTCTCTTTTTTCAGTAACAAATTTGTACCTGGAATAAGTATTTTATAGGTAAAAAGTGCTGGATGTAAGACGAAACTGGAAAATTTTGTACTGACTGGAGCAATTTTGTACTGACAAAAAGTACTGAAAACCAATTCAGCATCTAAAAATTAGTGCTATAAGGTCCTTGCATATAAAGAAATTTTAAGCTCTATTCAATTGCAGACTTATTTTGTTCACTATTGAAATACAAAGATTATGTACAACATATGTGTGTACACTCGTCGCCTTGTAAAATTTCCCACTTGCAGCCTTGTTAATCATATATCACCATGCCCTGTGTTATTCTTATTGAGTATGGTGATTAACAAGGCTGCAAATAGACATTTCCTGAGGCGATGACTGTATATATAACGTTTCTTATTTGCACCCCCTGCAGTGACGATGGTTCTGGGAGTGCCCACGGTGCGGCGCGAGGAGCGCAACTACTTGGTGAACACTCTGAACAGCCTCTTCTACGCGATGGCACCGGACGAGGAGGAGGACGCTCTGGTGATTGTCTTCATTGGAGAGGTACAGTATCAGGCAAACGTAATGTCATTTTTTGTGGAGGAACACTTGCCTCGAGAGGTACAGTATCAGGCAAACGTAATGTCATTTTTTTGTGGAGGAACACTTGCCTCGAGAGGTACAGTATCAGGCAAACGTAATGTCATTTTTTTGTGGAGGAACACTTGCCTGGAGAGGTACAGTATCAGGCAAACGTAATGTCATTTTTTTTGTGGAGGAACACTTGCCTGGAGAGGTACAGTATCAGGCAAACGTAATGTCATTTTTTTGTGGAGGAACACTTGCATGGAGAGGTACAGTATCAGGCAAACGTAATGTCATTTTTTTTGTGGAGGAACACTTGCCTGGAGAGGTACAGTATCAGGCAAACGTAATGTCATTTTTTGTGGAGGAACACTTGCCTGGAGAGGTACAGTAGCAGGCAAACGTAATGTCATTTTTTTGTGGAGGAACACTTGCCTGGAGAGGTACAGTAGCAGGCAAACGTAATGTCATTTTTTGTGGAGGAACACTTGCCTCGAGAGGTACAGTATCAGGCAAACGTAATGTCATTTTTTGTGGAGGAACACTTGCCTGGAGAGGTACAGTAGCAGGCAAACGTAATGTCATTTTTTTGTGGAGGAACACTTGCCTGGAGAGGTACAGTAGCAGGCAAACGTAATGTCATTTTTTGTGGAGGAACACTTGCCTGGAGAGGTACAGTAGCAGGCAAACGTAATGTCATTTTTTTGTGGAGGAACACTTGCCTGGAGAGGTACAGTAGCAGGCAAACGTAATGTCATTTTTTGTGGAGGAACACTTGCCTGGAGAGGTACAGTAGCAGGCAAACGTAATGTCATTTTTTTGTGGAGGAACACTTGCCTGGAGAGGTACAGTATCAGGCAAACGTAATGTCATTTTTTGTGGAGGAACACTTGCCTGGAGAGGTACAGTATCAGGCAAACGTAATGTCATTTTTTTGTGGAGGAACACTTGCCTGGAGAGGTACAGTATCAGGCAAACGTAATGTCATTTTTTTGTGGAGGAACACTTGCCTGGAGAGGTACAGTATCAGGCAAACGTAATGTCATTTTTTTGTGGAGGAACACTTGCCTGGAGAGGTCAATGTCATATTTTTTAACGAAGCATTGACATGTATCGTAAGTAAAAGCAGGAAAATTTGTATACAAGGACCAATGGACAACCTACATGAAAATTTTTATTGCAGAAATGAATAGAGGGCACCAAATTATGCTATTCTGAATTTTTTCCAGATTTTTTTGAGACCCGGAACTATTTTTTAAATAATTATTGAAAGTTCTGTAAGTTAATTTGGCACCCCTGAATCCTTAATAAAAAGGATAGGACCGAGATGCCTATTGACGCCTCCAGGGGGCGTTACTGTACATTCAATAATTATTTAAAAATAGTTCTGGGTTTCAAAAAAATCTGAAAAAATTCAAAGTATATAGCATAATTTGGTACCCTCTATTCATTTCTGAACTAAAAAAACTTTTACATGTAGGTTGTCCATTTCAATATTATAATTATATAACAGTAGGTCTGTAAAGTAAAAAAATGCTCCATCAAATAAAAATAAGGTACCAGATGAACTCTTTAATATTCAAGGACCGATGGTGCATCTGATTCCTGATGAACTGTTTAAAAAAAAATATGTTAAAAATTATTTTCTGAACTTCATTGTAATGTTTTAATGTAATATATTATTTATTTATTTATTTATTTATTTATTAATTTTTTTATTTATTTATTTATTTATTTATTTATTTATTTATTTATTTATTTATTTATTTATTTATTTATTTATTTATTTATTTATTTATTTATTTATTTATTTATTTATTTATTTATTTATTTATTTATTTATTTATTTATTTATTTATTTATTTATTTATTTATTTATTTATTTATTTATTTATTTATTTATTTATTTATTTATTTGTAATGAATTAATTTGAGAAAAAGAAAAGAAAGAAACGTTCTACATTCTGCTTTTTTTTTTAGAGTTATATATTTTATAATCGTCGTGCAGCTTATATTTTGAGACAGCGTAATTTTTTTTTTTTTTTTTTTTTTTATTTATAGACCGACTACTTATCTTATACCTCTCCAAAAAATTGCATATTTGATCCATTATAACAAATTTCCTCAAATAAGGCTTTTTATTACAGGATAAAATTTAAGAGTATGATTATTATAGTAACAATAGTGTATAACAAATTAATGATTTCTTACTTTAGCTTAATATTATTTCAGACTGACATATTTAACGTGATGAAAATTGTTAAAGAACTACAATCCAAGTAAGTATAATGTGAAATTAAATTTTAAATAATTAATTATTACACAGTTTTATTGCTTAAACACTCAATAAAATGTGTGCGCCTTTTATAAGTATGCAACTTTTTTAAAAATAAAATATAATATAAAATTAATCATTTTAGGAAAATTTTATGAGAGCAATATTTCTAATATATTTATACATACAGTGAATACGGTCAATCCTCACATTTAGTATAGTCCGTTCAGTATAAGGTTGATCTGACGTCATGAAAAATATAATTATAATGGTATATATAGGCGTGTGACATCAAACTAACCACCTGAATGGACCATATAATTATCTACATAAGTGTTTGAAATATACGTAGAAGGGTTTAATTGGTAATTTCAGCAAAATTTCTTTTCCTCCCACTTATTAGCAAATTTGTTAGCTGTTAGCTATACAGTGGCGCTCTCATATTATGCCATTTGAATTGCATGGTGGCCACAATTGTGAACTACACTTTTTAACTTCCAATTTTCGTCTAAGTTAGTGAAAGGCAAGAACAATCAACGCTGGCGTTGGGTATTTTTTTCAATAGAGGCTTTAATTCTTCCCCGGCGGGAAAATTTTCTCCATAAGCCACCGTGTTAGAAAATTTGATTTTTTTCTTAGTATATGTCAAAGCTAGTGATTTGAAATTATTTCCTATACTTCTCCATTTAGGGGTCTTCTGATAATCAATCAAGAACTTATGTTCGTCTAAATTATTTTTGTAATGCGTGCCAAAAAAAAAAAAAAAAAAGAAAGCAATTTCAAGTTTTTTTTAACATAAGTTTGGATAGGACGGTAGGAACATCGCAAAATCAGGGTGCCTCTGTACAAGATAGAAATTATGACGTCATTATGATCTGAACCATTAGTATTCAAATTCTCTGATATGACCTTTATTTGACCTTGCAGGTTTCCCTCTCAGCTGGCCTCCGGCCTTCTTGAGGTCATCTCACCCCCCACCTCGTACTACCCTGATTTCACGAACCGAACCCCGATGACTCACGGGGACACACCCGAACGTTTCCGATGGCGCACGAAGCAAGCTCTCGACTACGCGTTCTTGATGGCGCATGCGCACACGCGTGGCACGTTTTACACGCAGCTCGAGGATGATATTGTAGCCAGGCCAGAGTTCATCACAGCCATGGTCAAGGCCGCAGTGAAGAGGAACTTGAAGAGAAAACCGTGGTTTGTCATGGACTTTTGTCATCTCGGCTTCATAGGTGGGTAAAATTCAAGATTAATATACAGGAGGATGGCTTTTACTTTTAAAGTCCACTCCACCCGTGTTTTTCACATTGGCTGCAAGGAATAATTGTCACCTAACGCCAATTAACATTTAATCAATCGACTTTCTTTAACACATCATGTTTTCAGCGTATTTGATTTACTAGCTGCTCTATATAAACTGCATGCATGGTTATCGGTATATATATACTGGGGAATTTTTGAAGGTTAAAAAAAGATAAAAAGTAAACGAGAACAATATATACTTCCTAAAAGTACAGTCGTTACCTCGAAAAATTTCTAATTTTGGCCTTGTTAATCACCATGCTTCGTTACATGGTGATTAACATGGCTAAAAATATGACATTTTATAAGGAGACAAATATACCATTCTATATAGCCAAAGCCATCTTATTAATGTTTGTTCATAGGTAGAACTGCTTTTTTTTAAAAAAAAAAAAAAAAAAAAAACACTTATGATATCACATTGGAAAATAATATATTATGTTCGATCCGCACACGAAAATACTCAAATTTGATTAACAAATTAAATATCTTTCACCCTGAAATTAGGCAACTTGTTAAGCAAGAAAACAGAGCGGGTTGCAGATGCAGCAGGGGCGTATAATCTTATACATGGCTAACCTTAGGGCTATATTATAACCTTATTTTTTTTATAATTGATTACAAAATTAAAACGAGTTCGTGAAATAGCTCACAGTGTAATAAAGCAACTAAAAAAAAAAAAAAAAGAAAACGTAAGGTGTGTCTATCGTGATGATATTTACCTGTACAGGTTTTTAATTCATGAAATAATTATGCATTTACGAACAGAGCGAGTAATATTAAACTAATATCTATATTTATATTACATCTTTCTGCGTCAAACTAAGCAATGGAGTATCGACCTCATTTTTTTTTATTGCAGAAATGAATAGATGGTACGAAATTATGCTACTCTGAATTTTTTCAGATTTTTTTGAAACCCGGAACTATTTTTAAATAATTATTGAAAGTCCTGTGATTTCAGTTGGCACCCCTGCAGCCTTAATAAAAAGGATAGAGACTGGACGCCTATTGACGCCTCCAGGGGGCGTGGCCGCACTTTCAATAATTATTTAAAAATAGTTCCGGGTCTCAAAAAAAATCTGAAAAAATTCAGAGTAGCATAATTTGGTACCCTCTATTCATTTCTGCAATAAAAAAATTTCATGTATGTTGTCCAAATTGTATCTAAATTTGTAACAATGTTCCAGGCAAGATGTTCCACTGTTCCGACGTTCCCTGGCTCATACAATTTCTGCTTATGTTCCACACTGACCAGCCCGTGGACTGGTTGCTGGACAGTCTCATCACCACGCGATCTTGTGGGCCCGCCATGAACCACGTGAGTACATTTCACGTACCTAACATCCTAGTGTTACCAAGGACTTTTTTTTGTTATCAAGTGGGGATCTGAAAGCAAGGCTATAAGACCCGAGTCTGCTTTCTTTACTCTGCTATGTGAATGGGCCTAAGTTATGGTTTGTTTCGATTATTTAGAAAATGTTAACTGCTAATGTTGTAGCTTTTTGCCTAATTGAGGATAGGTACCTATCTGATAGGATAGCTGAAGCTATCACACTAAATTTTTAGATGCTGAATTGGTTTTCAGTACTTTTTGTCAGTACAAAATTGCTCCAGTCAGTACAAAATTTTCCAGTTTCGTCTTACATCCAGCACTTTTTACCTATAAAACACTTATTCCAAGTACAAATTTGGTACTGAAAAAAGAGAGTAAAAAAAAGTACAAAATATTGACTCTCTTTTTTCAGTACCAAATTTGTACTTGGATTAAGTGTTTTATAGGTCAAAAGTGCTGGATGTAAGACGAAATTGGAACAATTTTGTACTGACATAAAGTACTGAAACCAATTCAGCATCTAAGAATTTAGTGTGATTATACCCCCTATTCTACGTGTCTCTAATGTCCATATCACGGGTGAGTATTGCAAAAAATATAAGCAGTCAAACGCGTTAGTCTTCAGGTGATACATTTCTTGTTGCAAAAATCATTAAATCTATTACGTTAATTAATAATTACATTAATTCTTTTAAAAAATGGCAATCCATCCATAAAATATTTTATGGCATTGCTATATAAATTTGCATGTATCCATTGTTCTAGTTACTTTACCTGTAATTAGTGCACGTGTTCACAGAGCACGTGTCAGGCAGAGAAATCCCAGCTGTGGGTCAGGCACCACGTCTCTCTGTTCCAACACGTGGGGTTATACTCGTCACTACAGGGAAAGTTCCAGCCACTTAGGATCAGCACCCAGTGGGTCAGGAAAAATAACCAATGGGAGCCTCAACCACCTGACGATAAGTCCTAACCGTATTGTCATCGGTACTATTGTGTCTGCAGTATCTATATTATGTGTATCGATAGTGCATGGTAAATACAAAGGTGCTAGCAAAATTTGTCTTTGAACTAAAAAGTATTTTATTATGTCAATTACGTAGGACTTGCTGGATTGACATTATAATAACTTTTGTTGCAGAGATGAATAGAGGGCACAAAAAAAAAAAATAATGATACTCTGATTTGTTCAGATATATTGTTCTGATTTTAAATTTATAGTTATTGAAAGTTTGGTCACGCGCCTTTTAGGGGTGTGTTAGATTTCTTTTTAAAAGCAAAGTTGCATAATTTTGTATATACCTTCTATTCAGGTATGCAATAAAAAAGATTATACGTTTAATTACTTTTGAGCTGCTTATATATATTTATATATATATATATATATATATATATATATATATATATATATATATATATAAATGTGTGTTTGTGTATCAACTTCAGCCCAGCATTGTCTTGCAATGATTGTTTGAAAATGTTATAATCTATGTAGCAAAATATTGTTTATAATTTGTTAATATTTAAGCATTTTTCATTGTTAATTCGTAATGAGATATTAGAATGTGAAAATTTTAGTGGCTTAATCGAAAGAAGGAGTAAAAGTATGATACTGTGAATTTTTTCAGATTTTTCTGAGACCGGGAACTATTTTTAAAAAAATAGACTTTCAATAATACCCCTTCTTTCGATTAAGCCACTAAAATTTTCACATTCTAATATCTCATTGAGTATAATGATTAATAAAATGTTTGAACTTAAATTATTATTTATTTAATCCTTATAATATATTATATATACAACTAGTGGAATACGAGGAATAAGCGAAATAAATAAATGTGATTTTTCTTGTGAAGCATAAAATCTTAAAAATGTCATAGTAAGGTTCATTTAATGCAATTGATTTTAAATTAAACATAAAACTACACCTGCTGTTCTGCTGTTAATAAACTACACACAAAATAATACAAAAATTGATTGTCTTATAAATTAATTCGAGTCCTGCTACGTTTTTACATTATTTGTATAGAAGGCTCTATTTTAGTCTATATTGAATTCTTCTCCTGCATTTGACTTGAAACTGAAAATAAATGCATCATATAATTCGTCCAATAACATCTTTCAAGTAGGTTACTTTAATTATCTTCCAATTATTTTTTCTCATTAATTTAATTAATTTTTTAATTTAATTGTTCTGTTGAAACAGCTATTATAGATTCTTAATGATATCACGATCATGAGGTACTAATTAGAATGCAGACTAAATAAAAATTTAAGAATTTCAATGCATGTAAAAATATGTTATTAACCGGGCTATAATTAAAAAATCTTGAACAATTTAGAATAATTTATTTCCATGTACATTTTTTTTTTTTATAAAATATCAAAATTTTAAATTTTGCTGTATAAATATTAATAAATAAATATTGAATATTTGCTGTAACACCAAGTGATCTGATTTCAATTTATTTGATAAGAATCTAAAAAAAAAAAAAAATCTTGCGCGGTAATTGTTGTGTTTTAACTGCAAAGAGCGAGTAAAACGTGCGCAGAAACGTTGCGCAGTGGTTGTATAACAGGAAGTCAAATTAACTTTTCTTTAGTAGCAAACGAACATCCTTGAGTTAGAAAATGGAGGCCAAATCGGCTGGTAACAGGTTTCTTTTCTTTATTTTACGGGCAATGACTGCTTGGTCCTTAGATCCGAAGTATCAATCAATTTCAATTCTGTAATAAACCAGTAAAATGCAGGAATCATGCAAAATATAAAATATATAAATTTAATTTATATAATATTACAATTCACATGCCACCATATGCTTGGAAGTGCACATCACGTCTCCAATACCGTAGTAAGTCTGTTTGGTAACAAGGTTGATCTGCCTTGTAACAGCCACGCAATCCTCCACAGAAAGCTTTGAGACAAACTTGCTGGGTTCGTCAGGTCGCCAACTGTCACTGGTTAGGTTCAAAGACGTTCCTTCCCATTGAAAATTCTGTACGTTTTTATTGTTATTGTATATGGCTGAGGTCCAGTAGTCAAAATATGATGTTTTTTCTGCAAAAAGAAAGTAAAAAAATAAATGAGTTGAAATAAATTGAATTTCATCCTTTGATTAATTTTAACATCTCTATGCTATATACCATTTTCAAGAGAAAAAATATATGATGTATATAATATAAATGTAAATAAATATAATAAGTATAATATATAAATAAAATAATGTAAATAATTTTTTTCGTCTAATGGACAACATACATGAAAAAATTTTATTGCAGAAATGAATAGAGGGTACCAAATTATGTTACTCTGAATTTTTTCAGATTTTTTTGAGACCCAGAACTATTTTTAAATAATTATTGAAAGTGCGGCCACGCCCCCTGGAGGCATCAATAGGCGTCCAGTCTCTATCCTTTTTATTAAGGATTCAAGGGTGCCCACTTAAATCACAGTACTTTCAATAATTATTTAAAAATTGTTCCGGGTCTCAAAAAAATCTGAAAAAATTCACAGTAGCATAATTTGGTACACTCTATTCATTTCTGCAATAAAACTTTTTCATGTATGTTG
This sequence comes from Siphlonurus alternatus, assembly GCA_949825025.1. Classification (NCBI taxonomy): domain Eukaryota; kingdom Metazoa; phylum Arthropoda; class Insecta; order Ephemeroptera; family Siphlonuridae; genus Siphlonurus; species Siphlonurus alternatus. Next base: position 27,942,675 of record OX463783.1, on the reverse strand, counting down.
TCCTTTGTGCATGAATTACAGTATAAGATTTATACCCTAGTTGAAAATTTCTGTCTTTAACTCATTCTTTTTATGTCTAAACCTAATATTTTTACCTCGAAATCACACATAATCTTTTTTTCTCTTTGCTCAAAGTGAAGATGAAATGAAGACAATATTCCTAAAATTTTATGCTCAAGAAAAGAAAAAGACGTAATCTACAGTATATATATATATATATATATATATATATTTAATATTTTTTTTCTGTAAAATGGTGCAAAATAGAAATTAGACGAGGAGAGAGCTTTAATTGCGAATAAAAGATGAAATTTATTTCTCGGGCTTTTATTTACCAGTACAAAAAACGCTTCTTAAAATGCTTGTTGAGTCACTCCCGATATAAATAACTATAATTTCCTAATAAATAATACGCGGGGATGGTATGAATTTCAAATACATTTGACTTAATTAAGCACTGGACTTCTTACTTGGATCTTCTCGTCGGAAGAGATACTTGGCAATGTTGTAGCTCTCAGCCTTCGTCTCCAGTCCTAGAAGTTTCATTTTATAGTTCTTGCAAAATGTCTCGGCACTCTTCTTTGATGTCTGGAACCAAAAAAATGCATCTACAGGTACAATAATATAGGTTATTTATTGAGAAAAAAATGTCAATTGATGACCTCTCTATTATAATTATGTTCTAAAATAAAATAGTAAAATTACGTACCTTTTCTTTTTTAAACATATAGCATCCTGTCTGTAATTTTACCGTACAATTATCTGAAAGAAATATTATTTAATTAATTTATAATACATTTATCATTTTTAAAGCTTTATTTTAATTATTTACTTTCTCGTATGTCCAGCCTGTCTACTCATGAGTATAGAATCTGTAGATAAGGGACGGAGGGCGGACAAAAAAGGCCGGAGCTCATGCATACACCCTCGGGTGCTCGACAACCCTTTATAGAATGAAAGGTGTTTGCTCTGCATAATAAATAATAATGGACAACATACATGAAAAATTTGTATTGCAGAAATGAATAGAGGGTACCAAATTATGCTACTCTGAATTTTTTCAGATTTATTTGAGACCCAAAACTATCTTCAAATAATTATTGAAAGAGCGGCCACGCCTCCTGGAGGTGTCAATAGGCGTCCAGTCTCTATCCTTTTTATTAAGAAGTCAGGGGTGCCAACTGAAATCACAGGAATTTCAATAATTATTTAAAAACAGTTCCGGGTCTCAAAAAAATGTGAAAAAATTCAGAGTAACAAAATTTGATGCCCTCTATTCATTTCTGCAATAAAATTTTTTCATGTATGTTGTCCATTAGGGAGTTTTAAGCCGGTAGACCTTAATTTTTAATATTAATTATTATAATAATTTTCCATTATAACTTGAACTACATTATTTTGTCAGTATGAAGATGAAATTTTCTTGTAATGTATTTAAAATTTTATACAAAATTGTATCATGTAATACAGAGGCTTGAAAATTACTATTTAGAAAATAATGAAATAAGTATCTTAATAAGGTGTGAACAAATCAATTCATGATTAAAGTAAATATGTTAAGGGTAAGGTAACGCCACCAATGTTAAAAAAATCCCTCACACAAAAATTATGAAAAAAATTTAAAATGTTCTCCTCTACACCCCCTATCAGTAGCTAAAATATCAGGTATACAAATACGAACTAGTTTTTGAGTTATGAGTTTTTAAAGTTGACTTTTTTAACATGGAAGTTTCATTTCCCCATGTTAAAGTAGGCAACTTTAAAAATTCATAACTCAAAAACTATATCGTATTAATGTACCTGATATTTTAACCACTGATGGGGGGTGTAGAGGAGAACATTTTAATTTTTTTTTAGAAATTTTGTGTGAGGGATTTTTTTTTAACATTGGTGGCGTTATCTTACCCTTAACAAGAAAAAAAATTCAAACTTACCTGTTTCAGACTCTTGTATTTGTCGTACTGTGCACTAAAAGAAATCGCGCGGATTTTAATTAATTTATATTTAAGAATATCAAGTGATGTTCAAAAATTTTGGAAGTGGAAATGTTCCTTCAGAAAATTCTATTTTATTCTTTTTTGACTAAACTGGTTGTAAGCAACGTTCCTTTATACAGGTTAAGTCACTGATTGGACCAATGTTAAAGGTCTTAGCCAATCACGTTCAATTATTTTTGGCCACATCGTGCCGCGAAACTTTGAATGCGCCCATCATGCAATGCTATTTTTGAAATTTCGCGGTACAATGGGGCCTGAAAATTTAACGAAATTGACGCACGAAATGCGTGCGTGTCTTAACCTGTATAAAGAAACCTTGGTTGTAAGTAAAAAGAGGGTGAATGCAGTTCAGACAGTTGTAAACAATGCATTTTGGATTTTAAAGTTTCCGTAATTTACTGCAGTGTTGTGACTTTTTTTCTCATTATGAATTTGCATGCAAGTGTTCAGATGAACACATATTTATTTATTTCGTGTCTATTAACATTTAGAAGAAAATATCAGAGTCAATACACTCTTAAACGAGTACTCAAAGCCTGTAGGTTGAAAGTAAAACCTATAACACTAATATGGATTTTGGTTGAGAGGAGTAAGGTTACTGGATGACGATGGCGGGGCGAGAAAAGCGCACTTGCAGTTAAAATCGTATATATGGCAGCTATATTAGCGAGGAAAAATTGCTTTCCTGCAACGATTTAATCGCGCCGCGATTTTTTCTCGCAAATATGGCCACCATATACGGTTTCACTGCAAGTATACGCTTTTCTCGCCTCGCCAAATTTATAAGCCTATAGCGTGACATCGTATGCTTAATAGTTAAAATAGCTTGATGTATTAAGCCTGTATTACACCATACAATTTTGCATACAATTTTTCCTTGTAAGAAAATTTTATCTACACACAAACAAATATGGAGTTCAAGTTTTCTTGTGAGGAAAAATTGTATGCAAAAGTTAGAAAAAAGTGTAATACCGGCTTTACACGATACAATTTTGCATACAATTTTATTTTTCCTTGCAAGAAAATTTCATCTACATAGAAAACAAATGGAGATCAAGCATATTATAGTTCAGTGAGTTCAAGTTTCTTTTTAAGGAAAAATTGTATCATGTAATATCGGCTTTAATAAGGATATATGTATAGTATTTTGAGATAATATACCAGGTTTGTACATTTTTTGTTGACATAGTTTTTGTCAACAAACAAATCAGGATCATAAAAAGTAAAGTATTGTTTCTTCATCACGACACAGTCTGACATGCAAGCAAAGTGAGAGTCCTTCTTCATCATCTCGTCCTGCCAATCTGCCAATCAGAACTGACTTAAATTAGTGCGCGGGAAATTTGAAAAATTACATCTTCAACTCATCCTTTACAGGTCTAAACCTAATATTTTTATCTCTAAATCACATCTTATTTCCTCTTTGCTCAAAGTGAGGATAAAATGGAGACAATATTTCTAACATTTTATGTTCAAGAAGAGGAAAATAGACGTCATTTCTCCTCTAAAATTGTGCAAAATAGTAGGGAATTAGACGAGGAAATAGCTTAAAGGAGGGGAACCGCTTCAGCTTTTATATTTTTAATGTTTTATAAATAATGTCAAACTTAACTTGTGACCAAAAAAATAGTCACCACCCTCCTCCTTCCACCAGTACAGCAGTTGACATTTAAAAAGCGCGCCGAAGAAAATTGGGGCATATGACGTCAAGATCGACGATTGGTTGCGCTTGACCTATCATGGCGCTTTACGTCATAAGCCCCAATTTTCTTTGGCGCACTTTTTGAAAATCAACTGCTGAAATGGTGGAAGGAGGAGGGTGGTGACCATTTTTTTGGTGCACAAGTAAGTTTGACATTATTTATAAAACATTAAAAATATAAAAGCTGAAGCGGCTCTCCTCCTTTAATAGTGAATAAAAGATTAAATTTATTTTACTCGTCAAGAAATAATGAACACGTTAGCAATGTACAAAACCTTCATGAAATTTCTTATTGCATTATTTGGATAAAGTACCTCAATTTATGTATTTTCAGTATTTTTCAGATTTTTTCAACCATCTAAAGGCGGATTCACATGGCGATTTCTAGCCTGCGACGCGAAGCAAATAATGCGCACTTGCTGTAACATCCATTGGCGGCCATATTGGGCGATTAAAAAAAAAAGAGAATCGTAATTTAACGCAATATTCGCCGTTTCAGATGGCGACAACGGCGATGTGACGCGATTTTGTCACACAAGCTGTGAAATCCTATGCGGCGAGCGAATTCGCCAGGTTGCGGCAGCGAAATCGCGTTAGTTGCGATGCTCTTTTTCTTTTAATCACCAAATATGGCCGCCAATGGATGTTACAGCAAGTGCGCATTATTCGCTTCGCGTCTCATATGATAGAAATCGCCATGTGAATCCGCCTTTTTGTAACAAAATCACGTCGCATCGCCGTTGTCGCCATCTGAATCCGCCTTAACACCCTTAAAATATATAGAGGGTAAAGACACTGTGACGTCATTGTCACGCAAAGTCTTTCTCTCTGCTTATATGTATTAAATAGTTACATGATTATGACGTCACAGCGTTTTATAGCAAAATTTTAAAGGTTCAAAAATATAAAAAAATGACTTAATCCAAATATACAATAAAAAAATTACTGAATGTTCAAACTTAATTTAAGACTTTCATTTTTATTAATTTTCATTTTTAGAATATGCATGATTTTCAGGCAGCCTCCATGCGCGCCGCCATAACGTACGTACAGCAGATGCGCACAGTGTTATTTAAATGGAGAATATAAAATTGAATAACTGTCTTAAAAATTGATGTAAGACTAAATGGAAAATTTTAGTGTGATAAGTAAACAAAATTTTAATAATCTCTCCCCGCAACGCGCAAATTTCTCCCCTTTTCTTGTTCTTTTATTAGGAATTTCTTTACCTGCTTACCGGCTTTCGCTAGGCCTTTATACGTACGTAATGGTGGCAAAACAGCTGGAGTGGAGGGGTCGATGAACATTGTCTATACTATTAAGGGATTTAAGGGTGAGCTTCTAAATAATGAAAAGTTTCCATTAATATTAAATTAAATGCAAGAAAAAATCAAACATTTAAAAGAAACTTCACATGCTGGATGTAAATAGTAATAATATAAAGTATTATAAAATAATTAAGTTACATAATTTAACAGTAGTGTAGAAAATTAAGAGTATTATACAGAGTATATTTTTTTAATTTTTTAATCAAACCCTATTGGGTACTTCTATTTACTAATTACATACATATACTACTTTGAAACCCCGAACCTTCCGAAACCCTAACTTGAGCGTTTCGCGGGCTCTTCCGGAACGAGGGCGGCCACGGCCTTGCAAATCCATCCCGGCAATTGCCTGTGACTGAGGGAAACGTGGAAACCTCAGCCAGGATGGACGCTACAGCTTTTGTCAATGAACCGGAAGTGCAATGGTCCAAAGCCAGGGGAACCACATAGTGGAAAAGCGCAACGTTTTACCCCTGGGTGGGAAACGTGGTTTTTGTTGAAAATGGTCACCCATCCAACTACTAACCACGCGCGGCGTTGCTTGACTTCGGTGATCTGACGAGACCCGGTCAAGCGCACTGCGCCACACCTCCCACATACAGAGTATGTCATGGTTAACCTTTCTTCTATCTAAAGAAACCTATGGACTTTTACTTCGATATTTCCAGCTAAGTCAGTATAATATTTAACAAACCTTTGGTTTTTTGGATAAAACAATCACACTTAACTGTAACAGGGTAGAACATCTGGAAGGATAAAAAAATTTAATCGTTTGATTTTTTTCCCCTAAAAAAATGAAAACAATTTAAATAATACAAAATAAAGTGTAATTATGTTATGAAATATATTATCCTCTGCTAATTATATTTAAGAATTCTCTTAATTATCCATTTTATTAAATTTTTCTCATGACGTGAGCGATTGAGATTTAAAATATTATTGAAATTTAAAATATAATGGGTACGATTCACAAAGAAGTTAGCCAGGTTTCTAACCACTTTCAGCTTAACCACGTCTAACTATACCTGTTTTACGTGTTCAACAACTCTGGCAGCTATTATGTAAGGTAGATATAACACGAATCATCCGTTTGACGTAGTTCCCTTTCATTAACATGTAAATGTAAATCTTAGCACTTTCATACTTTCATAAACATTTTGAATTTTTTTTTTCAGAGGTAGATTTTAGTGCCTAAAAGCCATACAAAAAATTTCAAAACAATTTAACGAGAATTTGTTTTTTTAATTAATTTTTTTAATTTTCAGCAAGAAGGGCTTTTCCATGGAGAGACAAACAAAAAATTAATAAAAAAATAATCGGCTCGTTAAAATGATTTGAAATTTTTTGTATGGCCTTTATTAGACACTAAAATCTGCCTCTAAAAAAAAAAAAAAAATTCAAAATTTTTGTGAATTTGCTTAAGTTTACACTCTCAAAAGAAAATTCAGAATTTTTGTGAATTTGCTAATGTTTACACATGTTTATTAAACACGTCGAACAGCTGATTCGTGTTATCTCTACCTTATATAGCTACGATCAATCATCAATTACTTACCACTAATATCAATATAATAAACTTCATAATTAATTTATTTCATTCCGAATACTGTTACGTAATTGTAGCCTGCGTTGTCCAGTCATTAACGTCAATACTGACTCATGCCATCCTTCCGTTATTATTGTAATGTAAGTACTGACAATTATTCTGCGAACGATACGATCTAATATTAGTTTTCAATGCATAGTATTTTGATATAAATCTATTCAGGATTGTGAAAAACTGCAAGTAATGGTTCAGTAAATATGACCGTCATTAAAAAACATTAATTACGTTTTATAAAAATGTCGATGAATTTTTTTTCCCTTCGCATTTCCAAAATAAACAAAATAATCACTTTAAGTGCTAAAAAATTGCATAACTTCAAGGAAATATTAATTATGAATCTGTTGATTGAGATACATATCTCGGAATCAGCCCCCTTGAATAAAGAAATGCAGACGGAACTTTGCAAATTTATCAATATACAAATTTTTATGGTTAAGCTATACACTCTTAAAAAAAATTGGCTTAATTTTGACATCTTATAATCAGTATATTTTTAACGCCTTAAATCATGATTTTTCAGGTGTTTCGTAGTCAATATTCAGTAGTCAGCATATATTGTCAGTATATAGCTTATACTGACTACTGAAAATGCGCAACGAAACACCTGAAAGAAGCATGATTTAAGGCGTTAAAAATGCACTGATTATAAGATGTCAAAATTCAGCCAAATTTTTTTAAGAGTGTAGGTATCGTGAATCGCACCCTATATTGCTTAGGATATTGTGGGCTTTTTACAAACTGGGATGTTAATGGCCTAGCAATCTATCCCAGCATTTGTTTGAATGTGGAAAATGGTGTAAAATTGAGAAAAAAAAACGTAAAAATGTTTAACTTGAGATTATTGTTTAAACGTTATAGATTCGATTAGTGTAAACTACTTACCAAAATAGAGAGAGTCCATGCAAAATTCATGATTTTCAATCGCTGCAACTTTCATGGTTGTAACAATGATGACTAACCAAATTTAATATCCATCCTGGCAACAATTAAAAAAAAATACTTCAAAAATTTGTTTTCAACGATTTACGTAAAAATATTTTGTAGAGCATCATCATTACGTATATGGATATTGTTTGCTTTTACATTTTTTTGTGTCTAACAGATGTTATATATACGAGGCCAAACAGAAAACAAGGCCCCAAACATCCTTTATGATCGAATAGATTTGGAACTTTTACCTGCAGAGTATTAATTCACCTTCGAAGAATTTCACAGTTCAACAATTTTTAAATTACCATTTTTTGTCACACGCCATTCCAAGGAGGAGGAGGAGGGGAGTGGGGTTAAAACGACCCTATATTTAAATAATATATTATGTTAAAAAAGGTATTATTTTTACGGAAATATTATACATTACTTGTATAGCCTAACTAAGGATTATAATCAGATGTTTTGGAAAAGTTTTTGACACTTCTTTTCAACTTTAAGATAATTTTGGGTCTTTTTGGGTCGTCTCTTCCTCCCCTCCCCCTTGGTAATGCTACAATTAAAGTCTCTTCCAATTCCCGTACAGTATTGTCAGGAAACCTAAAATTATTACTTAAATTTGACGTGTATTTAATGAAGTACCGACCTCAATTTTTTTTTTAATGCAGAAATGGAGAGAGGATGCAAAGTTATGCTAATCTGATTTTTTTTTTAGATTTTTTAGAGCCCAAGAAATATATTTTTAAAAAATTATTGAAAATTCTTTTTGTGACGTCACGAGACGGCAAGTCCTATCTTTTTCTTAAGGAGCGGTGTCTCGTGACGTCACGAAAAGAAAATTCAATAATTTTTTTAAAAATACTTTCCGGGAACTAAAAAATCTGAAAAAAATCAAGGTAGCATAACTTTTCACCCTCTATTCATTTCTGCAATAAAAAAATAAGGTAGATACTTCATATTTAATAAAATATTAATAAACTGTCCCTAAAGTTTTAACTAAAAATAAGAAAAAATATTATAAATAATGTTCCATTTTATTCGCTCTTTATTATTTTTAATACATTTCACAAATATACATTAGCTTATATCCACAAAATATATCAGCAATGCCGAAATTTGGGACTTCGCCGCGTTTGTAGTTTATTCCTAAAAAAACACAGTTTTCTCTCTTTGAAAGAGGGATTCCAAACCGATATTGTGGTTCGTAAGGCCTCCAATACTCTTTTGCAACTGAAGTTGAAATATTTGCCCAGTGGAATTTACGAACTTCTTCGGAATAAACAGCGGACGTCCAGTAGCTATAACTTTCTTTTCTTGCTGTAAATATATAAAGAGTAAAAGGTGCATTTCTATGGAGTGGGGAAAGCGCATGCTGCAGCCAATCAAAGGATCGAAATTTCTTTGTCTTGCGGGGAGCGATTTTATCATCAATATGGCCGACATATGAGATTGAAGCAAGTGCGCATTTCTCGCCCCTGCGGTGGATTTTCGTGATTGATTGACGCGGCATTGCAAAGTGATTTTAACATATAAACAGGGAAATCATTTTTAAGTAAATTCACAGCGCTGTAAAAACCATAAAGGCAGATTCACATGGCGATTTCTATCATGCGGCGCGATGCGAATAATGCGCACTTGCTGATCGAGACATTCATTGGCGGCCATATTTGGCGATTAAAAAAAAAGAGCATCGTCAGTTAACGCGATATTCGCCGCCGCAACGACGAATTCGCTCGCTGCATAGAATTTCAAAGCTTTTGCGTCAAAATCGCGTCGCATCGCCGTTGTCGCCATCTGAATCCACCTTAACGTTGATTTTATATGCTTTCCTGATTGACAAGCCAACGGAAGTTACAGAAATACACAATAATAATGTCTGCCATTACTGACTGTTTTCCAATGGTAAACTTTAAAAAAAAATCATGCATTAATCAAATAAGTACGTACTGAAAATTAGTGATGATGAAAGATGCAAATCAACCTTCATAATGAAAATCTAAAAACCAAATTTTATGATATAAAAGATTATCCCCCAATTTTATAGATGAAGTCTAGCTTTAAGCCAGGCTTAAAATTGTTGATATCATCAAATTTGCAACAACCGAAATCATCTAACTTAATCTTGGATTAAAGTTATTCATCATTTATGCAATTGTTTGCATGTTTGCATAGCTTACATGAAATATTTTACTGCAAAAATGAATAGAAGGTACCAAATTATGCTACTCTAAATTTTTTCAGTTTTTTTTTTAGTCCTGGAACTATTTTTAAAAAATTATTGAAAGTGCGGCCACGCCCCCTGGAGGAGTCTATAGGCGTTTTTGCCCTATCCTTTTTATTAAGAATTCAAGGGTGTCAACTTAAATTACAGAACTTTCAATAATTATTTAAAAATAATTCCGAGACTCTAAAAAATCTGAAAAAATTCAGAGTGGCATAATTTGATACCCTCTTTTCATTTTTGCAATAAAAAATTTTCATGTAGGTTGTCCATTTTTACGTCTTTAGCATAATTATAATTAATTATACTAACTTGAGAACATTTTGAACAGGTACTTCCTCACTGCATCATATTCTTCTTGAGTTTCTAGCCCGACGAGTTGCATTCCAAATTTCATACAGGATTTTTGACTCTCATTTTGCTTTAACTAAAGACATGGAATAATATATTAAATTACGGAAATTATATGAAAATAGTTCATAATAAAAACAATAATTCCTTCACTGTATGTGAAATAGTTGGGTTTCCTGCTTACAGCGCCCTTATATTAACCTATCCTCCTTTATTAGTCAAAATAAGTAATGGAAAAAAAATATTTAAAAAATTGAATTCGTTTCAATTGGACAGAAAAATATGGCTGGTTTATTCTTCATAAACTCCCAGATTATATAAAAAAGAATATAATTATCACCACTTATAATTAGGGCCCGGATTTTAAGTTTTCAAAAGTATGAATTTAAGCACTGGATTAAGTCCAAATTTTTCTCAAAATCAGTTTTTAAGGTTCTAAAAATCTGTTCATTTTTAGTTCAAAAACGTAAAATAAGTTATTTCCAGTTTATATAATTTTTACGATTTTTTTACTATTTTGACTCTAAAAACCTAGAAATAAAGGAAAAATTTAAAAACATTAAAAATTCTCAAACTATTTTTTGTTTAACGCATTTTATTGGTAACCTACAATCTTAATGTGAGAAGTTTAAGTACAATGCAGATGTAAGATGGAGGGAAGAAATAAATCAATTCAAACATATATTTTCATTTTAATTTTTTTTAAATAATTCCACATTTTTTCTACACAAAACATCGATTAAAGATTTACAAAAAAGAAAAAAGTTTTAAAAACTCGAAAAAACTCTAAAAAACAGAGACAGTTCTAGATTTTTCAAAATCAGTTTTTTTAAGTCCAAACTTTTTTGCATTTTTAGGCTTGTAACTTCATGATTCGTGGACATTTGAAGTCAGATCCAATATTACATGCGTATTTATAAAACTTGCTAAACTTGAGATCCGGGCCCTACTTTTAATTTATATTTTTTTTTACATTTTCTCCCTTACTATACCCACTGCAAGAGCAGCTCTACACAAGATTTAAAAAGTTTTTATTATATTAAAAACACATTTCTAAGTGCGGTAAGTTCCTGTAAAGTATGTAATTTGCATTGCAGAGACGTCAAGCGGCTTTGTCTGTGCAGTAAGAAAATTTTGATTCTGGAAGGTTGTAATTTCTTTTCATTCTTTTCTCTATACTATGGTAGCCCGACCCATCTTATGGTATTGTGATTTTTTATTGTTCGAGGAAATTAAGATATATTAAGATTAATCAGATATAAATATTTAAATGTCTGTATTAGAATCAAAATCCACTTTTCCCACTTTGCAGCAAAGGTCATTTTATCAGTAAAACTATGAGAACAGAATCCTTTCTGCAAAGTGGAAAAAAAGAATATTCCAGTGCAAAATAATTTAATAAAATAGTTACGGCTTTTCTTATGAACATGTAGCACCCAGATTGTAGTCTTATGGTACAGTTATCTGCAAAGAAAACACATTTTTCCTGCTTAATTTTTAAATTTACTGTTATTTGTTATTTTTTATTTATGAAAAAATAGGTTTTAGAAATGTCTCATACAGAACCATTATGATTTTGCAGCATATGATGAACAAAATTAAGAACCTATGCGATCAGGTGTACGCGTGTACACAGTTTCGTTTCGTATCGCATCGCATGCGATCGTATACAGTTCTTAAAGTTAAGAATTGGAATACATGCATTAGAATCTTACCTTTGAATTCCAATTTTTAACTTTAAAAACTGTAAGTTTCTCATATAGAACCAGTTTTAAATTTTTATCATAGGAAGTCATACGATACAAAGGCAGTGTGCGACCTCCCTTATTTTGTCGATTTTTTTTTTAACCCTCTCTCGATGAAAAATATCTTCTTCAACTCATCCTTAAGGTAGAGATAACGTCGATCAGCTGTTTTTTTAGCTCCACATGGGAAAGCCCTATGCTGAAAATTAAATAAATTAATTAAAAAAAAAATCAGCTAGTTAAATTATTTTGAAGTTCTTTCTATGGCTTTTAAGCACTAATATATGTCTCTCAAAAAAATTTCAAAATTTTTGTGAATTTGCTAAGGTTTACATGTTAATCAAAGGGGATTACGTCGAACAGCTGATCGGCGTTATCTCTACGTTAAAATCGAGAAGCAATGTCTTTTATGCGTTGCGTGTTAAATATTTGTATTTTGCAGCACATAATATAACTCTTGTTCCTAAATAAAAAATGCAATAAAAAAAATTATAAATACATTATTTGCGTTTCAATATTTGAATATTTTAAGAATATGGCAGACATTTCAATCTAATTAATTTTATAAAAAAAAAAAATAAACAAGAGCTTACCAATTTCGTTTTTAGCCAACTGTTTTATTTTACACTGAAAGAAAATATTTCAGAATCTGTTAAAATAATATGTAATTATACAATATCTAAATCACAAAATATTAATATGGAGGAACCACACAGCTAAAAACCATTTCTTTTTAAATAAATTGCAATCATTATTTCAGGCCCGACAATTTTACAATGGAGTATCGACCTCAATTTTTTTTTTTTTTCAAGAATGGAAAGAGGGTGCAAAGTTATGCTATATTCTGATTTTTTCAGACTTTTTACAGCCCTGGAAGTATTTTTAAAAAATTATTGAAAGTCCATTTTAAGACGTCACGAGGCGCCTATCGTTAAGAAAAGGATAGGATTGCCGCCGCGTGACGTCACAAAAAGGACTTTCAATAATTTTGTAAAAATACTTCCAGGGCTGTAAAAAATCTGAAAAATAATCAGGTAACATAACTTTGCACCCTCTATCAATTTCTGCAATAAAAAAAAAAATGAGGTCGATACTTCATTCATAAAAAAATAAACGAGCCAAGCTTTACCAAAGGCAGGAGGGTCAAAACGATTCCCACTGCTCTTTTAAAGCGGTTAAATGAAATTAGATGTAAAAAAATTGATCTCATATAAAAATTTGAAAATAATTGTACTCCTTAGTTAACGCATTTCCGCAAAAAGAAAAAAAAGGGAGAAAATAAATTTGAAAAATAAAAGTATATAGGGAATTTAATTTTTTTTTATTTTATTTCAATTCAATTCAATTTCAATGAATTGAATTGAATTGAATTGAATTGAATTGAATTGAATTGAATTGAATTGAATTGAATTGAATTGAATTGAATTGAATTGAATTGAATTGAATTGAATTGAATTGAATTGAATTGAATTGAATTGAATTGAATTGAATTGAATTGAATTTTATTACAATGTTAGCTTACTTCAGCATATTCTGCATACTATTGGTGTAAGCATTCAAACTTAACAACAGTATTAACAACAGTTGGAAGGATTGATAGGAAAGGAGGCGGCTGTGGCCTTGTGTTAGGTACTGCCCCGGCATTTGCCTGGGAGTGACGATGGGAAACCACAGAAAACCATCATCGAGGCAGACGATACCAAAGGGAACGATCTTAGGCACCTCCCGAATACAGGCAGTATAGTTGGAAGAACATACATGCCATCTCTCGGGAACTTACCAGAACACGCTGCCATACCTCAGCTCTAAGTGACGAAAAGTCACCTCAGCCAAAGCAGGAAGCGATACTGGATCTCCCGAGCGATAGGCAGAGATCAAACCACTACGCTACACTGCTCGTTAAACTAGTGCGTCGTTCGACCTCCCCCCACCCCTTTGTGTAATGTTTTGAGATTGTTGAATCCCCTCATCAAATTATGTAGAATAGTTTGATATTAAATATCTAATAGAATTAATTTGTTTCAATTTTCATTGCATATTTGTTCAATTAAAATATTATACATTGTTTTTTAATTACCATGTTAGTGCAGTTGAATATGACTGGTGGAATTTTAGGAGGTAGCTTTGAAAAGTTTTGTCTTAAACAGTCCTCCAGGCAGGAAAATCTGTCGTCCTTCTGTGCGTTCATCAACCATTCTGATGTAAACATTACAAATTATTATTGAATTAATTATAATATCATAATTAAAATTTATAATTTATAAGATATTCCCTCCAGAAGAATAATCGGGGCATTGTAGTGTGTTTCCGCAATGGCTTTTTTTCTATTTATATTTCAGCTATGTAATTTTACATATAGATCAGTAGAGAAATTTACAAAATACACAAAAATTTATATCTCCTATAGCATTACCAAGAGGAAAGGATGGGGGGGGGGGGGGGGGGAGACGATCCGTACATAACACTCTCAAAGCGAGAAAAAAATGTGAATTGCTTCTCCAAAAAATCTGAAAAAAAAAATTGAAAAAAATTGTAATGTCCAGCAATGTATTTCTGCAAAAAATAATTACCTGGAAAAAACTTTAACTTTTTATTTAACATGTGATTTAAATAGCAGATCGTTTCGATCCCCCCCCCCCCCCTTTGGCGTGAGACAAAAAAAAATACCTTGGAAATGCTAGGGTTAAGTATTAAATAATTCATGAAGGATTCAAGAAGAATTTGAAGGTTTATTATATAATAAAAAAGCTAAAATTTATCAAAATACAGACCCCCTGTACATGAACGCGTAGCATTGGCAAAGCGTTGAAATTCCAGCAATAAAACCTAAAAAAAAAAAAAAAAAAAAAAGGAAATGAAAACTGTTTAAAAAAAATCGACTAAAATTGAAAAAAAAAAAAAAAAAAAGCTATAACAACAGTATAGTGATTATAAATGGGCGCGATTCACGAAGCAGTTAGCCATGTTTCTAACCACGTTTAACTATAATATATATATAGGTTAACACATAAAAGAGGTATATTATAGTTGAACGTAGTTAAGCTAAGCTTCGTGAATCGCACCCTATATTGCTTAGGATATTGTGGGCTTTTTACAAACTTGGATATTAATGGCCTAGAAATCTATCCCAGCATTTGTTTGAATGTGGAAAATTGTGTAAAATTGAGGAAAAAAACGGAAAAATGTTTAACTTGAGATTATTGTTTAAACGTTATAGATTCGATTAGTGTAAACTACTTACCACAATAGAGAGAGTCCATGCAAAATTCATGATTTTCAATCGCTGCAACTTTCATGGTTGTAACAATGATGACTAACCAAATTTAATATCCATCCTGGCGACAATTAAAAAAAAAAAACTTCAAAAATTTGTTTTCAACGATTTACGTAATATTATTTTGTAGAGCAACATCATTACGTATATGGATATTGTGAGCTTTTACATTTTTTTGTGTCTAACAGATGCTATATATACGAGGCCAAACAGTAAACAAGGCCCCAAACATCCTTTATGATCGAATAGATTTGGAACTGATTGACGTAATCCATGCTATACTTGTGCAGCCAGTGATTGAATAAACGAATTTAAATTGAATTGAGTTGAACTTTTACCTACAGAATACATACCCTAGTTAAAAAATTAAGTCTTCAACTCATCTTTTACACGTCTAAACCTAATATTTTTACCTCTAAAAAAAATCTTATTTCCTCTTCGCTCAAATATTTCTAACAATTTATGTTAAAGAAGAGAAAAAATGACGTAATCTCGTCTTTTTCACCTCTCTTTTCCTATAGAATTGTGCAAAATAAGAGGAGAAAATTCAAGAGGAGAATTTAATAGCGAAGAAAAGATGAAATTTATTTCAACTTGGAGACTTTGATGAGTTTTACACTTCAAAAAATTTAAAATTACCACCGGAAGTAGCCGGAAGTGCAAGGTTTCTGGACTTTAATTTTTGAACGTGAAACTTTGCAGAGTGATTTATATTTGGGATATTCGGGGTAATAAAGGATTGGAACTAACAGGGGCGTGGGTTCAAACCCGACCTTGCCAAAACTTTTTAACAGTACTTTCTGGTCTCTAAAAAATTTGAAAAAAAATTAAGGTAATATTATTTTGATACCCTCTATTCATATCTGCTATAAAAATGTCGTGAGTGTCCCTAACGTTTTTACTAAAAATAAGAAAACATATTATAATTGTTCCATTTTATTCACTCTTTATTATTGCCAATACATTTCACAAATATACATTTCCTCAGATGAACAAAATGAATCAGCAATGCCGAAATTTGAGACTTCGCCGCGTTTGTAGTATCTTCCTAAAAAAACGCAGTTTTCTCTCCTTGAAGGAGGGATTCCTATCCGATATTGTGGTTCGTAAGGCCTCCAATACTCTTTTGCAACTGAGGTTGAAATATTTGCCCAGTGGAATTTACGAACTTTATCGGAGTAAACAGCGGACGTCCAGTAGCTATAACTTTCTTTTCTTTCTGTAAATATTAAAATATATAAAGAGGAAAGGTGCATTCATTGAAAGCGCATGCCGCAGCCAATCAAAGGATCGAAATTTCTTTGTCTTGCGGGGAGCGATTTTATCATCAATATGGCCGACATATGAGATTGAAGCAAATGCGCTTTTCTCGCCCCTGCGGTGGATTTTCGTGATTGATTGACGCGGCATTGCAAAGTGATTTTAACATCCAAACAGGGAAATCATTTTTAAGTAAATTCACATCGCTGTAAAACAAGGCGGATTCACATGGCAATTTCTATCATGCGGCGCGATGCGAATAATGCGCACTTGCTGATCGAGACATTCATTGGCGGCCATATTTGGCGATTAAAAAAAAAGAGCATCGTCAGTTAACGCGATATTCGCCGCCGCAACGATGAATTCGATCGCTGCATAGAATTTCACAGCTTTTGCGTCAAAATCGCGTCGCATCGCCGTTGTCTCCATCTGAATCCGCCTTAACGTTGATTTTATATGCTTTCCTGATTGACAAGCTAATGGAAGTTACAGAAATACACAATAATAATGTCTGCAATTACTGACTGTTTTCCAATGGTAAACTTTAAAAAAAAATCATGCGTTAATCAAGTACGTACTGAAAATTACTGATGATGAAAGATAATGTAAATCAACCTTCATAATGAAAATCTAAAAACCAAATTTTATGATATAAAAGATTATCACCCAATTTTATACATGAAGTCTAGCTTTAAGCCAGGCTTAAGTTTGTTGATATCATCAAATTTGCAACAATCAAAATCATTTAACTTAATCTTGAATTAAAGTTATTCATCATCTATGCAATTGTTTACATAAAATATTTTACTGCAAAAATGAATAGAAGGTACCAAATTATGCAACTCTGAATTTTTTCAGATTTTTTTGAGTCCTGGAACTACTTTTAAAAAATTATTGAAAGTGTGGCCACGCCCCCTGGAGGAGTCTATAGGCGTTTTTGCCCTATCCTTTTTATTAAGAATTCAGGGGTGTCAACTTAAATTACAGAACTTTCAATAATTATTTAAAAATAATTCCGAGACTCCAAAAAATCTGAAAAAATTCAGAGTGGCATAATTTGATACCCTCTTTTCATTTTTGCAATAAAAAATTTTCATGTAAGTTGTCCATTTTTACGTCTTTAGCATAATTATAATTAATTATACTAACTTGAGAACATTTTGAACAGGTACTTTCTCACTGCATCATATTCTTCTTGAGTTTCTAGCCCGACGAGTTGCATTCCAAATTTCATACAGGATTTTTGACTCTCAATTTGTTTTAACTAAAGACATGGAATGATATATTAAATTACGGAATTTATATGAAAATAGTTCATAAGAAAAACAACAATTCCTTCACTGTATGTGAAATAGTTGGGTTTCCTGCTTACAGCGCCCTGATATAACCCTCCACCTTTATTAGTCTAAATAAGTATTGGAAAAAATAAAATTAAAAAATTGAATTCGTTTCAATTGGACAGAAAATATGGCTGGTTTATTCTTCATAAACTCCCAGATTATATAAAAAAGAATATAATTATCACCACTTATAATTAGGGCCCGGATTTTAAGTTTTCAAAAGTATGAATTTAAGCACTGGATTAAGTCCAAATTTTTCTCAGAATCAGTTTTTAAGGTTCTAAAAATCTGTTCATTTTTAGTTCAAAAACGTAAAATAAGTTATTTCCAGTTTATATAATTTTTACGATTTTTTGACTATTTTGACTCTAAAAACCTAGAAATAAAGGAAAAATTTAAAAACACTAAAAATTCTCAAACTATTTTTTGTTTAACGCATTTTATTGGTAACCTACAATCTTAATGTGAGAAGTTTAAGTACAATGCAGATGTAAGATGGAGGGAAGAAATAAATCAATTCAAACATATATTTTCATTTTAATTTTTGTTAAATAATTCCACATTTTTTCTACACAAAACATCGATTTAAGATTTACAAAACTGAAAAAAGTTTTAAAAACTTGAAAAAACTCTAAAAAACTGAAACAGTTCTAGATTTTTCAAAATCAGTTTTTTTAAGTCCAAACTTTTTTGCATTTTTAGGCATGAAACTTCATGATTCGTGGACATTTGAAGTCAGATCCCATATTACATGCGTATTTATAAAACTTGTTAAACTTGAGATCCGGGCCCTACTTATAATTTATATATATTTTTTTTACATTTTCTCCCTTACTATACCCACTGCAAGAGCAGCTCTACACAAGATTTTCAGTTTAAAAAGTTTTTATTATATTAAAAACACATTTCTAAGTGCGGTAAGTTCCTGTATAGTATGTAATTTGCATTGCAGTGACGTCAAGCGGGTTTGTCTGTGCAGTAAGAAAATTTTGATTCTGGAAGGTTGTAATTTCTTTTCATTCTTTTCTCTATACTATGGTAGCCCGACCCATCTTATGGTATTGTGATTTTTTATTGTTCGAGGAAATTAAGATATATTAAGATTAATCAGATATAAATATTTAAATGTCTGTAGTAGAATCAAAATCCACTTTTCCCACTTTGCAGCAAGGGTCATTTTATCAGTAAAACTATGAGAACAGAATCCTTTCTGCAAAGTGGAAAAAGAGAATATTCTAGTGCACAATAATTTAATATAATAGTTACGGCTTTTCTTATGAACATGTAGCACCCAGATTGTAGTCTTATGGTACAGTTATCTGCAAAGAAAACACATTTTTCCTGCTTAATTTTTAAATTTATTTTTATTTTTTAGTTTTTATTTATGAAAAAATAGGTTTTAGGAATGTCTCATACAGAACCATATGATTTTGCAGCGTATGATGAACGAAATTAAGAACCTATGCGATCAGGTGTACGCGTGCACACAGATTCGCTTCGTATCGCATCGCATGGGATCGTATACAGTTCTTAAAGTTAAAAATTGGAATACATGCATTAGAATCTTACCTTTGAATTCCAATTTTTAACTTTAAAAACTGTAAGTTTCTCATTTAGAACCGGTTTTAAATTTTTATCATAGGAAGTCATACGATACAAAGGCAGTGTGCGACCTCCCTTATTTTGTCGATTTTTTTTTTATCCATCTCTCGGTGAAAAATATCTTCATCAGCTCATCCTTAAGGTAGAGATAACGTCAATCAGCTGTTTTTTTTAGCTCCATTTGATTAACATGTAAACCTTAGCAAATTCACAAAAATTCTGAATTTTATTTTAGAGACAGATATTACTGCCTAAAAGCCATAGAAAAAGTTTCAAAACAATTTAACGAGCCGATTTTTTTTAAAGTAAATTCTTATTTAAAAAAAAATCGGCTCGTTAAATTATTTTGAAGTTCTTTCTACGGTTTTTTGTCTCTCAAAAAAATTTCAGAATTTTGTCAATTTGCTAAGGTTTACATGTTAATCCATGGGGATTACGTCGAACAGCTGATCGGCGTTATCTCTACGTTAAAATCGAGAAGCAATGTGTTTTATGCATTGCGTGTTAAATATTTGTATTTTGCAGCACATAATATAACTCTTGTTCCTCAATAAAAAATGTAATAAAAAAATTATAAATACATGATTTGCGTTTCAATATTTGAATATTTTATTTATTTATTTTATTTATTTATTCAGAAAACAGACTACAGGTTAGGTAATCTGATTATAAAGAATACAATAGTTCATACAAATTCTTAGTTAAAATACACACGTACAAAAATTATTATATAACTAAAATCTTGGTAACAAATAATACATTATATTTATATTACATAATTAAACATGCATTTGAATTATTTACATATGCATGTTTAATTATGTAAGATAAATATAAAGTATTTTAAGAATATAGCAGAAATTTCAATCTAATTAATTTTATAAAAAAAATTAAACAAGAGCTTACCAATTTCGTTTTTAGCCAACTGTTTTATTTTACACTGAAAGAAAATATTTCAGAATCTGTTAAAATAATATTTAATTATACAATATCTAAATCATAAAATATTCATATGGAGGATCCACAATGCTAAAAACCATTTCTTTTTAAATTAATTGCAATCATTATTTCAGGCCCGACAATTTTACAATGGAGTATCAACCTCAATTTTTTTTATTGCAGAAATGGATAGAAGGTGCAAAGTTATGCCATATTCTGATTTTTTCAGATTTTTTACAGCCCTGGAAGTATTTTTAAAAAATTATTGAAAACCATTTTATGACGTCACGAGGCGGCTATCCTTAAGAAAAGGATAGGACTTGCCGCCGAGTGACGTCACATAAAGGACTTTCAATAATTTTGTAAAAATACTTCAAGGGCTGTAAAAAATCTGAAAAATAATCAGGTAACACAAATTTGCACCCTCTATCCATTTCTGCAATAAAAAAAATGAGGTCGATACTCCATTCATAAAAAAATAAATGAGCCAAGCTTTACAAAAGGCAGGAGGGTCAAAACGATTTCCACTGCTCTTTTAAAGCGGTTAAAAGAAATTAGATGTAAAAAATTGATCTCGTATAAAAATTTGAAAATAATTGTACTCCTTAGTTAACGCATTTCCGCAAAAAGAAAAAAAAGGAGAAAATAAATTTGAAAAAAAAAGTATATAGGGAATTTAATTTTTTTATTTTATTACAATGTTAGCTTACTTCAGCATATTCTGCATACTATTGGTGTAAGCATTCAAACTTAACAACAGTATTAACAACAGTTGGAAGGATTGATAGGAAAGGAGGCGGCTGTGGCCTTGTGTTAGGTACTGCCCCGGCATTTGCCTGAGAGTGACGATGGGAAACCACAGAAAACCATCATCGAGGCAGACGATACCAAAGGGAACGATCTTAGGCACCTCCCGAATTCAGGCAGTATAGTGAAAGAACATACATGCCATCTCTCGGGAACTTACCAGAACACGCTGCCATACCTCAGCTCGAAGTGACGAAAAGTCACCTCAGCCAAAGCAGGAAGCGATACTGGATCTCCCGAGCGATAGGCAGAGATCAAACCACTACGCTACGCTGCTCGTTAAACTAGTGCGTCGTTCGACCTCCCCCCACCCCTTTGTGTAATGTTTTGTGATTGTTGAATCCCCTCATCAAATTATGTAGAATAGTTTGATATTAAATATAATAGAATTAATTTGTTTCAATTTTCATTGCATATTTGTTCAATTAAAATATTATACATTGTTTTTTAATTACCATGTTAGTGCAGTTGAATATGACTGGTGGAATTTTAGGAGGTAGTTTTGAAAAGTTTTGTCTTAAACAGTCCTCAAGGCAGGAAAATCTGTCGTCCTTCTGTGCGTTCATCAACCATTCTGATGTAAACATTACAAATTATTATTGAGTTAGTTATAATATCATAATTAAAATTTATAATTTATAAGATATTCCCTCCAGAAATATAACCGGGGCATTGTAGTGTGTTTCCGCAATGGCTTTTTTTCTATTTATATTTCAGCTATGTAATTTTACATATAGATGAGTAGAGAAATTTACAAAATACACAAAAATTTATATCCTCTATAACATTACCAAGAAAAGGATGGGGGGGGGGAGGGGGGGAGACGATCCGTACATAACACTCTCAAAGCGAGAAAAAAAATGTGAATTACTTCTCCAAAAAATCTGAAAAAATTGAAAAAAATTGCAATACCCAGCAATGTATTTCTGCAAGAAATAATTACTGAGAAAAAACTTTAACTTTTTATTTAACATGTGATTTAAATAGCAGATCGTTTCGATCCCCCCCCCCCCTTTGGCGTGAGACAAAAAAAGAAAATGCTAGGGTTAAGTATTAAATAATTCATGTAGGTTTCAAGAAGGATTTGAAGGTTTATTATAAAAAAGCTATAATTTATCAAAATACAGACCCCCTGTACATGAACGCGTAGCATTGGCAAAGCGTTGAAATTCCAGCAATAAAACCTAAGAAAAAAAGAAAAATATGAAAACTGTTTAAAAAAAAACGACTAAAATTGAAAAAAAAAAAAAATAATAAAAAAACTATAACAACAGTAAAGTGAATATAAATGGGCGCGATTCACGAAGCAGTTAGCCCGGTTTCAAACCACGTTTAACTATATATATATATATATATATATATATATATATATATATATATATATATGTGTGATTTAACAAATAAAAGAGCTATATAGTTAAACGTAGTTAAGCTAAGCTTCGTGAATCGCACCCTATATTGCTTAGGATATTGTGGGCTTTTTACAAACTGCGATGTTAATGGCCTAGCAATCTATCCCAGCATTTGTTTGAATGTGGAAAATGGTGTAAAATTGAGGAAAAAAACGTAAAAATGTTTAACTTGAGATTATTGTTTTAAACGTTATAGATTCGATTAGTGTAAACTACTTACCAAAATAGAGAGAGTCCATGCAAAATTCATGATTTTCAATCGCTGCAACTTTCATGGTTGTAACAATGATGACTAACCAAATTTAATATCCATCCTGGCAACAATTAAAAAAAAAATCTTCAAAAATTTGTTTTCAACGATTTACGTAATATTATTTTGTAGAGCATCATCATTACGTATATGGATATTGTTTGCTTTTACATTTTTTTTTTTTTGTGTCTAACGGATGCTATGTATACGAGGCCAAACAGTAAACAAGGCCCCAAACATCCTTTATGGTCGAATAGATTTGGAACTGATTGACGTAATCCATGCTATACTTGTGCAGCCAGTGATTGAATAAACGAATTTAAATTGAATTGAGTTGAACTTTTACCTACAGAATACAGACCCTAGTTAAAAAATTAAGTCTTCAATTCATCTTTTACACGTCTAAATCTAATATTTTTACCTCTAAACAAATCTTTTTTCCTCTTCGCTCAAATATTTCTAACATTTTATGTTAAAGAAGAGAAAAGATGACGTAATCTCGTCTTTTTCACCTCTTTTTTTCCTATAGAATGGTGCAAAATAAGAGGAGAAAATTCAAGAGGAGAATTTAATAGCGAAGAAAAGATGAAATTTATTTCAACTTGGAGACTTTGATGAGTTTTACACTTCAAAAAATTTAAAATTACCACCGGAAGTAGCCGGAAGTGCAAGGTTTCTGGACTTTAATTTTTGAACGTGAAACTTTGCAGAGTGATTTATATTTGGGATATTCGGGGTAATAAAGGATTGGAACTAAGAGGGGCGTGGGTTCAAACCCGACCTTGCCAAAACTTTTTAACAGTACTTTCTGGTCTCTAAAAAATTTGAAAAAAAATGAAGGTAATATTATTTTGATACCCTCTATTCATATCTGCTATAAAAATGTAGTGAGTGTCCCTAAAGTTTTAACTAAAAATAAGAAAACATATTATAATTGTTCCATTTTATTCGTTCTATATTATTGCCAATACATTTCACAAATATACATTTCCTCAGATGAACAAAATGAATCAGCAATGCCGAAATTTGAGACTTCACCGCGTTTGTAGTATCTTCCTAAAAAAACGCAGTTTTCTCTCCTTGAAGGAGGGATTCCTATCCGATATTGTGGTTCGTAAGGCCTCCAATACTCTTTTGCAACTGAGGTTGAAATATTTGCCCAGTGGAATTTACGAACTTCATCGGAGTAAACAGCGGACGTCCAGTAGCTATAACTTTCTTTTCTTGCTGTAAATATTAAAATATATAAAGAGGAAAGGTGCATTCATTGAAAGCGCATGCCGCAGCCAATCAAAGGATCGAAATTTCTTTGTCTTGCGGGGAGCGATTTTATCATCAACATGGCCGCCATATTTAATGTGAAAACGACTTCTGATGATTGATGTATTAACAACATGTCTGTATTAGCTTTTTTGCTAAATAAAAATACTATTTATTTATTTTATTTTATATGAGATTGAAGCAAATGCGCTTTTCTCGCCCCTGCGGTGGATTTTCGTGATTGATTGACGTGGCATTGCAAAGTGATTTTAACATATAAACAGGGAAATCATTTTTAAGTAAATTCGCAGTGCTGTAAAACAAGGCGGATTCACATGGCGATTTCAATCATGCGGCGCGATGCGAATAATGCGCACTTGATGATCGAGACATTCATTGGCGGCCATATTTGGCGATTAAAAAAAAGAGCATCGTCAGTTAACGCGATATTCGCCGCCGCAACGATGAATTCGCTCGCTGCATAGAATTTCAAACACAGTACAGGAAAGATAGTAGCCAAACTCCCATACCTGCGCTACGGGGGAGCTGAAGTCAATTTTTGACACTTTTTGAATATTGGGTTAAGAGCTTACTTTTTTTTTGTAAAAAATACTAGATTTTTTTTCTAATATTTTAGTGAAAGTTCCACTGTGCTAGCTTTAATAATTTCCGAGTTAGAGCAGATTATAGTTGATTCTCCTATACCATAACATTGCAGGATGCCCCATTTGGTCGTGCCCCTTTCCTATGATTTTAACATTGCGGCGGACAAACATGCCGTTGACGCGAGCAGTTTTCGACTTCGATTCTAACATACGACTTTCTCTACTATCTTCTCTATACTGTGATTTCAAAGCTTTTGCGTCAAAATCGCGTCGCATCGCCGTTGTCGCCATCTGAATCCACCTTAACGTTGATTTTATATGCTTTCCTGATTGACAAGCCAATGGAAGTTACAGAAATACACAATAATAATGTCTGCCATTACTGACTGTTTTCCAATGGTAAACTTTAAAAAAAAAATCATGCATTTATCAAGTACGTACTGAAAATTACTGATGATGAAAGATGCAAATCAACCTTCATAATGAAAATCTAAAAACCAAATTTTATGATACAAAAGATTATCTCCCAATTTTATAGATGAAGTCTAGCTTTAAGCCAGGCTTAAGTTTGTTGATATCATCAAATTTGCAACAATCAAAATCATTTAACTTAATCTTGGATTAAAGTTATTCATCATTTATGCCATTGTTTGCATGTTTGCATAGCTTACATGAAATATTTTACTGCAAAAATGAATAGAAGGTACCAAATTATGCTACTCTAAATTTTTTCAGATTTTTTTGAGTCGTGGAACAATTTTTAAAAAATTATTGAAAGTGCGGCCACGCCCCCTGGAGGAGTCTATAGGCGTTTTTGCCCTATCCTTTTTATTAAGAATTCAGGGGTGTCAACTTAAATTACAGAACTTTCAATAATTATTTAAAAATAATTCCGGGACTCCAAAAAATCTGAAAAAATTCAGAGTGGCATAATTTGATACCCTCTTTTCATTTTTGTAATAAAAAATTTTCATAGGTTGTCCATTTTTACGTCTTTAGCATAATTATAATTAATTATACTAACTTGAGAACATTTTGAACAGGTACTTTCTCACTGCATCATATTCTTCTTGAGTTTCTAGCCCGACGAGTTGCATTCCAAATTTCATACAGGATTTTTGACTCTCATTTTGTTTTAACTAAAGGCATGGAATAATATATTAAATTACGGAATTTATATGAAAATAGTTCATAAGAAAAACAATAATTCCTTCACTGTATGTGAGATAGTTGGGTTTCCTGCTTACAGCGCCCTTATGTTAACCTCTCCACCTTTATTAGTCTAAATAAGTAATGGAAAAAATATATTTAAAAAATTGAATTCGTTTCAATTGGACAGAAAAATATGGCTGGTTTAAGGTGGATTCACATGGCGATTTTTACCATGCGACACGACGCGAATAATGCGCACTTGCTGTAACATCAATTGGCGGTCATATTGGGCGATTAAAAGAAAAAGAGCATCGTAATTAACGCGATTACCGGCGAATTCGCCGCCGCATAAGATTTCACAGCTTTTACGTCAAAATCGCGTCGCATCGCCGTTGTCGCCATCTGAATCCGCCTTTATTCTTCACAAACTCCCAGATTATATAAAAAAGAATATAATTATCACCACTTATAATTTATATTTTTTTTTTTATATTTTCTCCCTTACTATACCCACTGCAAGAGCAGCTCTACACAAGATTTTCAGTTTAAAAAGTGTTTATTATATTAAAAACACATTTCTTAGTGCGGTAAGTTCCTGTAAAGTATGTAATTTGCATTGCAATGACGTCAAGCGGGTTTGTCTCTGCAGTAAGAAAATTTTGAAAACTAGAATCCTTTCTGCAAAGTGGAAAAAAAGAATATTCTAGTGCACAATGATTTAATAAAATAGTTACGGCTTTTCTTATGAACATGTAGCAACCAGATTGTAGTCTTATGGTACAGTTATCTGCAAAGAAAACACATTTTTCCTGCTTAATTTCTTTAGATGTATTGTTATTTTTTATTTTTTATTTATGAAAAAATAGGTTTTAGGAATGTCTCATACAGAATCGTATGATTTTGCAGTGTATGATAAACAAAATTAATATTTTATGCGATCAGGTATAAGCGTGCACACTGCACACAGATTCGTTTCGTATCACATCGCATGCGATCGTAAGTTTTTCATTTAGATTCGGTTCTATATTTTTATCATAAGAAGCCTTACAATGCGATACGAAGGTAATGAGCGACCCCCCTTGTTTTTTCAATTTTTTTCAACCCTCCCTTGTGGAAATAAATATTCTTCAACTCATTCTTAAGGTAGAGATAACGTCGATCAGCTGTTTGTTTTTTTTAACTCCATTTGATTAACATGCAAACCTTAGCATATTCACAAAAATCCTGATTTTTTTTAGAGGCAGATATTAGTGCCTAAAAGCCGTAGAAGAAATTTCAAAACAATTTAACGAGCCGATTTTTTTTAATTAATTTGTTTATTTTTCAGCATAGGGCTTTCCCATGTGGAGACACAAACTAAAAACTTAATTAAAAAAAATTGGCTAGTTAAATTGGTTTGAAACTTTTTCTATGGCATTTAAGCACTGTAATATCTGCCTCTAAAAAAAATTTAAGAATTTTTGTGAATTTGCTAAAAGGTTTGCATTTTAATCAAATGGAGCTAAAAAAAAAAATAGCTGATCGACGTTATCTCTATACCTTAACACGTCTAAACCCAATCTTATTTCATCTTTTTGCCTCAAAAACACACAAAATTGTTATCATTTTATGTTCAACAAGAAGACGTAATCTTGTCTTTTCCTCTCGCTTTTCCTCTAAAATGGTACAAAATAGGAGGAAAGAAGCCGAGGAGAAAAGTTAAAATCCAATAAAAGATAAAATTAATTTGTACTAATGCAGTTTTAAAATCGAGGGGATACAATGTCTTTTATGCGTGCGTGTTAAATATTTGTATTTTGCAGCACATAATATAACTATTTTTTTTTTTTTTTCATTTTTATTACATGATATTGTACCAGCCAGGGATATAATATATATACTCTCCCTGTCGGCCGCTACAGAATACATATCGGTTCTTCAAGATTTTAATTAACAAAAATTATAAGTTTAACATAACCAATTTGTAAATAAACATAATAATTGATATTTCAGCCATTATATCAGAAACAAAATATACATTTCTTATTGTTCTTCAATAAAATGCAATAAAAAAATATCATAAATAAACAGATTATTCAGTGAATATTTTTTAAATATACGCATATTATATTATTATATAATATATGTAATCATGCATAATTATATATACAGAGATAAAAGTCCGTTCAAAGATTTTTTGTTTATTATGTCTCGTTCAAAATATAAAAAGATTTCTGTTAAATTTATTTCAAGAAAACATGATTTACGCGTCTCAATATTTTATTATAGAATATATAGCAGAAATCTTAAACTAATTAAGATTTATAAAAAAATTTAATCAAGAGCTTACCAATGTCATTTTTAGCCAACTGTTTTATTCTACACTGAAAAAAGATTCGTAGAAAATATTTCAGAATCTGTTAAAATAATAAGTGTAAGTATATATTAACTAAATTATAAAGTATTAATAGAGAGGATCCACACAACTAAAGACCCTTTTTTTGTTTAAAAATTAATTACAATCATTATTTCAGGCCCCGATTTTACAATTCATAAAAAAACGAGAAAAACTTTATCAAAGGAAGAGGTTCAAAACGATTCCCACTGCACTTTTAAAACTGTAAAAATATGTAAAAAAAATTATCTCATAGAAATTTGAAAATAATTGTACACCTTATAGTTAACGCATTTCCGTAAAAAGAAAAAAAAAGGGGAAGAAAATAATTTTGAAAAAAATTAGTATGAGATTTAAACTAGTGCGTCGTTCGACCTCCCCCCACCCCTTTGTGTAATGTTTTGTGATTGTTGAATCCCCTCATCAAATTATGTAGAATAGTTTGATATTAAATATAATAAAATTTATTTGTTTCAATTTTCATTGCATATTTGTTCAATTAAAATATTATACATTGATTTTTAATTACCATGTTAGTGCAGTTGAATATGACTGGTGGAATTTTAGGAGGTAGCTTTGAAAAGTTTTGTCTTAAACAGTCCTCCAGGCAGGAAAATCTGTCGTCCTTCTGTGCGTTCATCAACCATTCTGAAATAAACATTACAAATTATTATTGAATTAATTATAATATCATACACTCTTAAAAAAATTTGGCTGAATTTTGACATCTTATAATCAGTGCACTTTTAACGCCTTTAATCTTGCTTTTTTCAGGTGTTTCGTTGCGCATTTTCAGTAGTCAGTATAAGCTATATGCCGACATTATATGCTGACTACTGAATATTGACTACGAAACACCTGAAAAATCATGATTTAAGGCGTTAAAAATGTACTGATTATAAGATGTCAAAATTCAGCCAAATTTTTTGAAGAGTGTAGTTAAAATATATATGATATTTTCTTCAGAAGTATAACCGGGGCTTTGTATTAAATTGTTTCTGGTCTTTCTATTCGTATATCAACGATGCAATTTTACAAATCCCTACAGTGGAAAAATTTCATCTTACACTCATCTTCTACACGTATAAACCTAATCTTTTTACCTCTAAAACACATCTTATTTCCTCTTCGCTCGAAGTGAGGATGAAATGAAGACAATATTTTAAAAATTTTATGTTCAAGAAGAGGAGAAAATACGTAATCTCGTCTTTTTCACCTCGAAAAAAAAAAAAAAAAAAAAAAACGAGAAGAGAGTTTAATAGCGAAGAAAAGATGAAATTTATTTCAACTCGGGATTTTATTTATTTATTTATTTATTTATTTATTTATTTATTTATTTATTTATTTATTTATTTATTTATTTATTTATTTATTTATTTATTTATTTATTTATTTATTTATTTATTTATTTATTTATTATTTTGGAACTTCTTTTTGGTTGTACAAGACAAACATATGTTCAAGTCAAAATTGGACAAAACACAAAGAAATTTACATTTTATGCTCAAAATTTTGTATCCCCTATCTAAAATTACCAAGAGGGTAAAGGGGGGGAGGGTCAAAACAATCCATACATAACTCTCTTAATGCTAGAAAAAAAAAATTCTCCAAAAATTCTGCAAAACTTTGTGATGCTTGGAAATACCCAGCAATGTATTTCCACAAGAAATTATTAGTGAGAAAAAGATTTTAACTTTTTATTTAACATGTGATTTAAATAGCAGATCGTTTCGTCTTCCTCCTTCCCCCTCCTTGGCATGAGACGAAAAAAGACCTTGGTAATGCTAGGGTTAAGGTAGAGATAATACGGATTAGCTGACCCAATGCTAAAAAAAATCCCACACATGAAAATTATGAAAAAAAATTAAAATTTTCTCCTCTACATCCCCTATCAGTAGCTAAAATATCAGGTATGCAAAAACGAGCTAGTTCTCAAGTTATGAATTTTTAAAGTTTAATAACTCGAAAACTAGCTTGTTTTTGTATACCTGATATTTTAGCTACTGATAGGCATAGGGCATGTAGAGGAGAATATTTTAAATTTTTTTCATAATTTTCATTAATGGGATTATTTTAACATTGGGTTAGCTGATCCGTTATCTCTACCTTAAGTATTAAATATTAGGTCATGAAGGATTCAAGAAAGATTTAAAGGTTTCACTTATTTACAAAAAATATATAATTTATCAAAATACAAACCCCCTGTACATGAACGCGTAGCATTGGCAAAGTGTTGAAATTCCAGTAATAAAACCTAAAAAAAAAAAAAAAAAAAAATGAAAAAATGAAATATGTTAAAAAAAACGACTAAAATTGAAAAAAATAAGAGGGCTATATATAATAACAGTAAAGTGAATATTAATGGGTGCAATTCACGAAACAGTTAATAGCCAGCTGCAGGTTTCTATAACTACGTTTAGCTTAACCACGTTTAACTATACCTGTTTTACGTGTTAAACCATCTAGTTAAACGTGGTTAGAAACCTGGCTAACTGCTTCGTGAATCGCGCCCAATATATATATATATATATATATATATATATATATATATATATATATATATATATATATATATATATATATATATATATATATATATATATATATATATATATATATATATATATATATATTTAGCAAATGCCACGTGAAAAGTTTGCCGGTGCCTGGGATCGAACTCACAATCATCTGATTAAGAATAAGTTGCAGTGCGCATACCACTGTTTCAGGTGCCCAATTCCCAGTTTTAGTGAGTCAGATATTAAATTTTAATTTAAAAGAAAAAATCAAAATTCAAAATATTTTAATAATTCCATTCTTCCTACAATCATATTCTCATATACGTGATATATGTTAAGGTTAAGGTTATAGTAATACCATTAAAATTAAATTTAATACATACCAAAATTATCAGAATGGATGAGTTATGCATCATCTCATTCACATTTTCTTTATTAAATGTTAACTGCTATGAAGCTAGTAAGCTAGCAAGTAGAATAATGTACCAGCAATGCACAAGTAATGTTGATAAAAATCATTATTTATTGAGGCTGAGAACCGGGATTTTTTAAACCAACAATACAATTTTCCTGTGACGGAACTGTATTTTTTTTTTAGCTAATATTTATTTTTATTGCATACAAATAAAAACTTTTTTCAATTTAAATTATGACAATATGACGTTATTATTATTTTTTTTTAAAGAAGAGCACACGTTTTTAAAATTAGAATATTAAATTAAAATTATACTGTAAAAAATTAGGAAACATTTAATGTTAGCAGCCTATGAAGTGTATAATTTTGTAAAAAATTTAGTCTATCCTCCTTTTTTTCTTCTTATTATGCAAATATATTATACAGTACCCAATAGCATTTCTAATATATATTTCTTCATTACTTTGTTTTGCAGTCTCATGCACATGCAGTTTTAAAATTATTTTAGCAATTGATAAAATAATGATAACATATTAAAAGGGTGAGGTAACAAGTCCAATGTTAAAAAAGAAAAAAAAAATCCCACACATGGAAATTATGAAAAAAATTTAAAATGTTCTCCTCTACATCCCTTATTAGTAATAGCTAAAATATCAGGTATACAAATTCGAGCTAGTTTTTAAGTGATGAATTTTTAAAGTTGACTAATTTAATATAATATAAAAGTTCCATTTCTCCATGTTGAAGTAGTCAACATTGAAAAATTCATAACTCAAAAACTAGCTCGAATTTGTAACCTGATATATTATTAGCTACTGATAGGGGGTGTAGAGGAGAACATTTCAATTTTTTATTTTTACATAATTTTCATGTGTGGGATTTTTTTTTTAGGGGAAGGTACATTGGGCGCGTTACGTAACACGCCCAATGTACCTTCCCCTTAAATTATAAAAGTAGAGTTTTGCAGATTCCGAACCAGCTAATACATTTATTAAAATCATCACACTGCAAAAAAATATATTTAAACTACTAAAATCCTGTTCATGTAATTCATGTGATTCAAAAAAGTGTATCAAGTAATAATACAAAAGATTCAGCAAGAAATACGTCTTTTGTTAATGGAGTATTGTCCTCAATTTTTTTTATTGCAGAAATGGATAGAGGGTGCAAAGTTATGCTACCCTGATTTTTTTCAGATTTTTTAGAGCTCGGGAACTATTTTTAAAAAATTATTGAAAGTCCTATATGTGACGTCACGCGGCGGCAAGTCCTATCTTTTTCTTAAAGAGCGGCGTCTCGTGACGTCACAAAAAGAACTTTCAATCATTTTTTTAAAAATAGTTCCAGGCTCTAAAAATTCTGAAAAAAAATCAGGGTAGCATAACTTTTCACCCTCTATCCATTTCTGCAATAAAAAAAATTGAGGTCGATACTCCATTACCTTTGTTTTTCTTAAACATTAAACATTTATAAGTAGAAACCATATGTTGTTATTTTATACTACTTATAAATTAACTTATATATTTTACAATTAATGTTTTTAAATATCACCATACTGTTTTAATACATTTAAAACAAATCGCTTGTGATTTGTACAGCCCTGGAAATAAATTTTAATAATTAGAATTCAAATAATGACATGGAGTCGTGAAAGATTTCATACTTAAAAATAATTTTAGTTTTCGACAAGAGGAGTCGCTCCCAGACATCTAATTACAACATACTTCTACTACACTTCTTGTCAACAGTAATGTCATTATAGTACCAAGATAACACTATATATTATACTAATGATCCCCAGTGTATTCTGTTAAATCCAAACATTCATAATATATAGCTATAATCTATGAAGGCTTCAAGTCAGCTGATATTGCGATTTTCCCACCGTCCTATCCAAATTTAACCTGTGTTTAAAAAAAAAAAAATCTCGAAATTACGTATTTTTTGGCATTAAAAAATGTTTTTTAGAGGAAAATAAGTTCTTGATTCATTATCAGAATATTCGTAAATGTGGAGGTAGGAAATGATTTAAAATTAAAAAGCTTTAATAGTTATAGAAACGAATCAAATTTTTTTAACATGGTGGCTTATGGGGAAAAAATTCCCGCCGGGAAACACTCGAAGCCTCTATACTAGATTATACTAATATTGACACTACACTTCTGATCAACAGTAATGCCACTCTAGTACCAAGATAACACTACTAATAACCTCTCCAGTGTATCCTGTACGTCAAATCCCCCAGACATCTAACTAACAATCATTACACTTCTGATCAACAGTAATGCCACTCTAGTACCAAGATAACACTACTAATAACCTCTCCAGTGTATCCTGTACGTCAAATCCCCCAGAAATCTAACTAACAATCATTACACTTCTGGTCAACAGTAATGTCATTATATTACCAAGATAACACTACTAATGACCCCCAGTGTATCCTGTGAAACCCCCAGACATCCCAGACCACAGTTTCCTACCTGGATGTGAAGCCACATTTTCCGATATCTCCGGCGTTTTTCTGTCCTGATTGAGTCAATTAGGAGCTCAGCTGTGACTTCAGAGTGCCTAATTTAACATTGGGTGAGTTAAAATTAATTTAACAAGGTCACTAATATGAAAATTAGCGAACAATAATTAACAGTAATTTTCTCATTTATATTTTAGTTTTGAATAAGTAAAGAATCTCTAATTAATATAAATTATTATATTGAATTAAATATTTTATATCTATATATTGTTTTTCCTCGACAACATTTTAAAATGTTATAAAATGTAAGACACTATTAAATTCAAAATTGCTTTCTGCAGTAATTTTTTAAATATTTTAATATAGACGAATCTATAAAGAAAGAAATTATAAAAATAATAAATCAATCATTGCAGTTACAATTAAGTAGTTTATTTTTAAAAATTATTTTTCCCATTTTTTATTTTATCCCAAGTCGAAATAAATTTCCTTTTTTATTCAATATTAAGCTCTTTCCTCGTCTAATTCCCTCTTATTTTGCGCCATTTTAGAAGAAAAAAGAGGGAAAAAAACGAGATTAGGTCTTTTTTCCTTTTATTGGAGTATAAAATGTTCCAAATATTGTATCCGTTTCTTCCTCAATTTGAGTGAAGAGGAAATAAGATGTGTTTTTGAGGTAAAAATAAGTAATAAGATTAGTTTTAGACGTGTTGAAGATGTAATTTTTAAATAGGGTATAATAGTTATACATTCATACAAATTACATAATAATAATATATATGATTATTATATGTAATTATTGTTATGTATTTCATTAACTTTTTATTAAAATTTATCACATTAATTTGTAATCTGTGATTGCCAGGTGTACACTTGGGACCAGAGAAATGCAGCTGGCTGTGCTGATGTTGATGACTTTACTGACTGCACAAGTTGGTAATTATAATTATGTAAATTGTTGGCATGTAATTAGAATAATAATCATATTAATTAGTTTTAATTACGTCAGATTTCATTTTATATATATTATATAGTATTTAATTTAATAATATCAAAAATAATTAAATAAAATTAAATATAATAGCATTAAATAATCATCATAAAATATTTAATTTTTGTTTAGTTAAAGTTGCCTTTAAAATTAATAATAATGTTAATAATTTACTGCTATAATATTATATGGTAGAGAAAACGAATTTCAAGGAAATTAAATTCAAGAGTGTTTTTGTTTTTGTTTTTGATTTTTTTTTTTATAGTAAAAAATCAAAGTAGATTTGATTATGTTTTAGCATAAAAGCTATTCTTATCAGTTTTTTTTTATCTGAATATATATGACTCCTTACTTTAGAGAAGGATAGATTTACTGCAATCTAATTATATTTTAATTTAGTGGATGATCAATATCATAATAATAATTAAATTTTACGTTCAATGGGCAATCTGTATGAATTTTTTTTATTGCAGAAATGATCTAGGGCACCAAATTATATTACCCTGATTTTTTTTCAAACTTCTTAAAGGCCAGGAAAAAGCTAAATTTTTTTGCCGAAGTTGGGTTTGAACCCACGCCTCTTTTAGTCCCATTTCTTTTGAAGAACAAAAAAATAAATTCTTGATGCCTCTCTCTTCAATTACTTTTTAAGGGGCATTCACAAAGCCCTAAGACCACATTTAGGGCTCGATAATTTAAAGCCTAATTTTAGGCATGCTTTTTAGACCCAAAATTTCTGGTCTTAAATTATCGAGCCCTAAATGTGGCCTTAAGGCTTTGTGAATGCCTCTTTTTATGAATAATTACCAAGCTCTAAAAAATTTGAAAAAAAAAAAATAAAGTAGCGTAAATTTGAACCCTGTATTCATTTCTACAATAAAACATTTTCATGTAGGATGTCCATTCAAAGATTCTCTTGTTATCTCAACATATGACTGAATGACCTTTCTTTGACCTTCAGGTTCCTCACTGGTGTGCTACAGCTGCGGTAAGCCAGGCCTTATGTCGTGTGAGGACGCTTTTTCTTACGGCCTGGTGCTAGGAGTTCCCTGTGAAGGAGTGTGTGTCGCCACCAGCTTCAAAATGAGTGAGCACCTTTGTTTTTCCTTCTTGATTCGTTTTTGAGAATAAGCAATATTTAGCCATGCACCCACTACTTTGCCAATACGTATTTGAATTATGCTTTTCTGACTGTTTTCCTTCCTTTTCAAATCTTTTATAGAGCAAAATTACATAATGTCCGCGGATAAACTAAGGACTGAAAGACTGTGATATTATGCCGTTATCACCGACCATCCTGACTAAGGTTTCCACAGTTCCCTCAATCAACTCAGGAAATAATGGATAACCTTTAAAATTTGCTTGTCCTAACCTCTCCTTTAACCTCATGCATCCTTGTGATATGACGTCATTACCGACCATTCTGACTGAGGTTTCCACGTTTCTTTAATTGAATTAGGCAAAAAAACTCGCGATGACCGATCTCTCAAACAAAAAAAATCTTAGGAGCATAATTCTTGTCAACACAAATAAGCTCTCAATCTCTTTAGTATAAAATTAAAATATTTCATGTTTATCTACTGGGTAAGAAATAAATTATTCAGAAAATTCAAAACTTTCTAAGGTATACCAACTCAAATTAACCAAATTTCTCAAATTACTAAAATTAAATTATTTATCTTCAGCTTGTCATTAGACAGCAATTAATTATTTGCAAATTTTTTAGAGAGAGAGAGAGAGAGAGAGAGAGAGAGAGAGAATCTGATCTTATATCAAACACTGGCATCGATGAGACAGCACACCAGCCAGAGCTCTATGTTAATGGAGTATCAACCTCAAAATTTTTTATTGCAGAAATGGATAGAGTGTGCAAAGTTATGCTTAGGGCTGTGAAATCGATCTCGAGATTCGAGTCGGATCAAGCCAAAATTTTCGGGATCTCGATTTTATTGTGTACCGAAAACCGAGTTTTTCGAGTTTCGAGCTGAAATCGAGCTTTTCGATATTCGAGCCGAAATCGAGATTCTCGAGATTCGAACCAAATCCGAGCTTTTCGAGTATTGGTTCGTTGCTTGAATTGTTAATTTATTTTTACTATGTAAATTCAGAAAAAATATATTTTATATACTTAATTACTATTATACGCTATAGGTACTGCACATGTTTTCTTTTGATGGGAGTTTTAGTTGAATATTCTCTTATACTTATACGTTATTTAACTTGTGTTGTGGGGTTGTTGACCTAGTAAAAATACTACCTGGAGGGTCCAACACCGATGGACAGACACGCAGGGAGGAAGTAGCGGTATTTAAGGTTGACTGACATTTAAAAATGTAAATAAAGAGCTTTGCTTTAAAATTTTTACTCAATACAAGAATAAACGCGTCCATTAATTTTCTGCCAATGTTAATAAGTTCTTTCTTGGAAATCCTTTATCACACTGCGATTGACACATGCAAGGACACAAGCAGGTAAAATGTTTAAAAAGTTTAGCATGAGAATGAGGTATTTATAAATATATATATTTTTTATCTCGACTTATTCTTAAAACTTCTTCACACGACTTAGTTATAACAATACTGTGTTTAACTTTGAATTTTTCAATGTTTACGCTAATAGCAGAACTAATATAGTATCGCTAACATATTGGAAAAAAATAAAATAAAATATTTAAGAATAAAATTGTTTGACTATGAAGTATAGGCGTTATTAAGAGGGTTTAATATAGTTAATTCAATTGACAATTCATAACTTAAGGTCCTCAATTAAACAAAAAAAAATCTTGTAGTTCCGCTGTTTTTTTTTCTGCTAAATTATAGCACACACAAATTGAAAGAAAACGAAAATTAATTTAAAAGCATTTCTCCTTAGTTTGTTATGATTAATTTGCGTATTTATGGATTCTATCAAGATTATTGCACAGTTATCTATAAAGCAAAAAATAATATTTTCGAGCTTTGACTCGATTTTGAGCCATTTCAAGATTTGGCTCGATTTTTGAGCTTGGCTCGATTTTCAAACTTGGTTCGAATTTCGAGCCTGGCTCGATTTTCGAGCTTTGGCTCGAAATATCGGGTTTCGAGCCAACTCGAGCTTTTTTTTTCGAGATCGAGCTGAAAATTTTTCGAGTTTTCTACAGCCCTAGTTATGCTACCCTGATTTTTTTTCAGATTTTTTAGAGCCCGGGAACTATTTTTAAAAAAATATTGAAAGTTCTTTTTGTGACGTCACGCGGCGGCAAGTCCTATTTTTTCTTAAGGAGCGGTGCCTCGTGACGTCACAAAAAGAATTGTCAATAATTACTTAAAAATATTTCCTGGTGTCTCAAAAATCTGACAAAAATCAGGGTAGCATAACTTTGCACGCTCTATCCACTTTTGTAATAAAAAAATTGAGGTCGATACTCCATTAAGCTACAAGTAGAGAATCAAAATTAATTTGTATCGTGATAACAAAGAACCATTGTTGTTTAATTTTATCTTATATGTTTGTATGTTATAGGACCTGGTACTAGCATCATGTCTAAATGGTGCGATACGAGACATCTGGACGTGTGTGCCAAGTCACGTGACATGAATTTTGACACGTGCGCCACGTGTACCACGAGTTTCTGTAACGGTCCCCTTCCTTCGTGTGACAAGCAACTTAAGTTCCTGGACAAATGTGTCACATCTAATTCCATCGCTGGCAAATTGGTCCTTGTCCTTGCTATTCTGGGAATGTTGGTCCTGGTTATCGTAGTCTGTGTGTTTTACCGCAGACGAAGGACCGGACCAGATCTGAACACCGCGCTCATCGCAAAGTATTACGGCAGAGATGTATTTAGGAAAAGTGTAACGTCTGAAGATTTGGAGTACACTAAACTCTAAAAAAAAATGTAAAAATACGTGGTATAATGTTATAAATAGAGCAGCAACACGAGATTGTTGGGTTGCCTACTTACAGGATAACGCTCAGCTGTTTACCTCCCCTCACTCCCCCTACTGTTGTCAAACCGAACACTTAAAACAAAACCAATTGGAAAAAAAAATAGAAAAATTGACTTTGTTTCCAGGTATTAAATTATTTAAGTACACGAAAATATAGTTTATGTATTCTTTATAAACTAGCAGATGATATTGAAACGATATAAAACCAAAAGAGCAATACGGCTTTATGCCAGGACGTTCCACAATACAAGCTGTATCCACAGTATATAATCAAATTAAACTAGCATTGGAGAAGCCAAAGGGTCATTTATATATTGCTTTTGTAGACTTCAGAAAAGCTTTTGATTCGGTCAATAGGAATTTGCTCATTGAAAAGCTGAAGTCATTTAAAGTAATTCCTTCTGAAATTTTGAATATCTTAGCTGTTATTCTAAATATCAATTATGTATGTGTTCAAGATCGCTTATCATGTTCTAGTAATATTATTCAATCTAACGGAGTTTTGCAAGGAGACCCGAGCAGCTCTCTTCTTTTCAATCTTTTTACTGCAGATATAACTGAGATTACAAAAGATATAAACTGTGAAAATGAAAATGATCAAGTCGTACTAAATTTATATGCAGATGATCTTGCTATTATTTCAAAGAGCAAAGTCAAGCTACAAAAAGCGCTAAATAATCTATCCATCTGGGCCAAAACAAATGGTCTAGAAATTAACACAGAGAAAACCAAGGTTGTTAAGTTTAGAAGAGGCGGACCGTTATGCAAAAACGATGAAATTTATTGTGACGGTCAAAAGATTGAATTTCTAAATTCATTTAAATATCTTGGCATAATACTTCAAATGACAGGGCTTTCTTTTTCTAAACATATAACAGAAAGATGTAAGAACGCTATCACTGTTATGTACACTATCTCAGGGCTGTCTGGTCTATCCGTCAAAACAGGGCTCAAACTATTCAATTTAAAAGTCGCCCCTGTGGCTACTTATGGTATTGAAATTGTATGGCCTCATTTATCTGTATCCGATTTTGATAAATTAGAATCAGTAAAAGCCATGTTTGTTAAAAGATTACTGTGTCTGTCAAAATTTACCGAAACTAGACTGGCCTATAAACTGATAGATTAAATTCCAATTATTTTATTACAGAAATCAAAGAAATGTTTAAACTTCCAACGACAGATCAATATTCCAATTTTATAGCTGTCAGGAATCAAAAAGCTCAGGATATTAATCCTGAGTTTTACAGCACTGATGCTATGACATGTAAATATTGGTGTCTGCCCCAATTGGATAGATCCAATGTTAGAAATGTTTTAACTCGCCAGGCTGTTCACGGCTTCCACTATCTAATTTGTAAATCTTCTGGTTATCATAAAGCTGAACAATCTTGTGTATGTAAATTATGTAATGAATATTGTAGCCAATATCATTTAAATATCTGTAAATCTAGAATTAAGTCTATTAGCGATTATGCCAGGGGAGATTTCATATAGTCTATAGATTTTGAATAGCAATGAAGCAATAAGTTTTTTTTTATTCTATCTATTTTCTATGTCATATTTTGTCTTATATATATGTGATTATATATATGATATATTATTATTATGATGTAACAGGCTGTTAGTATCATCTGTTATTTTATTTTATATTGTTTTATTATCATTTTCTATTGTTCTATTA
The DNA here is from genome assembly GCA_949825025.1 of Siphlonurus alternatus. Taxonomy (NCBI): domain Eukaryota; kingdom Metazoa; phylum Arthropoda; class Insecta; order Ephemeroptera; family Siphlonuridae; genus Siphlonurus; species Siphlonurus alternatus. The sequence goes on along the minus strand of OX463783.1, from coordinate 27,902,515 downwards.
TTCTGTAACTATTATATATGTTTTGTATGTATGTTTTATGTGTTCTATTGTAATGTTTTTCTATAATGTATGTTTCTAGTGCTGTTAATATGTACACTTTCTGTGTTTAATAAAAGACTAATAATAATAAATGTAATAAGTGTCGTATATAATTTATAATTAATTTTTGTTCTATATTTTCTCCCTTTACACGCTGCTGATGCAACACAACACTATGGCACGGCAGGCTCCTGTAAAGTATGCAATATGTGTTGCAGTGACATCACGTGAGTCTGGCCTATTTTATATTGTAAATTGTAGTCATTGCTGATTTTTTATATGTCGAGTGATTTAGCAAGTTTTCTAATAGGAATTTTTATTATTACGTCATGAAGACAGGTATCTGATGGATTTTTCCTGAGTGATTCTGAAAGTGGCATTGTTTTGATACATCTGAGTTTTGCTGCTGATTAAAGTACATGTATAGTAAAGTCATACTGGGGGGCATTCACAAAGCACTTTAACCCCAAATTTAGCCCAAAGTTTTATCCCTGGTACTAAACATGGTGCTAAACTAGGAGCTAGACATGTTTAGCCCCTGGTTTAGCACCATGTTTAGTACCAGGGATAAAAATTGAGGTTAAAGTGCTTTGTGAATGCCCCCCACTGTTTCTATCAAGTTTTTTTTAACGCCATCTCTTAATTGGTGCTTTTTGCGGTCAATTCACTACAAAATACAGAGTCTGTTTATAAATACACAGCAATCGATTCATAAATTAAAAATTATACGAACCATCTGTACAGCAAAGTCTTCTGCTCGTTGTTAGTAAACAAAGTATTGTTGTGTAATGTCTGTCGTGTGAAAGAAAAAACATGGGACGGATGTTGATTTACATGTTAACTTCTGCAAAATGACCGTTAATTATGAAAGTTGTTGTGTCTACAGGTAACATATTATTAAAAAAAATTGTTATATGTATGAAAAGAATCTTTCATCCACACGTATATGAGTGTTTAATACATATCAAATGACGATATCTTAAAAAAAAAAAAAAAATCGTACGTCATCAATCATCAAAAGATATAATAGATATCATAATGTAATGATTTATTTATATTGTTCTTCATGTACGGTACAGAATAGAGATCATCTGTGCACTACCTTTTAAATTTAATGGAGTATTGACCTCAAAATTTTTTATTGTAGAAATGGATAGAGCGTGCAAAGTTATGCTACCCTGATTTTTTCAGATTTTTAGAGCCCGGGAACTATTTTTAAAAAATTATTGAAAGTCCTTTTTGTGACGTCACGAGGCGGCAAGTCCTATATTTTTCTTAAGGAGCGGCATCTCGTGACGTCACAAAAAGAACTTTCAATCATTTTTTAAATATAGTTACCGGGCTCTAAAAAATTTGAAAAAAATCAGGGTAGCATAACTTTGCACGCTCTATCCATTTCTGCAATAAATAAAATTTAGGTCAATACTCCATTGTACGTGGAAAACATATAAAATATAATTTATACACAAATCTTATAATTGTTATGTCGTGTCACTTGTTCCACACTAAATTGTGTTACACAAAAATGAGAAGCATTTTATATTTTATTTCTGACAACTGTTAAAAAGAAAAAAAAAAATATTTCCTAGAATTTATTTAAATCATATAAAAATGTCGTCAGAGATCGGCAGTTTTATATGGATGTGTTTGCAGTTAAAATACGTTAACGACATTGCATTTTGTTCATATAACGTTTTTGTATTGTGTATTTTTGTATAATAAATTTGAATTATTAAGTATTAAGTATTTTGTATTATTATTAAGTCTTTCATAATTTTTGGAATCTTGAAGTGAAATTCCTACTTGTATTTTGCACCGGCAACATAAGATATTATTAAATTAATCTTTGCTGGACAATAATTTGTATTTGTATTTGTATTTGAATTTGTGAAACTATATAAAAAAATTAAAAATATATATAAACATAAATTACTTTTAAAAAATAATAAAAAGTAAGTTATACTCATATAATTAATCTAATTATTCATTTTACAGAGTATTTTAATAATTTATAATTAATTTTTTTTTAATATTAAATGTGTTCTCTCCGCATGTAAGATAATGTAAAAAAAAATTAATTAATTAAATAAAAATATATATTACCAATGAAATATATACTGTTTCCAGATTTTTTTTTTTAACGTTATAGTGAACGCTAACATAGAATAGGTGCAAATTAATTATCTATCACTTTGATAGTGCTTGTTTTTACACTATTACAATCTGTTATATTTTCAAATTATGAATAAAAAACGTATTTTTACATTAATATGTTAATGGAGTATTGTCCTCAATTTTTTTTATTGCAGAAATGGATAGAGCATGCAAAGTTATGCTACCCTGATTTTTTTCAGATTTTTTAGAGCCCGGGAAGTATGTTTAAAAAATTATTGAAAGTCCTTTTTGTAACGTCACGTGGCGGCAAGTCCTATCTTTTTCTTAAAGAGCGGCGTCTCGTGACGTCACGAAAATAACTTTCAATAATTGTTTAAAAATACTTCCCGGGCTCTAAAAAATCTGAAAAAAATCAGGGTAGCATAACTTTGCACCCTCTATCCATTTCTGCAATAAAAAAAATTGAGGTCAATACTCCATTGCATGACATTTATATGTAACGATTTTACACAAAACAAATATGTACTGTACAACAACAAATGTTGTTGTACAACAAAACTGCAGATGAAAAAAAAAAAATAATAAAACATGTAAAATACGATGCGAATTTTAATTTCTTGTGATAAGTTTTCACATTAAAATGATAAAAATAGACTGTAGTGTTTTACTGTTTATAAAAACAATAATTTTAAAAATAGTAAAGAAGCAGTTAATAATTAATAATTTATAACATTATTCATTTTTGTTAAAATAAAAAAAGAAGTTTGTGTAAAATTATTCTCTTATTCATTTATTTCTCAATGCATTACTATTTTTCTTTAATACTGATCTAATATCTTGAAGATTTTTTATGAATCTCTGTAGTGGCTGACAGGGTTAATTGTTTAACCTTGGCCGGTATGTATATATTGCTAAAATAAAAAAAAAAATAAAAAAGAAGTTAGCAATATATTCCAATGATTTAATATCAAAACACTCATTTCATGTTGCAAAATTTTCGTTTTTAAGTAAATGACATTAATCATTAATCTTTCGAGTGAAATATGTCACGTAATGAAATTGTAACAGTTAGATAACATATTGTTATAATTCACAGAACATTATATGACACATTTTGCTGATATCATATCACTACTTCCTGTTACACGCAGGATGTGTTATTTAACACAAGTAAGGTCGTATGGTCGAACTGTGTCATGTGAACTGCAGTTGAGGGTCCTTAGAATTATTAATTAGATTAATGGTGTTCGTGTTTCATTCATTGAATAATTTTGATTAGTGAATTAATTTATTTCAACTGTGATGTATCGTTGATTAACAATGAAATTCGCTGAATTAATTCCGTTGATGACAATGTTTCTGATCGTACGTGAAGGTAATGTATATTTTATGTTATTTAATGGCATTAAAATTATAAAAATGAAAGATTTTTAAAAAAAAAATGTTCCAATACGCCCAATGTTAATAAAAATCCCATTCATGAAAATTAAGAAAAAAATTTAAAATGTTCTCCTTTACGTACCTAATCAGTGGGTAAAATATCAGGTGTACAAAAACGATCTAGTTTTTGAGTTATTAATTTTTAAAGTTGACTATAGAGGGTGCAAAGTTATGCTACCCTGATTTTTTTCATATTTTTTCGAGACCCGGAACTATATTTTTAAAAAATTATTGAAAGTCCTTTTTGTGACGTCACAAGGGAGCAAGTCCTATCTTTTTGCTAAGGAGCGGCGTCTCGTGACGTCACGAAAAGTACTTTCAATAATTTTTTAAAAATAGTTCCGGGTCTCGAAAAAATATGAAAAAAATCAGGGTAGCATAACTTTGCACGCTCTATCCATTTCTGCAATAAAAAAAATTGAGGTCAATACTCCATTAGAATTTTACTTTCTGAGGGAATGTTTCCCAAATTTCTGTATCCTCATCAGTCTCCGGCCTGCGATGCTACAACTGCACTCCGAGCGACTCCAACACGTGCGGACGATCCTTCACGGCCACCTCTGAACATCACATCGTCAACTGCAACTCTTCCTGTATCACCTCCATAACTACTTCACGTGAGTCACCACAAATGTCTTCTTTTTGATCCGTTTTTTGAGAATAGGCCAATAACAGCCATACACCCAATCACTTGGTAAGATTGGACTATGTGAGGAACATCACAAATGTCAGGGTGTGGGTCTAGTGAGGCATTGTGTAACTTATTAGGGATGATTAGGGAATGCATACTCGACGTATTGGGCGTGATTCACGAAGCAGTTTCTAACCACGTTTAACTAGATGGTTTAACAAGTAAAACAGGTATACTTAAACGTGGTTAAGCTAAACGTGGTTATAAGAAGCTTTCTTATAACTGCTTCGTGAATCGCACCCATTATGATTTTTCATGCAGGTTAAGGTAGAGATAACGCCGAACAGCTGTTCGACGTAATCCCCTTTGATTAACATGTAAACCTTAGCAAATTGACAAAAATTCTGAAATTTTTTTAAGAGGCAGATATTATATAGTGCCTAAAAGCCATAGAAAAAATTTCAAAACAATTTAACGAGCCGATTTTTTTTAATATTTTTTTTTTAATTTTCAGCATAGGGCTTTCCCATGGAGAGCCAAACTAAAAAATTAATTTAAAAAAATCGGCTCGTTAAATGCCGATTAAATGAGAATTTTCGTCAATTTGCTAAGGTTTACATGTTAATCAAAGGGGATTACGTCGAACAGCTGACCGCCGTTATCTCTACCTTAATTGTCTATTGCATTGTTTAATTGTATTATTTATGATAATATATACAATATATTATATAGTATGTATTTTGACTTGTATTATTCATACTTGTATGTCACTTAATAAAAAAATCTAATCTAAAATAATAATAAGACTAGTGTTTAATTGTGAGAGCTGAAGTTTTGGGGGTGTTATAACCGAGCCCGATTATAATATATTTATATAATAATGTTAAACATGATTAACTTTAATTACTTGTGTATTGATTGCAAATTTTGCAAGTGTGTTCTTACTAGCTTATTATTTCCAAAATTCAAGGTGTTCATTCTCTTTCAATATTAGAGCTGCTTTGACAACAAGTTGGTTTGCCCAAATTTCTCAAAAGTAACATTTTATTAAACAATGTTTGAGGTTTAATCTTCTTGTGTAAAATATACACAAACTACAATTAATTTTCATTATAATTTCATGGATGTTTTTTTTAGTCAAAAAATTAACATAAAATAACTTTGTGTCACAGTGACGATATCCACGCTGGTGCTGACGTCACGTTCATGTGGTGACTTTGACCTCTGCTCCAAGGGCAATTACAACTGCACACCATGTCAGTTCGACTTCTGCAACGGTCCTCCGTGCACCGGTGTGGTGTGCTACGAGAACGCGGGCGTTATCTTCTTCGCAACACTCGGAGCCATGTTGGTGCTATCTGTGGTGGCGCTGGTGCTACTGTACCTTTGTGTGCGCAGGAACTGTCCGTGTTGATCTTGAAGGGTACTGAAGGGGGTTTAAAAAGTGTCTATATACTATAGAGTACCTGAATGGAGCATCGACCTCAATTTTGTTATTGCAGAAATGGATAGAGCGTGCAAAGTTATGCTACCCTGATTTTTTTCAGATTTTTTTGAGCCCAGGAAGTATTTTTAAAAAATTATTGAAAGTCCTTTTTGTGACGTCACGCGGTGGCAAGTCCTATCTTTTTCTTAAGGTGCGGCGTCTCGTGACGTCACAAAAAGAACTTTCAATAATTTTTTTAAAAATAGTTCCCGGGCTCTAAAAAATCTGAAAAAAATCAGGGTAGCATAACTTCGCACGCTCTATCCATATCTGCAATAAATAAAAATTGAGGTCAACCCTCTTATAAATAATTTTACTTTAAGCTTTGTAATATAATTAATCTTTGTTTTAAATTCCCAAGAAAACACTGAGATAATAATTATCTTCAATATAGGAATTCTGATACTTAATAGTTTTTCTGTTACCAGAAATTTTATTATAATAAATTATATTTTATTAAATTATCATTGATTAAATTAATATGGACCTGAAAAAGTATAATAAATTCAAATAAAAAGAATTCATAAAAATAAACTACATCCATTTTTCATCCTGAAAAAATTATATTTTTATAAATATAATTATATAACATATTAATTAAGAATAAAAATTTTAAGGACTTGACATTAAAAAACAATAATGATTAATATAAAAGTTTTATTTATTTTAAAAACAAGAATAAAATTTCAAATGTTTCATGTGAAAATGCATTTAAAATATTTGCATTAATATTAAATGTAATTATAACAGTTTTATATAATAGAGCCTGGCGCTTTGAGAAATCTGGATGTTAAGAATAGCTCTGAAATAAAAACAAAAAGAAAATTGTTAGGTAGAAAGTCTTATAGAAGACTTACAATATGGTTCTAAAAGTTAACTGCGCAGATTTTATTTATATACTTAAGGTAGAGATAACACGCCCAATGTTAATAAAAATCCCATTCATGAAAATTATGAAAAAAATTTAAAATGTTCTCCTCTACATCCGCTATCAATATAAGGTAAAATATCAGGTATACAAAAACGAGCTAGTTTTCGAGTTATTAATTTTTAAAGTTTACTAATTTTGCATGGAGAAATGAAACTTCCATGTTAAATTAGTCAACTTTAAAAAATAATAACTCGAAATCTAGCTCGTTTTTATGTATAACCTGATATTTTACCTACTGATAAGGGATGTATAGGAGAACATTTTAATTTTTTTTTCATAATTTTCATGAATGGGATTTTTATTAACATTGGGCGCGTTATCTCTACCTTAAGATGGATTCAATTTTTTATACTTAAATTATAAAATAAATTTAAATAAGAATGACCTATATGCCCTACACATTACTTGACAATCATTAAGGCCATTAGGAGTACCAAAGAGTAAGGAGACTCGATTATGAGAGGAGTAGCTAATTTTTCAATAAATACCTCGCAGGCAGTGATGAGCGGCCTTGAACAGTTCTGGTCACTGACGCCGGTCTTCGTCACGTCCTTACGATACACCTGCAGGGCCAGACAGTCCTCGCCAGGTCCACGGCTCGGCTTGTCGTGTGCCCACCGAGCCGCAGCCTGGTCCAGTCGCTCTCCCGTGCGGCACCACTGGAAGCCAGAGGAGCCACACGTCAGGTTGGCGCCTCCTATCCATACCGGCATCGCGCTCACCTGCTTGTCTGTAACACAAATTTTTAATAAAAATTCAATCAATTAGTGTGGGTAATTTAGTATACGAAGGTCTGTTTTTTTCTTCATCATTCATCACTTTACTGCCTTGCTGATAAAAAAAAGAAAAAGTCAGATTTGATTTCAACATGCAAAAATAGAGAGAAAGAGAAGAGAAACTATATCCTTATTACTATAACTACAACTTATTACAATATCCCGAGTTGAAATAAATTTCATCTTTTATTCACTCTTTTCTCGTCTAATTTCCTCCTATTTTGCATCCATTGTAGAGGGAAAAAGACGAGATTATAACGTACGTCTTCTTTTTTCCTCTTTTTGAGTAAACAATATTAGAAATATTGTCTCCATTTCATCCTCACTTTGAGCGAGGAGGAAATAAGATGTGTTTTTGAGGTAAAAAGACGTAATAAGATTAGGTTTAGATGTGTAAAGAATGAGTTCCACACAACCAGGTATTTTATAATAGAAAAAAAAAATACAAATTCAAAAGTAAAGCAGCATGGCCGATATTAAATTTATTTTATTACTTACTTTCTTAACATATAATCTTTGTTATAATTTGCATCGGGCTTCATTCTAAGTAATATTGTTTTTTGTAACATGGTATTCGAAGTAATTAATTCATTATAATTATATTTTTTTATTTATTCTATATTTATGTAACTATTAAATATATTTGAAACATAATTATTTTGATATATACTAACTTAAAAAAGGCAGAAACTAAAACAACAGTAGTTTTTCTTAAAAAACAACTGATAGCTGATAAAATTCTATTATTAATAATTTTTTTTTAGTGCTTTTTCGACATCTGGGCAATAATCAGATGGCAAAAAAGCACTAAAAAACAATCATTAATAATTTAATTTCACGCCATTGTGACACAAGTAAGAAATACAAACATAAAATATGATAATTCTATATTAATATTTGAACAAGCTACCACAAATTTAATTATTTTCTATTGTATATTAAAAACTAAATACATGATAAATGACTCTACATAATTAAATTTCTTCAATATGTCTAACTGAATATATTTGCTAAATATCACCAGTTGCAGATGTTTTGACTACGTTACTGTGACGCCTGCATGGAGGTGATCTCATCGTCTGAGCCCGCTACTGTCGATGTTCAAATTACAAATGGTTAAATTAATTTAATTCACACCGGAAATAGCCGGAAGTGAGAGGTTTCTGGTCTTCCATTCGTTTGTCAGCGTTAAATTTCACTAACTGTACTTTATTGTAAATCCCTCTGTAAAGTTTCAACTAAATTACTAAAAAAAATAACCAAAAAAATTAACACTTCCGGTTACTTTTGAAGTGAATTTAAAATAAATTTGACTGTACATTGAAGTGGTGAGAAAAACTCAATTTCTGAGAAAAATTTTATAGTTGTCGCTATGCATTTTGTTATGTCAATATATATACTGATTTTTATTTTAATTAATTTTTTAATTAAATACCCAATGCAATAATGAAAAACTGAAAATTAATTAATTTCTATAGGAATTTAGGAAGCCTATTATATCAGTCATTATATTAGTATATACATTATAAAATTCAAGCAAAAGGGAAATTTTATCATTGATGATTTTCTTTCTCTTTTGCTCGAATATTATATATAATGCTCAAATATAATATTTATAATGACCTATCATGCATTTTTCAGCATTTATCTGTAAAAATTATAATTACAATTTAATGTCTAGTGTTTAATTATTCAACTAAAAATGCGCATCCTATACTGGTATATAATTATTTAATTATATATATAACCAAACCACCAAACTTTTCTACATTGCGGTTTCTAACTCGTGCATCCGGAAGGTGACGGATGGCATCTTTCATCAACTGCCGACCATCCTGACTGAGGTTTCCATGGTTTCCTCAGTCACAACCAGGTGATTAATTGTATGCATTGATTTAGGCAGGCTATAATTTAGCATTGAATACCTTTATTCATACTTTAAAAATTAAAAAGTGTGAATCTTTTACTCCCCCCCTCCCCCCTGGAAGTTAACGCCTAAGAATATTATAACCAAATAACCATCATGCGATATAATATAATATTTATATAGATATATATTTGTTTTTTGCTAAGCCGAATTTGAGCTAGCGGAAGTGACGTATGTCGAGACAGACGTGATGATTAAAGTTTTGAGTTCGACACCCGAGTCCATGAGACGTCTCGCATGTCACGAGGCTGTCTCGTTGTTTGCGAGACTGGAGAACTCGAGCACATCCACATGACTGGCAATACAGTTGTTTTAGTATTAGTTCACCACTTGATTTTAGGACTTAATGAGCTTTGCAATGAGTTTTACATTAAAGTGTCTAATTAAAGAGATACTATAAAATATGCGTAATATATATGCGTTTTGTTCTGTATAATATATATATTTATATATTTATATATATATATATATATATATATATATATATATATATATATATATATATATATATATATATATATATATATATATATATATATATATATATATATATAGGACTGTGTTAGTATCGCCTGTTAAATCTGTTATATATTATGTAACACTCGGGAAATATTATAAAATTAATAAATAAAATAAAGTGTCTGTAAATTTGTAAATATCAGCTCGTAGAATTATGCAAGAAGTTTGGACAGGTTTTGTCTCTTTCTGGGAGATGAAATTATTTTTAATTCAAATATTTCACTATACCCGTGAAACATTAAATTAAAGCAATAAATAAAATGATAATGAATTAATGAGACTGTATCATTATAGTTCTGCATGAACCAGCAATTTTTACAAGCTGGTTTGCGGAGGGATGAATGCACGGAGAAAAATATCGATACTAAATGTACGGTTAGACTTAAAAACGTACTTTCGTTTAAAAACTGGTCCGTTAAAAAAAATATCAGAGCACTATTAGAAACATATAGAGGTCACAACGTTGTAGGTCACTTGAGGTCAAGATCTTAGCAGAAAAAAATATTGAGTTAAAGAAGAACCATAATGGACAACCTGCATGAATTTATTTATATTATATATTTCAATAGAGTACTTCGAGTTATTGTCATATTTTCTCATATTTTTAGGCACCCTCAAAATCGTTTTATAAAAAGCTGTGACGACATAGTGACGAAAATATTTAACACACAAACATATGGAATGTTGCTAAATAACTCTATAGGTCCTGTATCCACATATTATGTAATAAAGCAGAGGTTGTCAATTTTATTGTTATTGTTAATTTATTAATTATTAACAATTATTGTTAATTTGTTTTACTTTTATCCAAACCCTGAGGACCGTGATCTGATATGCAATCAGGATCATACATATTTAGATAATCTGCATGTATATAAAACTGAATACCCTAAAAAATTCCTTCGACCAATTTCATGTATCGTATACCTAAGGTACGTGTCAGTTCCCTGAGAAATTGGGGTACCTCCAATTTTGGGTATGTCCATAATGTACCCATATGGTTACTCTGGGCTATAATGGGTTAAAGTATTAATTAATTTATTCAGAATTGATTCACCAGGGATGAAAATATCGATATCTGGAGATCGACATATCACATCGATACATCGCCCATCCCTTCCACCCTCTCCTCATTCGAGTGTTGTCTGCAGAGCAGTAAGTTGGTGGTCTAGCAGCTCACAAAACACTAGAAGATCACGTACTGCAAACATCAAATCGCTAATTTTCATCAATCTACTTTAATCGTTCAAGAAAAATCGCAACATGAAGATGACAATCGCAATGGCCTCTCTGTTCTTCCTGATCGCAGTGGTAAGTACAAAGATGCTATTATAGAAATATTACTTAAACTACTATTCCTTTGCGGCCTTGTTAATCACCATGGCATGCCCCGTAACAATAACAATAAAAGGTATGGTAATTAATAAACAGGGCTGGCAAGTGGGAAATTTTTCAAGGCGACGACTGCATGTATACATACAACCAAGCATTTAAGTCTTTAATATATTCTCTGATAAAACATTGGTAAATGTAATTTATAAATCGTCCATAATGTGTAATAATATAAATAATTAATAATAATATTACTTAAATTTAAAGTGAATTTAATTATTTAACTAACTCTTATTTCGGGCATTTGTGGTAGTTTATATAATTCAGGAAGATTAATAAATTATGATCGCCAGTCAGTTAATTAATAAAAATTTTAATTATAATAAAATTAATAAGAATGCTTCATAAAGACCGCATGCATTGCAGTTATAGTTTTTTGTAATTTTTTATACGATTATAATGTAAATAATAAATTAATATATTATTTTACGATAAGGTATTATTAAATATACTTTGAAATTTTACGTAGAATTGTTAGTACAAAATAACATTATAATTGGTAATAATTATTGAAGATTGGAATTTCTGGTGTTAATAAAATTACTAACACAATTTACTGCAAACGTCCACTATTTTTTTTTAAAATAAGGCTTAAATTTTTTAGCATCTATTGCAGATATTTATTATTCTATTTGGTTAAAATTTTCGAAATATATCCTATTTTCCACCATATCCAATTAGTTTTCTTCTTGAACATTTTAATTTTTGAGTACATTGAAGATTTTTAAAACTGACAAAACTCTAAATGACGCAATTTATGTGTCCCATGCCGATGCCCCTACGCCACTGCTGTAAAATAGCAATTTTTGATTGCATAATGAAATAATAAAATTATAAATATTCAAATCTTATACAGTGTTTCTAAATATCTCCCTCAAACACAATTTTTTTGTTTTATATTTTATCATGCTACAGTAATAATGTTCTATAGCTTATGGGAGAGAGGGTGTGGGGCCCACGCAGATTCAACAATCATAGAGGTGTGAGTCAAATAAATCCTAAATAAATAAAAAAAAAATAAAAATTGATGCTATCATCAATGACGATTTCTTCATGTTTTAATTTTAATGTATTTTGACGAAGTAGTTCAATATTATTGTCTGATTTATATATTTTCAGTAGGTGAATGTACGCATTTTGTGTATGGACTTTCGTCTTTTACATTCACCAATTGGGTTATGGGTATTTATTTATTATTATTTTTCCCTCCAAATTATGTATTTTTAACCCAATAAACAATTATTATTATTAATTAACAATTTATAGAAAACAGTTTCGATTAATATGAGTGACCGTCTGTATTAATTGTTGTTTTATACATTTTGTATTATAATACGATCTTTTGTGTGGAATTTTGAAGAGGAAAAAGTCTTCAGAAAATATTAATTAACATAAACGTATCCTCCTGTAATAAAATATTGAAATAATTTATAACATAACATATTTAATTAAAAAATATTTTAGAACAGTTGATATCATAAGTTGTTGTTTTTACAGAGCATCAATATCGGCGAAGGCGTGCCCATTGAACCGATTGATGCATCAAACGAAAATGAAAACAATGACACTGGTAAGTATAATAAAGGAACAAATTTAATACTTAAAGGTTTTTTATCTTCTTCCGTTTGTTTGTTTTTATTATACAGATTAAAATTGTAATATTTTTAAATATTTCATTTTCTATTCTATATAATTGCTATAGTAAAAAAGTGACATTCGAGAATTCGTACCTTCCAGTTTTATGATATTTTACTTTTCTTGTTTGAACGAGGCTATCTGATATTTTTAAAAATTTTATAATTCAAATTTTATTTCTACAATATACTCCTATTTTAAAATTATTATAATAAATTACAATAATACAATTAATGTCTCAAGGTTCAAAAAACGTCAATATCATTCATTGACGTTTTTTTTTTTTATTGCAGAAATTCATTTCTGCAATAAAATTTGTTCATTCAGGTTGTCCATTAGGATATTTTAAACATAAAATATTGCTCCCCCTTCTTCTTTACCATCTAACTACGACCCTTAATAAACCACCCTTCTTTCAGCTCCCCGTGACGGCCACTACACGATGACCTGCACCCTAATGAAGGACACGACAACTCCAGCCACGCACCGCTGCTACCCTGACCGTAACGACCTGAATGCTAAAGAAAAAGTAGATTTTCATCTGTTTTTCAAGTTAACCGTCCTTCTTCTAACTATGATCCTGTTTTTTCAAGTTATGAACATTATAGTTGGGCAGTTTGCTACGAATCAACAAATCAGGTTCGTACCTGTGGCCGCGTCCAACTTGTTAGAACAGCTCGATTTCCAGCTCCTCCGGCCAATGTTTGAGAAACGCGATGATTAATTTTCAATACATTGTTAAGTAGAGATATCGTATTGTTCATGTTTACCGAATATTGCATGTTTTGAGTGAATATTCATTATTTTTTGGTTCATAATAAAATATCATGTTTGAAAAAATATGCTTTTAAATAATTCATATTCATTATAATTAAAAAATTTAATAATGTTTTTTAAGACACTGATTTTTACCAAAATAATGTTCAATGCAGCTTATATTATAAAAAGAAAATAGTATGGATTATAAAATAATAAGAACCATCTGAAAAAAAATCAGTGAACATAATATAAAAATATTGTTTTAAAATTTAATTTTTAAATTATTGATTAAAAAAAGAAAAAAATAGCAGTCAAGCAGTGATCGAAGTAAAGCCCAAGGTTCAATCACCATCCCCTTTCATAGGAGTTACTCCTTTGCTTACGAATTTCAACGTAATAAAAATTATATTACGGACAATACGGTATATATAGTTGAGGAAAATGTTTAATATTAAATAATTTTTATTAATTTCAAATAAAAGTTCTTAAAATAGCAGCTCAAGTATTTTTTTCATCATCGTTAAAGACGTTAAAATTCCCTTCAAATTAATTTATGGTAACAGATTCTAAATTAATTAATTTGTGTTTAATAATTTTACTTTATTACTGAAATTAATGAGCTTGATCAAAATCATATGTTATATTAAATTGAATGCTATGTAGTACGCCATAAAAAATCATCAGACTATAATATAAAATTTTAATGACCAATTTTCTAAAATAAATTTAAAATAAAACATTAAAATTTGTAGATTCCTCAACTCGGTTTATTCCAGTAATTACAGAAAATAATGACTAATTAAAGTATCTTTTACAAAAATGGAGTACTGACCTCAATTTTTTTTATTGCAGAAATGGATAGAGCGTGCAAAGTTATGCTACCTTGATTTTTTTCAGATTTTTTAGAGCCCGGGAAGTATTTTTAAAAAATTATTGAAAGTCCTTTTCGTGACGTCACGCGGTGGCAAGTCCTATCTTTTTCTTAAGGAGCGGCGTCTCGATCGTGATGTCACAAAAATAACTTTCAATAATTTTTTAAAAATAGTTCCCGGGCTCTAAAAAATCTGAAAAAAATCAGGGTAGCATAACTTTGCACCCTCTATCCATTTCTGCAATAAAAAAATTGAGGTCAATACTCCATTATTATTTTCATGCATTACATTCAATTTTAAACTTCCAATACGTTTCTCTCACAATCGTTGCACTTTTCCACCATGTGGTTACCCTGGCTTTTAAGGCCATTGCAATTCTACACTGGAGGGAAAAAAGCAATAGCGTCCATTCTGACTGATGTTTTCACGGTTCCCTCAGTCATATTATATTATAAATGGATTTGTTGAACCTTGTCAACCCTGATCCAAATAATACCACGGAACTTTTAAGTTAAGGGGTTTCGGATGCTCGGGTTAGTAGAGTTAGTAAAATAATAATAATAATCAAAATGAAAAATATGTGTGTCATTTTTTGCTTTAATTTCATAATGTTAACTTCAAATATTTAATTAATAAAATGAAATTAAAAAATTTTAAAAGAAAATTCTCTAAAACCTTACCAGCAATTAATCATTACCTATATGAATAATAATGTAATAAAATATTTGATACTGTAATATAAAAAAATGTTAAATTAATATAATATTGTATTTTCTCATATTTCAATAAATAAAAAAAAAACATTTATCAGTAATACTTGAACTATTCTAATTTATTTTAAATATCACCAATAATAGGATTTTACTATTTGTGTAATATATATATATATACATAATAATATATAAAAACACAGCCTCAAAAAATAATCAGTTCAACCTTAAGTAAAATAAAATTTCATATCATACTTATATAAAATGTATGATATGGAATTTTATTTCACTGTATCATGAATGCTGTTAACATCATTAGCTCTATTCTTAAATATATGAATCTAGTAATAATCGATGAAGGATCAGATGTTCGTTCTGCTGTTCCATGTACACTCGTCACCTTGGAAAATTTCCCAATTCTTAATCACTATACCCTGTGTTAACCACTACCCGTAAAAATTCCAAGACGATAAAATGTACATGATGTATTGTAATTCTTGAAAAATAAAATATATTTTAAATTTAAAAACATAACTATAGATAATTATCATAATTTTGTCCATCTTCCAGAATCCAGAATGTCAATCTCGCCTTAAATTTAGGCAATATTTTTTACAGTTTTGATACTAAATCATGCAAAGTGGGATAATTATACACTGGATAATTATTATATGTATGTTTTTAATATACCTTTTACTAACTATACATTTGAATTATTAGGATACTTCAAACAGTTCAAACATAGCACTCTGGAATGGACAACATACATGAAAAAATTTATTGCAGAAATGAATAGAGGGCACCAAATTATGCTACTCTGAATTTTTTCAGATTTTTTTGAGACCTGGAACTATTTTTAAATAATTATTGAAAGTCCTGTGATTTCAGTTGGCACCTCTGAATTCTTAATAAAAAGGATAGAGACTGGACGCCTATTGACGCCTTCAGGGGGCGTGGCCGCACTTCCAATAATTATTTAAAAATAGTTCTGGGTTTCAAAAAAATCTGAAAAAATTCGGGAGTAGCATAATTTGGTACCCTAATTCATTTCTGTAATAAAAAATTTGCATGTATGTTGTCCATTCTAGAATGCTATGCTTCAAAACATTAAAAATATGCAAGAGTTCAAAGAAAAAGTGGCATATTCATTACAGTAGCAATTTAAAGTAACATGTAAAATGATACTGCTATGGGAAATAATAATGCATAAATGAATAGAGCTAGCACAAAATTATTAAAGGTTTTTCAGAGACTATAGAAACTTTAAAAAAATATTAAATAACTAACCACGCCCCTTGAAGGTGTCTAATTGCCTCCAGGAGGCGTGGCTAACCTTTCAATAATATTAAACATAAGTTCCGATCTATGAAAAATTTAATATAATCAAATCAGCATAAAACTCCTTGCTTTAATAATTTATAAAGTTAATAAAAAATATTAGTTAGGTTGACCATTAAATTTGCTATTTTTATGCAAATAATTGCAGTTCTTGCTGTATCTTTGTCTTACATTAATGTTATAGGGTTCATATTTATCTTGCGGCCTTCAAAAAGGTTTCTGTTCACCATATCGTGTATTATTGTATTAAATTTCAAAGCTCAAAACAGGAATTGAGGTCTTTAACTTCCGGGGGTACTTCTGTTAAGAACGTCAAATTAATTTTACTATATATTGAAAACCAGAGACCATTATAGAGAACTATTTTTTTATGTCCAGAAAATTGACCAGCATTGGCAGAGCTTTGCGATGCCGCTACTGTTATTGTTTATTTATGTGCTACTAGACTTAGTGGTGCCACTTTCAGACCCCGCGAAGCACTTTTTCAAATTCAAATTATTTATTTTATCTCATTCCAAATACAAGGTACACACATAAAATACATGGTATCAGCATGCAAGAAATTCTTAGTGAAATATCTTGGTCTCTAATGGTGTCCAGTACACTACCCTACGCCTCTATTCGAGTTGACTTACCTCGCATGTACTGAGTGACGCAGTCGAACTCCTGGCGGGTCTCCAACACTAACATCTCCATCTTCTCACCGCAGCACTTGCGCATCGAGCCCGCGAACGTGTCCTGACAACAGCTGATTACTGATGACGTCATAGGCTACTTTTTTTTATACACTACAATGTTATAGAGGTCCACTTGCTATCTGCTAGTTATAATGATCACCAGAATTATATTAAAAAAATAAAATATCGCCTTGAGATTAGGCAACCTGTTCAACAATTAAAGACAACAGGTTGCATATACCGCAGGGGCAAAGTTACATTTTTCTTTTTTTTTTTTTTTTTGGAGAAACAACATGAATTTTATAAATTTATAATTATTATGTTTGTGATCATTAATATTGCTATATACACAGTTTGGGGGGGGGGATTTAGAATTAGGGTATACGTGGTACTATACCTGAAGGGACAACCGTGACGTTATTTTCTCGCACTGTGATTGGCTATTGATGACGTCACGGTTGTCCGATCAGGTAGTACCACCCTAGATCATTTATTTTTAATATTTTTTTTTAAAATCAATTCCCGCACTCCAAAAATTTTGAAAAAATTCAGAACTGCATAATTTTATGTACATTTTCTACTTATGAAATAAAAAAATGAAACCATTATTGTCTATTTTGTAGCCAGAGTCTCTGAAAATCACATTCTCCATATAACTTACCTCCAGTTTACTGAAGTAATAGAACTTGCCACATGCCTTTTTCTTGGAGCCAAATAAAATGCCAGCACCTGAAGTCAAATAACGTTAAAGTTAGGAAAATTTTACTTTAAAATAAAATTATTTTAAATTTTAATAAATAAGGAAACAACAGACAAAATTTGTACTTGCCCAAAGATTTTGCAAATCCCATGGCATCTCTCTGGCAACAAAAAATAAAATTTATTATAATACTGTATTATATTCATTATACACAATACAAATGTGATAGGCAATGCAACATTTATAATATAAATTACACTTCAAAACAGCACAAACTTTATCCCAACTCGGTTGGTATATCATGACTTTATTTTAAATGTATTTTTTTCTGCTTTTCTAACCGGCCCTGAAATTTAAAATATATGCAAGGATAGACACACAGCTCTGCTATTGAAGCTATAAAATCAATTTTGTCAACTTAGTTACTGGTAAAGTTTGAGCTATATCAAGTTGTAGAAATTGTTTATTAATAATTTGTATGCCTCATTTTCTAGTTGCATCAAAATTCTTGGTACATATTATTATTATTATTATTCAAGTGTTATGCTGTAGTAAATTAACATGTTGAAGATAGGCCAGGGGTGCCAACTTTGAGCCTACCGAGTCTTCACAGTCCACGGGGGGACACGAGGCTGGTCGGTCACATGACGTGGAAATGGGTTTGGGAGTGGTGCCCTGGAAGTATAGAAGAACACATTTCAATAAATGTAAAACTACCACTAAAATTAGAGCCGGTAGTGGAGGAATTTCGTCCAAAATATGAACATAAAAACTTTGCAGATATGTTTCTAATATAAAGTTTCAAAACTGAGAAAGTCCAGACATCTCGCACTTCCGGCTAATCTTAAATTTGTTGAACGTGAGATTTTATTTATTACTTTCATAAAATAAATTAAGAAAAACTGATTGAATTTTTATTGCAGAACAATTTTTATGCCATAACAAGAAAAAGAACAGCTTTAAATAATGTAAATGCTTTCCTTGTAATATTAGATTGATTTAATAATATAGTAAAATAATAAAGAATTAGTTTCAGATTGTTTTCTATTAATAAAAATGTTTTTGTTTTTATTTATATAAAAGTTTTATTTCTCAGGTATTGTGGACTGACTAGATAATACTATATTATGTATGATTGTAATTGCAATAATAATATAAAACTGATGATAATATGTTTTAATTTTAATGTTTCTGTTACAGGTATTGCAATACTAAAATATTGTAAACATGCATTTTGTACCTTACGGTTCTATATGTGCAATAAATAAATACAAATACATATTTTATGCTGACGTGCGCAGTAAAATCGTTAGTAACAATAAACGTTGAAAAAAATATATATACTTGATACATAGTATTGTAATATACAATTGAAAGTAAATTGAACTCTTAATATATGTAAAATTATAATATTGCTTAATTTATATAATTGGGAAAAAATACGTTGAAGTTCACCCATTTGACCCATTTCATATAGTACAATGATTTTAATATAGTTTTTATTATAATTATTACATAAAACTCCCCAAATTTAAGTAAATTAACCTCCTTTTTTTTAAAAAAAAAAGCAATTTCTTTGACCAGAAATAGAACTCTAGCAAGATCTCAAAACTATGTTACTATCACTACGTTTACATGACGGCGTTCAATGCGTATTCGTTGACGACGGATAATGTTATTCTTATGAGGCGTCGTCAACGAATACGCATTAAACACCGTCATGTAAACGTAGTGTATGAAATTAAGAGATATATCTTCCTTGTCTATACTATCTAAAATTTTTAAATACATCACATACCTTACAAATGTACTTTTGAGAAGCATCACATGGACCGCTAGTCATTCCACTGTTATCCGAAGTCAGCTGTAGACTCGCACACAGCTTCTCAGATACCTCTGGCTGGCCTGTGAGCCACAGAGAGCTGTTGGTCCACGTGGGCTTTCTGGAAGAGCACCAAGTCCATTCTCCGAGACAGTTGGAGCCAGAAGTGAAGTAGAGGTCAGCACCGAGATTCGTAGCTGTGCAATTAAATCAAATGGACCCATGAGGGTTCCTTGAGGTACATCTTTAGTAACGTTATGAGGACGGTGAGGGACGGGAGAGTTAGGAATCAGTTAATTTAAATATTTAAAATAAGCCTTTAAAAAAAGTGAACGATGATTCAATTAAATTGTTAAATTCTTATTTATTTTGGACGTCACAATAACCAAGGCAGCGATATATAACAGTGACGCTAGCTTTTTCAGGGTATATTTTTATCAACATTTTGGTCTCAAGACACGGAGGTCTCTTATATTTTCTGCTGCACGTTCAAGCAGAGACTATACATTCAAATCATGATTTGATATTTCTGCTGCAAGTAACCGGAAGTGAGAGGATTATGCTCAGTTTGATTATTTTATTTTCCCTCCGGAAGTAGCCAAAATTGTAAAGTTTCCGGTCTTCCTATTCGTATTTCAGTGCTGCAATTTTACACATATAATTCAGTAATCTTTGCAAAACGCTTTGCAAAGTTTCAAAACTGAATTACAAATAGACGAGCCACAAAATTCACTTTCTCTCCTCTTCTTGTATTTTTTACAAGATTACACCCCTATATGAGTTCAGAGCTCAAAAGCCGGGGTAATGAGTAAGAATAAATTAGGGAATGAATGGTGGCCAAGGCCTGTGTTTTGCGTCCCACTGCATTTGCTGAGGTAAGACTGAGGGAACCGTGGAAAACCTCAGTCAGGACGGACACCTCTACTTTTTCTCAATGAACCAAAGTGATGTCCAAAGCCTGGAGAACCACATACAACTGCATCACTGCACTGGGTGGAAAGCGAAATGAATTTACCTTAGGGAGAGAGCAACGTAATTTTTACTTTAAACGGTCTCCCGTCCACGCTTTAAGTAGCTTGACTTGGGTGATATAACGTAAACCAGTCAATGCACTGCGCCACGCTCTTATTTGGAAGCCAGAATGCACTAATTTTCGACTCCTTTCAATGGGGAAATCAAATTGTTTTTGCACTGTTTTGACTTCCGTAGATTATCCATTTTACAAAATACGTATATTGAACTTTAGTTACCTGTGGCAAGTTTTACAATGCAGTCAAGTTCTGCTCTCGATGCAACGTTTATCAACTGCATTCCCATCGAACAACATCTCTTTTGAGCCACTTGGTGAGTTTGCTGTAATGTTAAGTGATACGATAAATTATTAGTAATATAAAATACAGCCATTATTAATTAATATATAATAAATTAAAATAAAACTGAAAAAGTAAAATAGTCCCTCCCTCTTCTCATTGCAATTTAGATTATATTACAAATTAAAGATTCATTTCACTTTCCATTCTTCATATAAGCAAAGAATTGAGTCCTTGATATAAGAAACTGAAAGAATATAACTATTTTACAAATTCATTTTAATTTAAAATTTCGTTTTATGTAATTAATATTAATATTTTTTTAACTTAATGTTAGTAAATTAAAGAAGAATTAACGTATCATTGTAAATTATATATCATAACTTGATATAGCTAAACTGTAAAATAAAATTAATTTAAAAATATTATACATATAATTATGTATCAAAATTAATTCTCTGGTAAGATAATAACATCAGACAGAATGCTAATGGGAGTTTCATTATTAACTCTAGGGTATTATTTGTCACAAGCTATATCAAGGGAAGAGGGGGGGGGGAGTGAGGATCGAAAACGACCCGTTATTTAATTAAATCACATATAAAAAAAAAATCTTTTTTTGTGTGAAAATACATAGCTGGGTTGCTAACATTTTTTTTTTTTTCAAATTTTTTTTGAGCAGTATTTAAGAGAGTTATACCTCTTGGTAATGTTATAATATAGTCAAATTAATTTGAAGTTCCTTCCGGAAGTAGCCGGAAGTGTGAATTTTGTGACTGTTCTGTTTGTAATTCAGTTTTGAAACTTTACAGATGGTTCTGTATTGGAAATAATGACCAATGTGTGAAATTGTAACACTGAAAGCAAATATAAAGGCCAGATTCTTCACACTTCCGGCTACTTCCGGAGGTAATTTTACATAAATTTGACTTCTTATTATTGCAAATCAAATCGTATTTTAACCATGCTTGTATGTAGTACAGCAAATATTATTTTTATTACAATATAATATTTTATTATATAGTCACCGGATTCTTCGAAATTACATATCTCTTGTCACAAACATCGTAAGCTGTTCCGTACTTGGCTGGAAATGAAATAAATTGTTTAAAAATTACGTCTTCAACTCATCCTTTATACGCCTAAACCTAATCCTTTTATCTCTAAAACACATATTATTTCCTCTTCGCTCAAAGTGAGGATGAAATGAAGACAATATTTCTAACATTTTATGCTCAAGAAGAGGAAAAAAAACGTAATCTCGTCTTTATCCCTCTTTTTTCCTCTAAAATGGTGCAAAATAGGAGGACAAAAGACGAGAGGAGAGCTTAATAGCAAATAAAAGATATGAAATTTATTTCAATTGGGGTATTTCAAATTACTCAAATATTATTTATATATATTTATAGAAGGCCGATTAATCTTAATACTGGTTTATTTATTTATCTTTAAACAAAATAGAAGAAAACTTACAAGTATAAATTCAAGTTGGAAATCTTAAACGTGGGTTAATAATTATTAAGGATATTTTATTAAAAAAATAAATACTGAAAAATATTATCCACATGAATAACAATCATATTAAACCATGCTATTAATTAAAAATTATGAAAATAATGTAATCATACTCACAATCACTCAATTCTTTGACTACTTTTTGCTGTGAACATATTTAGAAACGCATCAACAACTATTTCTTTCATAATTGATTGCTAAATTTATTTAGAAAATAATAAAGATTTTGATTTGCTTCATTAAGGAAAAACTTTGTTTAATATACACACGTATAATAATGAACAACCTGCAATTTTTATTTTAAAAATGAATAGATGGTACCAAATTATCTTATTATAATTTTTTCAGATTTTCTTGAGTTACGGATCTATTTCTAAAAATTATTGAAAGTTCTGCAAGTCCTGTTGTTAATTGTCTTATTGCAGTCTCTTTTTAATTTAAAGAAAAATTAAGGATAATGTTAGTATTGTTAGTATCTCGTCATGTAAATATAATGTACATTTAAATTTTTAATTTATTATAAAAAAATTAAATTAAAATTAAATTAAAGTATTGAATTTATTAATTACTCTATATTTATATAGTATTTACAATTATATCAGAAATACGACAAATACTTGATTTAATTTAAAAAATTTAAAAAAACTGGATACAAAAAATAAAGTAAAATTTAAAATGAAGAAATGGATGCTAACAACTTGATTAAATGTTAAAATTGTATGTAAAAAATTTTTTACTGCACTTTAAATATGAATTGTTTCATGTGTTATGTGTCAGGTATCGGCAAATCATCAGTTCATATTTAATAAAATGTACATTTCATTTTCAGCTTTATTCAATTTTATTACTAAAATAAACAAGGTGCATTTTTGAATATGTATGTTTATAGTATTTGATAATATGATTTGATATAAGATCATTAGTTAGATAAATAAATTACTAAATTTCTGAATAAGTAAATGTAATTTTCAACATATTAATTTTTATTTTAAGAATGGAAAAATTCTACCAAAGTTCTTAATATTACTTAATTCAACCTGCCGTAACAATTAACTCATATCCTTTATTATTTAAATTCAAGGTTCAGAATTTGAAGTACATGAGTTAAGAATTAATATGAAATAAAAATTATATATTTAAATGATGAAGAAATTTGTTTGTATTTTATTATGTTATACAAAAATACTAAAGTCTGTTTGTTTCAGGTTATGGACATCAATGAAGATGTGCTAAAATGTTTATTTTTTATTCTATGTTTTGTTTCTAAAATTTGTCATGAATTTAAAATTTAAATAGGACATTCAATAATAGTATTAGAGTTTTCGGTTATATTTTGATTTTATGTGAATAAAAAATCTGTATTTTTCTCTTTTAAATTTATGTATCTATTTGAAAAAGTAATGATAATTATTAACTAATATAATATGTAAAAATTTGAAAACAAGTATAATTATGTTTCTAATTTCAACGGCAAATTTTTTATCTGCTTTTGTTCAAAATAATATACACTCAAAAATAGTATTAGAGTTTTCGGTTATATTTTGATTTTATGTGAATGAAAAATCTGTATTTTTCTCTTTTAAATTTATGTATCTATTTGAAAAAGTATTGATAATTATTAACTAATATAATATGTAAAAATTTGAAAACAAGTATAATTATGTTTCTAATTTCAACCGTAAATTTTTTATTTGCTTTTGTTCAAAATAAGAAGTTTGTCTTAAATTTTTTGTTAATGAAGTTAAAAATTATTATCAGCAAGGTCTTGAAGAAATTTACTTTCTTGAAATTTGTATCAGCCAATAAGGTTATATGTTATAACCTTGGCTGAGATGTATAATTAAATTGACCAATAAAAAAAAAAAAAAAATTAATATTCATGGGTGTTTAGTTTTTTCCTCAAATTGAAGAGCTGTAAGGTAGATTTAGATTTTTTATAAATAAAATTTACTGGCTGTATACTTCGATAATCATAATAAAGCCAAACAATAAAATGTAAAACAAACAAAAAAACGTCAATAGAGGCTTCAATTCAACTGATTTTTCAGTGTTGCCACACTGTCCTACCCAACACTATATATAATATGTAATAAAAAAAAGCAACAACGTAAATTTTTTTTTACTAAGAAAAATATTTTTTTCAGGAAAACTCCTTTTCGGACGAACTTCAGTCCAAAACGAAAAATACAGAAGATAATGATTTTAGATTTCTTACTTAAGTTAATATCAAGAAACATTAAAAAACATTTTGCTTCATTTGCAACTGCAAGATAGACCTTAGCGACACAAATGAGCATCGCGAGGCGCACTCACTTGAAGCTTCTATTAATAACAACTATATTATGATATTTATTTAACCGACTTCACTAGCCCCCCGCAGTCCTCACCGCCGCAGAGCAGGTATAGTTGCCGCACTTGGGGTGAGAGCACACGGACGGTATGACGGTGGTTACTACATCTGTGGGCGGGACAGTCGGGGAAACATCGCTCCTCGCACTCTGAAATGTGAAGATATGATGGTAGTGACACGAAAAGGCGCACTTGATTTAATATCGTATGGTGGCCATGTTGGATCGAGATATAACTGCAACAGTTCATTCTGGTTTGAAAGAAACTTACAAAAAGTACTGCTAGTTATGTCCACAGAGAACCTTTATGTGTTAAATTTAGTAACTTGTGACCATGCAGTACCCTCCACCCTGCAACAGAGGATTCTCAGTGGAATGTCCATGTTAAATCAAGGACTATATATACTTGTATATAGTCCTTGATGTTAAATTAGTCAATTTTAAAAATTAATAACTCGAAAACTAGCTCGTTTTTGTATACCTGATATTTTACCTACTGATAGGGGATGTAGAGGAGAACATTTTAATTTTTTTTTTCATAATTTTTATGAATGGGATTTTCTTAGCATTGGGCCAGCTGATCCGTGTTATCTCTACCTTAAGGCCGTTTTACGGGCAATGACTGCTTGGTCCTTATAGACCCGAAGTCAATACATCAATCAATTCAATTCACTACCTTAAGGCCGATTGACACGAATGACAGCGGCGATGTAACGTGATTTTGACCCACAAGCTATGAAATCCTCACCAAGAAAATTTGGTCGATGAATTTCGTTGCTGTTAATGGCCAACTATGGCTGATGGTTACAGCATGCAGCATGCAAACGCTCATTATTTGCGTCAATGAAGATTACCTATGTAAATGCATTAAGGGTTTTTAAAAGTACCTGAAAGTAGATATTTTACAATACTAAAATCACTAAAATGCCATCTATAGGTACTGCATGAATGAGATATTATTATAGAATGTGAAAATTTTAGTAGCTTAATCGAAAGAAGGGATAAAAATATGATACTGTGAATTTTTTCAGTTTTTTTTTTGAGGATGGGAACTATTTTTAAAAAATTATTGAAAGTCTATTTTATGACGTCACGGGTGGTACTGCCCTATCCTTTTTCTTAAAGAGTGCCGCTCGTGACGTCATCAAAATAGACTTTCAATAAATTTTTAAAAATAGTTCCCGGTCTCAAAAAAAAATCTGAAAAAATTCACAGTACCATATTTTTACCCCCTCTTTTGATTAAGCTACTAAAATTTTCACATTTTAATATCTCATTTTGTAATCTTACCTCCCCGTAATTGAGCACTCGACTGTCCGCACAGTCGCCGGTGAAACATCGCTCGGGAACTTGGCAGAAGAAATGGTTCTCCGAGTCACACGCCTCGATCGATGTGGCCGAGGACTTGGTGTACCTGAGCAATACAACAATGGAGAACCTTCATTGTTGTTAATTAATTATTAATTAATTAATTAATTAATATTAATTATTAATTAATTAATTAATTAATTAATAATTAATTAATTAATTAATTAATTAATTAATATTAATTATTAATTAATTCATTAATTTGTTATTTCCTATTTAGATAAGGACTCTGAGTTAATGTCAATTTTGTACAGATTTTTTTAAACAACCTTAAAAATCGAGAGGAAAGACTGTGACGTCATAGTCATGCAACGTCTTTCTTTATCATTCTTTTAAATATTTGCATGACTGACGTCAGAGAGTTTGCAGCACGATTTTGAGTGTTAAAAGGTTAAAATTTCTGAAAAAAAAATTGACAGTACAAATAAATTTTGTATTTGTATTTGTATTTATTTATTGCACATATAGAACCGTAAGGTACAAAATGCATGTTTACAATATTTTAGTATTGCAATACCTGTAAAAGAAACATAAAAATTAAGATATATTATCATATTATCATCAGTTTTATATTATTATTACAATTACAATCATACATAATATGGTATTATCTAGTCAGTCCACAATACCTGAGAAATAAAACTTTTATATATAAAAAAAAAAAAAAAAATATTAATAGAAAACAATCTGAAACTAATTCTTTATTATATTACTATATTATTAAATCAATCTATTACAAATCCTCGAGTTTAAAAAAAAAAATAAAAAAAAATCAATTAAAAAAATCATGAATGTTGTCCATTTTGTAACTAATTATTTAATTCTCTTCATTATAAACTATAAGAACAAAAAAATATAGGGAGTGACAAAGATAATATTATGGACAATATCGTGTAAAACAGCTAGGCTTTAAGCTTGTATATATACGTTCATCATAAATGTTGCATACAATTTTTCCTCGCAAAAAAATTTCATCTCCACACAAACAAATGAAGTTCAATTTTTCTTGTAAGAAAAAATTGTATGCAATAGTTAGAACAATTATTGTATCGTGTATTCTGCTTTACATTGGAGTAATCAATTATAATTATATAAAATAATAGTAAATATCAAAAAATCCAGCACAGGGTACCTACACTGAGAGGACGACACACTTGCGGTCCGCCGCCCCCTTCCTCACTGTCCGGACGTTCGTCCCGGTGTCTGTCCAGAAAAAGGACCGTGAGGGGTTCCCGAGGTTGATCCCTGACGTCCACATCTTGACCAGAGGTTGTTCCGAGTCACCAGTCGAGGGGCATTCGTCTGGAGAACAGGGGTGTTGAGGTACATGGGGCGATGTGGAGCGGTGCTTGGCGACGCGAGATAAGCAAAATTGCGTCAATATCATGTGACAGTCATTTATCATATTGTGTGAAAATATCACTTTCCTTCAGCGATTAATTCTTCACGCCAACATGGCCGCCATATGATATTAAAGCAAGTGCGCTTTTCTCTCACCGACAAGCCTCGCTTGACATCACTTCGAGTAAACCGTGGTGTACTGGTTAGTAAACCACGGTTTACTGGTTATTAAACCGTGGTTTACTGGTTATTAAACCGTGGTTTACTGCTTTACTTCTATTCCATGTCGACTTGACACGATCTAATTTTTACTTTTTTTATAACACAATGTACTTGTTTCTTATATTCTCTTGAAATTTATCTGAAGCGATTAAAATTTTAAATTTTTTATTAAAATACACATGTTGTTTTAAATTAATTATAAATTTGTTATCTATACAGAAGACTACAGGTTGAGATGGAGATTTACTGAAATGATAAATTGTATGGCTGTTTAAGGGTAAGGTAACGCCACCAATGTTAAAAAAAATCCCTCTCACAAAAATTCTGAAAAAAATTTAAAATGTTCTCCTCTACACCCCCTTTCAGTAGCTAAAATATCAGGTATACAAATACGATCTAGTTTTTGAGTTATGAATTTTTAAAGTTGACCAATTTAACATGGGAGTTTCATTTCTCCATGTTAAAGTAGTCAACTTTAAAAATTTATAACTCAAAAACTAGATCGTATTTGTATACCTGATATTTTAGGTACTGATAGCTAGGGGGTATAGAGGAGAACATTTTAAATTTTTTTCAGAATTTTTGTGAGAGGGATTTTTTTTAACATTGGTGGCGTTACCTTACCCTTAAAGAGGAATTTATATGTATGAGTTTTTTTGAACGGATGTAAGGCAAATACTGCACATATTTACTGTTCTATTTATTTTGTTGATGCCATATTTTAGTCTTCAAAACGTGACATTTATCTTCAAAATAACTTCATAGTCTTACATCTCCATCATACATGTAACCCTTGCTCTAATTATGTACTTACGTTCTGTTTGGTATCTGAGGTCCCGAAGATATTCCTCGAGATTGTTCTGTTCCTCCGAAGTCTCCAACCCTCCCATCTCAAGGCCATGCACGTGACACAACTTGCGAGCCAGGTGCCAGCTTACCTAGATTTTTTTATAGGTATGTTGATAGTAAAATCACAATTTAAGTAGAACAAAATAACGTAATTATTTTATTTTATATATTTTCTTATTTTTTGTTACACATTGGTTAAAAAAGAACATAATACGTAGCTCTATTCAAATAATAATGTCTACAATAATCCAGACATTATTAATGTTTAAATAATTAATTCATCCATTTTAATTAAAATAGAATTTACCGTACATTATTTGAGGTAGAACATAGCGTTCTAGAATTTCTTTGGAGGTCACTTTGAGGAGAAACATTTTCTTTAACAGGTTTTGAGAATTCAAAATATTTATACAATGCGCTTTACTAAAACACCTCCTAATAATAATTGCAGTGTAAAATTGTGCAATATAGTAAGTAATATGCTAATTAAGTTTAAGCTATAAATTTAAAATTTAAATAAATAAAATTATTTATATTTAATAATAATGTTATATGTATATAATTATGTTATAATGTTAAAAGTGAAATTTGTGTCATTTTGACATTCTTACGCAATTCAATAAAAAAAAAATCCATTTGAAAATATTTTATTTGATGATTGATATAATATATTATGATATATTTACATAATTATATTCAATTCCCATATAAAATTTTGCTGTTATTTTATTGTTATTATTTATTGATGGTGAACACCGGTTCCTCCTCTTTATTGTCATTTTTTATTATAATGACCTTTATTATTGAAGAAAAATAAAACTGCATTTTAACATATTTATTTTTATGAAATATGGAAAAAAAAAGTGGAATTTATTAAATTATATAATGTATTTTTTTTTTATAAATTACATGTTATCGTGTACATTTGCATAATTATGGTACTTTTTATTCTACACTATGTATGTGGGGGGGGGGGGGAGGGGGGGGAGATAAAAGGTCATGGCTCCAGTACCAGTTAACTGAGTTAAAAAAAAAATAGACAAGTGATTTTGTTTATCACATCACCATATTCCATATTGTTTCAGGTTTATAATAGTACATTTTTTGTTTAAAGAAATAATTACTCCCAGCATACTTAAAATTAGTTGATCGATGCTAGAACGTTATTTTCACATCAGAACGCATTCACAATTCAGCTAAAAAAACCTTCCACTTCCGATTACTTCCGAAGGTAATCTTTCAATTGCTTAAGGTAGAGATAACTCGGATCAGCTGACCCAATGCTAAAAAAATCTCACACATGAAAATTATGAAAAAAAAAAATGTTCTCCTCTATATCCCCTATCAGTAGCTAAAATATCAGGTATACAAATTCAAGCTAGTTTTTTAGTTATGAATTTTTAAAGTTGATTCATTTAACATGGAAATTTTAGTTTTCATAACTTAAAAATTAGCTCGAATTTGTATACAGTCTGATATTTTAGCTATACTGATGGGGAATGTAGAGGAGCTAGAACATTTTAATTCTTTTTTTTTTTTTCATAATTTTTATGTATGGGATTATTTTAACATTGGGTCAGCTGATCCATTTTATCTTTCCCTTAATATTATTATAATTATGTAATTTATATTTAGAAACTTTGAATTCAAATTTAAACAAACATGAAATATGACAAATAAATTGCTGGTATATACTTCGTAAAGCAATTTTAAACTATATAATATATGCTTTTAAAAACATCATACACATTGTAATATTCAAAATTCAAAATTTCAATAAAAAATTTGGTTACGCTACCTTTAAGAATCTGTGCAGAGAATAATGAAATTTCTTCTTTCCAATTTCTAACAGCTGCAAGCCATTTACTGTAAAAGAAAGCAAAAAAAATACATTATTATTTAAGAAAATTAACCTGCATACAATAAAATAACTAAAACTATGACCGAGTATTATGATGATCTCCATGATGTATCTGAAATTTAATTGAGATTTTTAAAGCTTCGTGGGGTTTAAATTTGCATGTCAAAATTTTGGCCTTAATACGTGGTGTCTGCTAAATGTATTGATGTAAATACATAAAATTTAAATAATTTTTCAGTAAAACATAATTCTACATATACAAAATGGATAAATTAGCTCTATTTCTTACCTTTTTCTTTGCATACACTTGATATGCTATTCAATTTCTAGAATATAAAAAGAAAATATTAACATTTTAAGTAAACCTTTTCAACCAATTCGTTGTCTTAAATATACATGTAAAATAATTACACTAACTTTTTTTCCATTAATAAATTTAATAGCACCCTTAAATAAATAATATGTAAAGAGCAACTCCCATTTCTTTAGTTCTATGCTTTTTCTTTCTAAACTCTAAACACAAAAATCATTATTGCATGAATTAATTTTTTGATATACCCACCTTGTCCGGACAAGTGTCCGGTTTAAATACTGGGACGGCATTTCTGGACACTCTTGGAGTAGGCGCTGAGGTGTCCGGGGACATGCAGTGGTTCAGGCATTGGAACTGATTGAACTCGCGGGCCAGTAGCTGCCAATCTGGACACGTAAGGGAATTAAACCTCCTGTACTATATTCACAATACATAGTTGATATATCTGATACTGCAATTATTGTTATAATTATATAGAAGGAATTTTTCAACTACCCTGTCAAATTATTTATAAGAAAGTATCTGTTTTATCCTGACTAAAAAAATACAGCATTTTTTATAGAACCTCTAGTTGAAAATTAACATCTTCAACTCATCCTTTACACGTCTAAACCTAATCTTTTTACCTCTAAAACACATCTTATTTAAATAAATGAAAATAATATATTTAATAAATAATTAATATTTCCTCTTCGCTCAAAGTGAGGATGAAATGGATACAATTTTTATAACAATTTATGCTCAATAAGAGGAAAAAATACGTAAACTCGTCTTTTTCTCTCTTTTTTTTCTCTAAAATGGTGCAAAATAGGAAAAAATTAGACGAGGAGAGAGCTTTATAATAGCGAATAAAAGACAAAAATTATTTCAACTCGGGATGATTATAAAGTTGATCGAGGGTTAAAAAAATTAAACAATATATTATAAAAAAATATTGAGGTCATTTCTATTCAAATTTCATGTAAAATCATTGCAAGTTATTTATTGTGCACGAATTTTCTTTTAATACGTGAGAGTATGGAGTATCGACCTCACAATTTTTTATTGCAGAAATGGATATAGAGGGTGCAAAATTATGCTACTCTGATTTTTTTCAGATTTTTTAGAGCCCGGCAACTATTTTTTAAAAATTATTGAAAGTACAGAAAAAGTTCCTCCTCTTGCCGCCTCTCTTAATAAAAGATAGGACCCAAAAGGGACGTGGATTCGAACCCGACCTCGCCAAAACTTTTTAGCAATACTTCCCGGTCCCTAAAAAATCTGAAAAAATCAGAGTAACATAACTTTTCATCCTCTATCCATTTCTGCTATAAAAATTTTTGAGGTCGATACTCCATTCTGATGTTACTATATTAGTAATTTGTAATATGTATTTTAGATATCTACTTTTTATATAATTTTTATGGACATTAATAAATATTTTATATTGTATAATTGAACACATACTCCCTTATTTCTTTATAGTTTCAGTGTTACGGGAGTTTTAAAAATTATAAATTAATTTAAGTAATTTTCTACATTGTAAAATAATTCTCCGTGTATTTACTAACCTTGGTACGATGATTGAATGTCACTTGCCATATCTCCAGATACCACGAACCCATTGTTCTTTAACACATACAGCAAATTTCATTTCACTAATACGTATATTATAAAGAAAGATAGTAAATTATATATACATATTATATACAGTATGTTATGTTATATTATATACAGCTCTCTAGCAGTAAGAGCACTCTCAGAAATAGGTGTTTCACAAAGTGTTTCAGAAACGTTTAAAGTGTTTCAAAAATTGCCCCCTTAGGTAAGACACATTAAGTGTTTCAAAAAGTGACATTTGAAACACTTAATGTGTTTCTGAAACACGTTAAGTGTTTCTAAAACACTTCTGAAACACTTTCTGAAACACGAGATGTGTCTTAACTAAGGGGGCATTTTTTGAAACACTTTGTGAAACACCTGTTTCTGAGAGCTTATAGCTCGTGGTAGGGTATTAGGTATAAGGTTGGGAAAGGATGGTGGCCACGACCTGTTACGGTTCCCAACATTTACTGATGTGACAATGAGGAAACCGTGGAAAACCTCAGTCAGGATGGACACCTCTACTTTTTACCAATGAACCAAAATGATGTCCAAAGCCTGGAGAACCATACACTGCTATTAATTTTCTAGCAAGTAAAAACCAGTAAACGATAATATATAAATTAATATTTTATAATGTAATTTTTTATTTATTAAATCCAATACAGTGTATATAGTACAGATTCTCCAGAAATTTGGATACATTATATAGTATATCTCCACACATCATAATATAAAAGCAATGTAATTTTTAATCTCTTGGTAAAATGAACAACCCACATAATTTTTTTATTGTAGAAATGAATATAGGGTATATTATAATTTATATTATATAGTGATTTTTCCGCAGCTAGAGGCTCCTGCAGTGAGCGAGACAAGTATACTTCTATTGCACGCATTAAAAACTATAGAGGCTTCAAGTCAGCTGATTTTTCGGTGTTCCCAACGGCTATTCCAAACCTATGTAAAAAAAAAAAAAAAAAACGTGAAGTCGTTTTTTCACTAAGTATAAGATTTTTTAGGGAAAATTCCTTTACGGAACTTTTTCCAAACTGAAAAATAAAGTATAGATAATTCAAGATTTAGATTTTTTACTTGATTTATAACCGAGAAAAGTTAAAAAAAAAAACATATTGCTTCATTTTCAAGTTCAAGATGGACCTTAAAGACAACAGTTGCGCAGCGCAAGCGCACTCACTTGTGAAGCCTCTTTTATATCGTCTCTCTTTTCTGCAATATTGTAACAGGATCTAGTGTGTTATGAGCTATTTCAGATGAGTGAAATTAAAAACTATAGATTTGTTTGAAACAAAATTAATTTCACCCATGAAATAGTTTATTATTACACACGAGATTGTGGTAGCAAATAGTTTTCATTATTGCGAAGGACATTATTATAATTATAGTAAAATTATTAAATTGGATATATTTTAATTCAATTTTCGGACTTTTATCTTTACCGGTGTTCGATATAATGTAATTATTGTTACAAACTTACAAATAAAGCGTTGAAAATCAAATAGAGAAGAAGAAACTTCATCGTTGTGTTTGTTCGTTCTACTGTTGTATATTTATATAATTCTAAATCTATATGAGAATTTTATCTTTTCATCATTATGACAACGTCATGCCTAGCTGTTAGTTTTTTGTACGTCCGGGACTCTATCAGTTTTAAACATCTAATAATTAGGGAACAAATAAAGCATTTCAACGTTTGTTAAAATTTTCTAATATATAACCCATGAATGTAGAATTTAATGCAATTCTTTATTTGTCATTTTCAATACATACAGACATAATCATGATGAAGGCACTTTGCATGAGTTGGTAAGACACGTCCAAACACATACTTTATAAAAACTAAATAAATGTAACAAAGTAGATACATTATAAAAAAGACTTTCAACAATAACACTTTTACTGCATTTTTAAAATCGACATAGTTATAGTTAGGGGCATTCACAAAGTCTTAAGGCCACATTTAAGGCTTGATAATTTAAAGCTTGATTTTAGACGTGTTTTTTAGACCCAAAATTTCTGGTCTTAAATTATTAAGCCTTAAATGTGGCCTTAAAGTTTTGTGAGTGCCCCTAAGTAAGTTTAATTATTATATAATCTAAAATAATTGACATAAAATAAGGTCCCTTATTATAAATCTGCAATCTACACTGTGCGGGTGTAATTATTATTTTCTTATTTCTTGTATTATGATGGGAGTCCTTGCACTGAAAAAAATAATCTGACATATGTTTCTTAACAAAACAGACACTTTCATAAATAAAAATTGACAGTGTAAAGGTAAAATTTCTTTCCGAGAGAACATAGGAGAACAAGAATCCATTTTTTTTTTTTTTAATTAAACATAGTTCTGATTGCTCTCTTTTGTAGTAATAAGGGGCATTCACAAAGCCTTAAGGCCACATTTAAGGCTCAATAATTTAAGGCTTGATTTTAGACGTGTTTTTTAGACCCAAAATTTCTGGTCTTAAATTATTGAGCCTTAATTGTGGCCTTAAGGCTTTGTGAATGCCCCTTAATAAAACTTAGTATATAATATTATTTTGTTTATATTATAGGTCATTATAGGTCAGTCGGTGGCGCAGTAGATGCGTGCTTGTCTGTCGTTCGGGAGGCTCAGGTTCGCTCTGACAGGTCCATGCATTGCTCCGCATAGTCCAGGCTGTTATAGTTTTAGTGGCCTACACCATGGGAAATTTCGGGACATTTCACCAATCCACCGCGTAAAATCATCAATTTCTATTAAGGTAGAGATAACGCCGAACATCTGTTTGACGTAATCCCCTTTGATTAACATGTAAACCTTAGCAAATTGACAAAAATTATTAAATTTTTTTGAGAGGCAGATATTAGTGCCTAAAAGCCATAGAAAAAATTTCAAAACAATTTAACAAGCTGATTTTTTTTAATTAATTTTTTTAATTTTCAGCATAGGGCTTTCCCATGGAGAGCCAAATTAAAAAATTAATTTAAAAAATCGGCTCGTTAAATGTTTATGAAACTTTTTCTATGGCTTTCAGGCACTAATATCTGCCTCTCAAAAAATTTTCAGAATTTTTGTCAATTTGCTAAGGTTTACATGTTAATCAAAGGGGATTACGTCGAACAGCTGTTTGACGTTATCTCTACCTTAAATCACATGTTATTGGGCTTGCCCGTTGTGTGATATAGAACTTATTTTCATTTTTTTTAGGGCTATAATTTTCACTGTCAAAAAATAGATTTCACTTCTTAGTTTTCAGATGAAAATAAAATTATGGGAAACCCTCTTCTTGACATAATATATATATATATTATGTAATATATATATATTATATATATATATATATATATATGGTAATGAGGTAATGGGGTACTGACCGGTATTTGAGTTAGCAATACTAGTAAAAAGTACTCTGAATTCTATGAAGAACGAGCCCTATTAGAGCACTCTACGACAATTTGCTGATTTTATATGAATTTTTAAAACTTTTTCTGATGACGTCATACCATTGAATCTTAAATGGGAAAATGCATCAGTTAACATTGCTAAAATGAAAAGTTATTGAGGTAGGAATTTGAAACCTTCATTATCGTGATTCTAGCACCTAAAAACCTTGCAAATGAAGTTTTGGTTATATTTCAATATTAAGTACAGTATGGGATTTGGTAATATTTGGATATATTTTCCCATTTAAGATTTAATGCTATGACGTCATTTTTGAGAGGTTTTAAAAATTCATATAAAATCAGGAAATTGTCGTAGAATGCTGTAATAGGATTTGTTCTTCATGATATTCTCAAGCCTTTTGAAATATTGACAAAAACTTGCAACTTTTTTTTTGGTCAGTACCCCATTACCGCAAGTTCCATCCTGTCTTAATTCTTATCAACAGGAAATTAATGTCCACATTATTATTACCACAATAAATAACATATTACAAAAATGCTAACTCAAGAGTTGAAATATTGAAAAATAATATATATAGAGGGAATTGCGCTGACGTCACACGAGGAGGGCCAGAATGCACGGACTAGCATATAAACAAAGTGTGCAATAATTTTTTACTTAACTTAATAAAATAAATCAAGTTTAAAAACTTCAAAAATACTTTAACAGTACACGATAGAACTCATAAAAAAATCTCACCGCCAAAAAACTGTTAAACGTATTTTTTATAATTTTTTCGTCATTTTGCCTATATGCTCACTGTATAATCTGGCCTGCCAAAACTTTCTTTTTTCCCTCCCTCCTGCGCCTCCTTCGCAATGTATTATTATAGGGAAACCCCTCTCCCGCCTCACGTAAACATAAACAGAAATCAGCTCGATATATCTGACCGCTTGACTCAACCCAGGTTATGAGTTAGTTGCGTTTGGACACCTGAAAGATATAGTATCGGCAAGATACTGAAACGCGCGTATAGTGTTTATTGTTTTTTACTTTTTAATTGTGCAAGTGAACTGTGTGTTTGTGTTTTAAGTGCATGGTGAAAAAGTGAACGATAACTTTTTCAGCGAGGATAATAGCCCAGAATTTAAGGTATTTACTACACACTCAGCATATATACACATGCACATATCACACTAAATTTTTAGATGCTGAATTGGTTTTCAGTACTTTATGTCAGTACAAAATTTCTCCAGTTTCGTCTTACATCCAGCACTTTTGACCTATAAAACACTTATTCCAAGTACAAATTTGGTACTGAAAAAAGAGAGTAAAAAAAAGTACAAAAAATTGACTCTCTTTTTTCAGTACCAAATTTGTACTTGGATTAAGTGTTTTATAGGTCAAAAGTGCTGGATGTAAGACGAAATTGGAGCAATTTTGTACTGACATAAAGTACTGAAACCAATTCAACATCTAAAAATTTAGTGTGATATATCGTTCACTTTTTCACCATGCACTTAAAACACAAACACACAGTTCACTTGCACAATTAAAAAATAAAAAAAAATAAACACTACGCGCGTTTCAGTATCTTGCCGATACTATCTTTCAGGTGTCCAAACGCAAAACTAACTCATAACCTGGTTTGAGTCAAGCGGCCAGATATATATATATATATATATATATTATATATATATATATATATATATATATATATATATATATATATATATATATATATATATATATATATATATATATATATATATATATATATATATATTATATTTCAATAATTCAACTCTTGAGATAGCATTTTTGTAAAATATTATTTATTGTGGTAATAATAATGTGGACATTAATTTCCTGTTGATAAGAATTAAGACAGGATGGAACTTGCGGTAATTACTCTCATTAGATCCATCATTAAGCAACAAGATACGTTTTATATGTACTGCAACAATGGATGTGTACTGTGTGTTAAAGATTACATGTATTTTCCTTATTTTGATGACACTTTCTAATCAACAATGTGTTGATAATGTTGAATTTCTATATCGTGGTGATGTTTCACATTACACAAATTGTAAAATTGTTGATGATGATATTATCAACTGTGGTATATATGGATACGCGCACCCGGTGAATGACCAAGTTCCGTTGATGATTGTAAGTTAAAGCAAATTATATCGTTACAAACAGTCAAATTTAATTTATATTCCTGCCGAAAGTATAGCTGGAAATGAGTGCATGGTTTCTGACTTTCCTGTTCAAGTATGACTTTTGTAGTTTTGCATACAATTCAGTACACTTATTACACATTTCTTGGCAAATTTTCAAACTCTAAATGCAAATAGAAAGGACAGAAACCTCCCACTTCCGACTGCTTTCATCGGGAATTTTAAATTAATTTGATTGTAATAATATCATGTTGTAATATATTCTTTGATGTGGATTTCGACGGATGAGTTTATATAAAATATATGGGCGTATTCTGAAGTAGTCAATCTAATGTATTTTTTATCTTTTAATAACTGAGGGAACTATATAAACTCAAATAAGATGGACGCTCATAACTAGTTGAAATTTGATTCAATTCACGAAAAATATTATAATTTCAACAAGTATACAAAAAGTATAGTTTAATTATTGTAATAGTAAATGAACTGTAATTTATTTATAATATTTATAATAAATTTGTATTTTACTATAAATTGAATATGTAATTATTATATATTATATTTTTTTAATCACTGAGTTTCAATCATAATATATAATTTATTTACTATAGGAAGCATATAATATTAATTTTATTACAATTATCACAAAACTAATAAATTTTTTATCAATCATAAAAATCGTAAATAATAAATTAATTTAATCCTTTAAATTACACTTATTGCTAAAATACTTTTTTTCTATTGCAATGGACAATTTGCATCAACTTTTTTTACTAGCTCAATCGAAAGAGGAGGTCGAAAAATACACCTGTGAATTTTATGCGATTTTTATTCGTACTGCATCATGGCTAAAAGAGAGGTCACGTGACCTGGAGCCGGCGCCCGTGTCGCCCGTGACGTCACTTAACTGTTCCGTCAAACAAACGATCGACTTTATAACGCTTGCAAACAACCACGTTGCTATGGAAACAAGCAACAATTAATTTATTGTTTACAAGCGTTATATAGACGATCGTTTGTTTGACCAGACAGTTCAATGACGTCACGGGCGACACGGGCGCCGCCTCCAGGTCACACGACCTCTCTTTTAGCCATGATGCAGTACGAATAAAAATCGCATAAAATTCACAGGTGTATTTTTCGACCTCCTCTTTCGATTGAACTACCAAAAAAAGTTGATGCAAATTGTCCAATTAACATTAATTAAATTATATAAAGTTGTTGCAGCTCGTTTGGTTAAACTTAACGCTTCAAATTATTCATGAACCAATCTTGACATCCTGTAATGACTCGAATCAAGAGAATAATTATGATGGTGGAGAATGGTGGGCTCTCGCTATAAAAGAAGAAACGATTGACAGCTTTTGGAATCCTCCGAATCGTTCTAAAAGCTTATGGGATGATCCAGTGAGTATAATATAATATTATAATAATATAATATAATATAATATAATATAATATAATATAATATAATATAATATAATATAATATAATATAATATAATATAATATAATATAATATAATATAATATAATATAATATAATATAATATAATATAATATAATATAATATAATATAATAAAATATAATAAAATATAAAATAATATAATATAATATAATATAATATAATATAATATAATATAATATAATATAATATAATATAATATAATATAATATAATATAATATAATATAATATAATATAATATAATATAATATAATATAATATAATATAATATAATATAATATAATATAATATAATATAATATAATATATTATAATATAATATAATATAATATAATATAATATAATATAATATAATATAATATAATATAATATAATATAATATAATATAATATAATATAATATAATATAATATAATATTGAAAACTTACATCATCCATTGTTGTATAATATTTGGATAGGGGACCACCTAGTTGAAAAATTACGTCTTGAATGGACAACATACATGAAAAAAATTTACTGCAGAAATGAATAGAGGGTACCAAATTATGATACTCTGAATTTCTTCAGATTTTTTTGAAACCCAGAACTATTTTTAAATAATCATTTAAAGTGCAGCCACGCCCCCTGGAGGCGTCAATAGGCGTCCAGTCTCTTAATCCTTTTTATTAAGAATTCAGAGGTACCAACTGAAATTACAGGACTTTCAATAATTATTTAAAAATAGTTCCGGGTCTCAAAAAATCTGAAAGAATTCAGAGTAGCATAATTTGGTACCCTCTATTCATTTCTGCAATAAAAAATTTTCATGTATGTTGTCCATTCATCCTTTACAGTCTAAACCTAATAAGTGGCATTCACAAAGCCCTAAGGCCACATTTAGGGCTCGATAATTTAAAGCCCAATTTTAGGCATACTTTTTAGACCCAAAATTTCTGGTCTTAAATTATCGAGCCCTAAATATAGCTTTAAGGCTTTGTGAATGCCCCTTATAATTTTTACCTCAAAAACAAATCTTATTTCCTCCTCGCTCAAAGTGAAGATGAAATGAAGACAATATTATTTGTTATAATATTTTAAGCTTAATAAGAGGAAATAATACGTAATTTCGTCTTTTCCCTTCTTTTTTCTTCTAAAATGGTGCAAAATATGAGGGAATTAGACGAGGATAGAGCGAATAAAAGATTAAATTTATTTCAACTCGTGTCTTTTCAAAATATGCAATAAAAAATGCATGTAGGTTGGTTGTTATCAAACAGATTTTTACGTAATTTTCTGCTTTAAAAAAACTATGGGTTGTTTCAGCTTCACACTCCCCTCTTTTAATACTAATTGGGTTAAATTATATCTACATATATTACAATATCAATACAGATAATACATAGTATAGATAATAATTAGTTAGTTCGATTACATAGATATATACAATAGGTGCCATGACTAATATTTTTTTTATATTACCATGCATATACCACTATTAGAACATTTAAAGTAAAAAAATTAATTTGACATCTGTGTTAACATTCAGTCGTTCTCATACCCCGAGAAATATTCGTCTTTCTCCTTTCCCAAATTCTATTTGACTGCAATCTACGGACCCACAAAGGAGATCGATGGACTTGTCTACCTGCCTTCCAGCTGTGACCCTCAAAGGTGAGCAGGGGGGGGGGGAACACTCACGAAATTTTGGATTTAACATGGGTATTTCACCGACTCCATTTTTTTAACATTAGCCTAATGCCACCTTATGGACCCTCCCCTAAATTTGAACCTAGATCTGCTCTGAAGAATTACATTGCAGCACATGTGTTCTCTCTATTTGCCATCAAGTATAATTTTTTAAATATTTTAAAGGATGAATCTCAGTTGATTGAAATCTAGGAATCAACCCCCTTGAATGCGACCCGCTATACCAAACCCATGTAAAAAAAAAAAACAAAAAAAAACGTTAATTCGTTTTTTCACTAAGAATAAGATTTTTCAGGAAAAATTCCTTTGCCAAACTTTGGTCCAAACTGAAAAATAAAGTAGATAATTCAAGATTTAGATTTTTCACTTGATATATAACCGAGAAAATTTAAAAAAACACTTTGCTTCATTTTCAAGTGCAAGATGGACCTTAGCGACAAACAGTTGTGCAGCGAAAGCGCATCACTTAAAGCCTCTATACAGTTGTTGTGCTGACGTCATGCCCCTGTATGTTAGGCTGCCCTATGGAGGACCAGAATGCACACACTAGAATATAAACAAATTACATATTGATTTTTTTTTTCACTTTATTAAACAAAATAAACCAGGTTTAAAATTGAAAAATCACACCAATAAACGATAGATGGAATAAAGAAAATCGCATCATTATAGAACAACCAAAACTTTTTTTTTTCATTATTTTTTTGTCATTTCTCCTATCTAATGCCATAGTAGTTGGACCTCCATTTTCTCTTTTCTATCCTCCTGACCGTCCGTATACCTGCTATGCTATTTTCCCTCGTAAACAAAAACAGCAAACAACTCTATATAAAAGTGGCATGCAAATTATAATGGGTCTGTCTTGTCAGTTTTGTGAAAACTGAGGTAGAAATTTAACATTAATCTTATAGATGAAAACCGGAAATTGTGAGAAAACTCCCAGATTGAATTTGCTCAAACCATAAACGATATGTTTTAGAATATTGTTGATTTTTTCAAAATTTATTTCATTTGATTCTTAGAAATGAAATATAATATTATATTTTGCAAAAATTTCATTTTGTGGATTTTCTAATATTCCATATGTACAGAAATTTAATTACTTCTAAATCTTTTCTTTATTGCTGAAAAGCTTTCAAATGCATACATGCATAAGTTATATTTTTATGCTAATCTAGAGAGCAATTATTAAAAGAATAAAGAAAAATATCCTGATGATTTTATGCCCCTAATCTAACATAATAAACTTGGACGTTTAACTGTCAAAATAATTTTGTTTAAATTTTAGTATGTTATAGCATGCGATATCATATTGAACAACAAATTAATGTTTAGTTTAATAATTATTACATTTTATATTCATACAAAGCAAATAAAACAAAAAATTAACACATTTAAACATTTTGCATTAATTTTCATTCAAAATATGAAAAAAATTGACAATTCATTACATGTCATCAAAAATAGAATAACTAAGTTCACATTAATTTTATTAAAATTTATTTATTTATTTATTTATTTATTTATTTATTTATTTAGTTATTTATTTATTTATTTATTTATTTATTTATTTATTTATTTATTTATTTATTTATTTATTTATTTATTTATTTATT
Organism: Siphlonurus alternatus; assembly: GCA_949825025.1. Classification (NCBI taxonomy): domain Eukaryota; kingdom Metazoa; phylum Arthropoda; class Insecta; order Ephemeroptera; family Siphlonuridae; genus Siphlonurus; species Siphlonurus alternatus. The sequence continues at coordinate 27,859,701 of OX463783.1, read as the reverse complement.
TATTTATTTATTTATTTAACAATTTTGTTTTCAGATTAAAAACTTCGGAATGTATCAATAATTTTCATGGTGTATCATTAAAGACCCCAATACCCTCGGAAAAAACTGAAAACATCATCACAGTAAGTCAAAACCAATAAATAATTTGTTAAATAAATTGAAATGCCCAGCTCATAATGCTCGCGAATCATGAAGCAAATAAATAGCCAGGTATAAAACCACGTTTAGCTTAACCACGTTTAATTATATACCTGTTTTACATGTAAATCAACAAACGTCTCGTTTTTCCTTTCTCGTGACAGACATTATACACAACAATACTTTGTTTACTATCAACAAACAGAAGTTTTTGTTTTTTATAATTAGTATTTATACAATATTTCATTGTTTTTTTTATTTAATTGTTAAAATAAGGGAAAAAACAGTCGTATAAAATTAAGTATAATTATAATTAACTTTTTTGTTATCTCGTTTTGTATCACCTGCCAATTGTTATATCATTTTTAAATAAAAATAAATATCACAGTAATACAAGAGATATATACTAATTATTAAGAATAAAAAATTGATATTTAATAAATATATTAATAATTATTTGATTTCTATGGTGGGTTTTATTTTTTTCTTTGTGGATTTGACGCTTTTGAACGAGAATATCACCAAAAATGTCCTGCCTATTAAACATTTTCATCTAAACATTTCCATCTGAACATTTCTTAATAATAATTAATTCATATAATATTATTATTTTATTTTTATGTTACAGTTGCAGAACTTCCTATTTTTCTCTCGATCTCCTAAAATCAAAACTCTGTTCTATGTATCAGCTGAAATTTCACCAAAGTTGAAATTTCTAACTCCTTACTTGACAGAGGTTGAAAATATAGCACTGAAATGTACATGCATAAACGTTGTTACAACGGAATTTACGGAACTTCTCAATTCAACTTTTCCATATTTAAAACATTTTCAATTCATTTTTAACAACTTATACGAATTTGCTAATGGTAATTATAATGCTACATTAATTAATGTTTTTTTCTAAAAAAATATTAGTTATAATTTTATTAAGTATCTCAAGATCGATTTATATATTATGGCATCTCCGAGACTTTCTTGGCTGGTTCAAAAGTTTCAGAAAATTTAAATTTTCAGGTTATATACGCTGCTTTGGTTTATTTTCAGATTTTCCAAATGTAACACCAGTTTTTAAAGAAATTTATCCTTGGACCTATGAGATGTTTATTATAGGGACTATAATATATTCTTTTAATAAGGATCAAATATACATCCAGAAGGCGTGCAATGGCTTTATTTCCAATAAAATTTCTTGGACTTAAAAATTCTGAAAACAATAATGAACCACAGTAACAGAAACAAGGATTGAGAAAAAAATTTGAAGAGGGTCAATATATTTCAATGTATATATTGAAAGTACAGAGAGAGAAAGAGAGAGAGAGAGAGAGAGAGAGAGAGAGAGAGAGAGAGAGAGAGAGAGAGAGAGAGAGAGAGAGAGAGAGAGAGAGAGAGAGAGAGAGAGAGAGAGAGAGAGAGACGGCTCTCTTAAAAAAAAAGAAAAAGACTTAAAAGGGGGTTTGGGTTCAAACCCGATCCCGGCAAACTTTTTAGTAATACTTTCCGTGATCTAAAACATTTGGAAAAAATCCGAGTGGCATAACTTTGCACCCTATTTTTGCAATAAAAAAATTTGAGGTCGATATATTTATACTCTATTCTACATTTTTGTTCCATCAGGATTCTTCTCGCGAATGGTAAACCTGGAGTCGTTGAGTATCCCTGTGAACTTCCTGAAAGAGGTACCTCATGGTCTCGGGGTCCTGAAAGGTTTAAAAAAACTCGACCTGAACTCACAGTACGGGCCGTTTTATTTTGAAGAATTCACCCTCCAACCTGACGAACTGAACCTTCTGACGTCACTAGAGGAACTTAACCTTGAGTTTTTGAATATAAATGAAGTCAGCAGGTATAATACGTGTGTCGCTATAATATAGTGTTTATTTGTTTTGTTTTATATTTATTTAACCCATGCAAAACATGTCAAAGAATACATCTAAAATATATTGACATTATGCATATTATATAATATATAGATACAATACTGTAAATACTTATATGTAATGTACCTACAGTGTATCATGTAAAGGTTTATAAAATTTACTTGCATTGAATTTTCTTGTGTCATAGACCCAAAGCAAATACAATCAATAATTTAATCAATCTGCTGCTAGCATATTGGGTTACGCTATTTTTAAAATTTTGATAATTTATACTTTTTTTTAATAAATATTTTTTTTTAAATATAAAAATAAATTTACCATGATCAATTAAGTTTTTAAATAAATAATTACAAATCAATAAATTAATTTTTTGTTAAAACCTCATTTCCATATTGAAATAATTAAATTTTAATTTTTATAATTTCAGACAGACCCTGCCATCTCTTAGTAAATTAAGAATTCTGTACCTCGGAGGCTGCACTATATCTTCCCTCCCTGAAGACACTTTCATCAACTTTTCTTCATTAGAAGAATTATATCTGGACTTTAATCAAATCACCTTTATTGAACCACAGACATTCAAACATTTACAAAAAATAATCGTGTTAGGTCTGAGTGCTAACGAGTTTGAAGATCCAGTTTTACTAAATTTATTTTCAGTAAACTTTACATATGTTGACCTTTCTCATAATCGTATTAAGGACATAACAACTGTTATTTCGAATGGAAATATAAGTCACTTAAATTTAGGTTCTAATTTTATTCAATCTTGGCCTTCAAATTTTAAATTTATAACTAATAATTATAACATTTATAGTATAAATATATCATTAAATAATATTTCAGCTATTGATTCAAAAATGGGAAATTCTTTAAATGAATTAATAAATGTTGATATTGGTGGTAATCCATATGATTGTCAATCATGTTTATTAAATCAATTTCAAATATGGCTTAAATCTAATTCAACTTTAGTTTATAATTTAGGGAAAAAATCAGAATTGATATGTGAGACACCTTATAATCAGAAAGAAAGAGGAGATACGATTTTATCTGCGAAATACAACATGGATCTTTGTAAATTGACAAATTATTATCTAAGTGTTGGAGTGCCGGTGATTGTATTGTTTTCTTTGGTGTTGATATTTGGACTGACTCTTTACGTTCACCGATATGAACTCGTCTACATCAGATACATGTGGAACTTGAAAAGACGTAGCGAAAATGAGTGAGTGCTTTTGTGTAAATTTATTATACTGAATTATCATGGAAAAAATGATTGGATATGCTTTTCTCTGATATTATAAAATATTAATGGAAATTCATGCTCACAAAGCAATTTAGCATTTTTTTAGCCACACTTTAGTCTCAATTTTGAACTCGAGTACTAATTAAGCATGATGCTAAACCAATTAAATTAAAGGGCTTAAGGCATAACCTGAGAATTTATCTGTCAAGGTCAAGAGGCGTGGCTATAGTGGCAACACTGTTTGCATTGGAATGCGCATAAATTTTTAGGAGGGGGTGGTGACAACAGTCCTTGAGAACGTTGCCACATTTCTCATCACATATAGGAAACGATCATCGCCACGGTTCAAAATATATGAAAACAATTCAAAAAAATAGTCTAAAAAATTAGGTTTTAGTAAAAAAAAAAAGTAAAAGAATCTGGGGGGTCTTCAAATAACACAAATTACAACAATCTTAAAATTAGGACAGTCTTAGCGTATTCTTTATTGTTGCGCTAAGACAGTCTTAGGTTAAGTTTAGGTTAAGTGGTGTTATTTGAAGACCCCCCTCTTGTATAGTTTTTTTGCAATGCTAATTAACAAATTTAACATTGGAAGGATACAAAATTTCCATTTAAATAAATTAATTATAATTAAACCAACGGTTAAAAAATTCCGAAAAAATTCAGAGCTAATTTGACGATTGTTGTATCCACCAAATTAATTTGAAGAAAATCTGTTGTAGCGAATTTTTCGTCCAAATTTCTCAGGTTAAGCCTTAATATAGTACTAAAAATTTTGAGCTAAATTAGTGCTCAGCAAAGTCTTCTGCTCGTTGTTAGTAAACAAAGTATTGTTGTGTAATGTCTGTCACGTGAAAGGAAAAACATGGGACGGTTGTTGATTTACATGTTAACTTATGGAAAATGACCGTTAATTATGAAGTTGAAACGGTTGCCTAGCGCCAACAATGCCATTACGTTCTCTGCTCTGATGGCGAAATCAGGCACTACGTCATTCCATGTTCAACAATGAAAAAGGCTTCATGCGACAGACATTATAAACAATGGTTTGTTACAACCATTGCGAGTAGAAGATTTTGGTGCTCAGCAACGTTAAACAATTACGTCAGCACTAATTTATCCCACATTTTGATTAACATGTTTATATAGCCCCTGGTTAAGCACCAAGTTTAATACTCGATGATTTAAACGACCCAGGATCACAATTGGGGCTAAAAAGGTCCAAGAGTGCTTCGTGAATGCCCCCCAATATTATCAATCGATTTATAATATTAAGGGGCATTTACAAAGCCCTCTAGGCCCTTTTTAGCCCCAATTTTGATCAGTGACGGACAAACTGTTAAAAGTTTATTTATCTCCATTTTTTTTTTCTTTGACATCTTCAAAATCAAAAGAGAAGACGCTATGACGTCATAGTCATACAACATTTATAAATAATAAAGTATCCTTGCTTGGTAAATATTTGCATGACAGTGACGTCACAACGTTTTGAAGCACGATTTTAAGGATGTTGGAGGGTAAAAAAAAAAATAATATCGCCATAAATTTACATTATAACATAATTCTAGGTCCTTTATTAAAAAATGCAACCACAAAATCATGTTTGCAATTTCATATAATTATATTTTTATCATTATATTTTATTTTGTATTTTAATTTTTCATTAAATAAAATCACTTAAACATTATTTCGATCGATTGTTATTAATTTTTGTTTACTTCACAGATCTCACGTTGTGGATTGTGAATTCGACGTGTTCGTGTCATACAGTCACCAGGACCGTCCTTGGGTGAGAGAAGTGTTGGTCCCAAACCTTGAGGAACCCCCCGAGGCCGCTCCAAGGTACCACCTTTGTCTGCACGAGAGGGACTTCGCAGCCGGGGGTTACGTCATGGATAACATTGCTAGCGGCATCGAGCGAAGTCGCAAAGTTCTTCTGGTGGTATCGCCCAGTTTCGTGCAGAGTCAGGTAGGGATAAATGAATTAAATTATAACCTGAGAATTTTTCTATTATTAAGGTCACACTGTAACGTGGCAACACTGTTGCACTAGCAATTAATGCGAAGCTGATGATGGGAGGAGTGGGAGGTAACTTCAGTCCCTGAGAGCGTTGCTATATTTCTTATAAAAGTCAAGAATCAATTTATAACAATCAATGCCACAGTTCGAAAAATATGAAAACATTTCAGAAAAATAGCCTAAAAAATTAGGTTTTAGTAAAAAAAAAAAAAAAAAAAATGTTAAAAAATCTGTCTTCCATTTTTTTTTTTTTTTTGCAATGTTAATTAAAAAAATTAACATTGGAATTAAAAGGATACAAAATTCACATTTGAATAAATTAATTATAATTAAACTAACGATTAAAAAAATCTGAAAAAAATCAGGGGGGTCTTCAAATAACACCAATTACAACAATCTTAAAATTAGGACAGTCTTAGCTTATTCTTTATTGTTGCGCTAAGACAGTCTTAGGTTAAGTTTAGGTTAAGTGGTGTTATTTGAAGACCCCCCAGGGCTGCTTGAACGATTGTTGTAAGTCTACCAAATTAATTTGAAGAACATCTGTCTTTACGACTTTTTTCGTCCAAATTTCTCAGGTTAAGCCTTAAATGCATTGAATCTGTGTTAGGAAGGTACATAAGTCCATTTAACCAGTAGGATATATCCGTGCACCATGCATGTACACTCGTCGCCTCGGAAAATTTCCCTTTGCAGCCTTGTTAATCACCATGTCCCGTAAGAATAACACAGGAAAGTGTGGCTGCAAAAGGGAAATTTTCAAAGGTGACAAGACAAGGGACATTCACAAAGTCTTAAGGCCACATTTAAGGCTCGATAATTCAAAACTTGATTTTAGACTTGTTTTTTAGACCCAAAATTTCTGGTCTTAAATTATTGAGCCTTAATTGTGGCCTTAAGGCTTTGTGAATGCCCCTTGTAGTAGTGTATAGTAAAAATCTTGAAATTTTACCCCTTTTGATTATGTAACCAGCACTGTTCACATGCTGAAACAGTTGCCTAAATTTATTCCAATTATGAAGAAAAAACAAGTATGACCGTGTCGAATGAATTATTACTTGTTACTTCTAATATCCCCTCCAATAATGTAGGAGATAAAATATTTGGGCCTATGCACAAATTAAATCAACGCTTAAAATTTTCATAAACAGAAGATTTTGACGATGTTGAAAATTTTAAAATTATATATTTTTATAACTTTATCGGGACAAAATGATTAATTGTTCTCCTTTGTTTAAATTATTGTACTCTATTCAAACTTCATGAATAATTATTATGTAAGTAGTTTAAAGTAGTCAGGAAGGTAAAAATTACAGGTGTTCCATTCCTTATAATAAAAATGAATACTTAAAACTTATAATGTTAGAACATATTATTTTTTTGTTAAATTTTTAATCAAACCCTATTGGGTACTTCTATTTACTAATTACATACTACTTTGAAACCCCGAACCTTCCGAAACCCTAACTTGAGCGTTTCGCGGGCTCTTCTGGAACGGGGGCGGCCACGGCTTTGCAAATCCATCCCGGCATTTGCCTGCGGCTGAGGGAAACGTGGAAACCTCAGCCAGGATGGACGCTACAGCTTTTGTCAATGAACCGGAAGTGCAATGGTCCAAAGCCAGGGGAACTACATAGTGGAAAAATGCAACGTTTTACCCCTGGGTGGGAAACGTGGTTTTTGTTGAAAATGGTCTCCCATCCAACTACTAACCACGCGCGGCGTTGCTTGACTTCGGTGATCTGACGAAACCCGGTCAAGCGCACTGCGCCACACCTCCACATATTATATGGAGGTTATATGGTACCATTATAATGGCAATCAGTGAATTAAAATCTAAAGGAAGCTCGATCTCATAACATTCACCTTTTTATCACACAAAAATAGAAAATCATTAATTGTTTAGATTAAATTAATTAGGGGAATAATAAATATATATATCATATAAAAGAGCATTGCATAATGTCTTACGTGTGCTAGAGCCTGACAATTCTTGACGTACATTGCTTGCAACATTATTATAATATAAATTACACTATTTGTGTACTATGGATGTTCAAAATAAATAAAAAAAATAAAATACAAAATTTTATCAGAAAATAATTTTTACTAATTGTCCACAGTGGTGTCAATGGGAGCTCCGTCTTGCCCAGCACAGAATATTCGAGGAGGCCGGTTATCGCAGTTCCCTAATCCTGCTGGAGTTAGAACGTTTGTCACGCAACGCCCTCCCTATCAACCTGCGCCTCCTGATGGGTTCTCGCACGTACCTCGAATGGCCCGCAACACCGGCAGACGAGCGTGCGATCGCCGGTTTCTGGGAGCGTCTGAGGACCGCACTTGGGACTCCGTTGGAGCTGCCTGAAGAAAAACACAGCGTCTCAGATGGCAGTGAAATCGAAAAGGATGAGATTGAATTTTCTGAAGATTACGTCTAGCTACAATCGGTTCATACAGAGACAATTAGAGTTAGAATGCTTAACTGTCACGTATTATAATTATTAAAAAAATTATTATTATTATTTTCTACAAGGATACAAACCTAAGAGCTTACAGCTTGCGGCGGGGTAATGGCGGGGGAAAGGATGGCGGCTATGGCCTCTGTTACGCGTCCCAGCATTTGCTGAGGTCAGACTGCGGGAACCATGAAAAACCTCAGTCAGGACGGACACCTCTACTTTTTATCAATGGACCAAAGTGATGTCCAAAGTCTAAGGAAACCACACACAAGTTAAGTGCAACTCACTGCACTGGGTGGAAAGTAAGATGAATTTACCCCAGGGACATGATCGAGTTATATTATTAATTAATATATATAGATAACCAGTGTTTACGCAGTGTTTATCACAATGATTAAAAAAGTATTTGAATAAAATAAACACATGAAAATTATAAGAAAAATTTAAAATGTTCTCGATCCTCTATTTCCCCTATCAGCAGCTAAAAAATCAGGTATACAAATTCGAGCTAGTTTTTGAGTTTATAATTTTTAAAATTGACTTATTTAATTAACGTCATGAAAGTTCCATTTCTCGACGGCCATGTTAAATTAGCCAACTTTCAAAATTCATAATTCAAAAACTAGCTTGCATAAATTTGTATGCCTGCATAATATTTAGCTATATACTGATAGGGGGTGTAGAGGAGAACACTTTTTTCTTTTTCATAATTTTCATATGAGGGATTTTTTTTTTAAATATTAAACGTGTAACCTGCTATCCCACATTTAAGGGATGATGGGGAAATAGCTTTAAAATATAAATTGCTCCAGAGATAGCAATTGCTTCGGTTAAGTATTACCAAAAGAAAATTTGTAAGGTAACAAGTAATTGTACATTATTTTTGAACTGCCATGTTTAAAAAATTTTCAATTTAGTTATTATATAATCTTATCAAAATTATTAACATCTGATTGTAAAGTTTAAGTTAATTTGATTGTAATAATGTTAAACTGCAATTAAACCTATACTGATAATTTGGGTTAAAGCTCACTTTAATGTTCTCTTCAATTGGGCTGTTTTTGAAAATTGCAAATACATTATATCAAAAATTATTATTATTTTTCATATTTCCTTTAATTGTTATTAGTTCTAATGGAAACACAAAGTAAAAATTAAAACACATAAAATAAAGATAATCAATAGACGACTTGCAAAACCCCATTTTTAGCAAAAAGTAAACAAACAAAAGTGACCCCACAGATCCAATCACCGTGCATAATTGCTGTCATGTGACAATAATTTAGGTATGGACAAATGTAAATTCTATCGTAAATAAATATTTTAAACATATTTTATGGTATTATCTTTGCAAATATGCAATAAAAACCAAAAAGCCGTAACAGGCTTAATTAACTTTTAATATCTTAATGCAGCTTAATTTGCTTGATTATTAGAGCTTAATTAAGCGCTTAAAATAAGATTTTTACAGCTTAAAAATCCGGTCTCTATAGAGATCACTTACGAAGTTGAAATATTTTTTTATATATATCCGAAAGTATTTGACAACTAATTATATATGGTGTTGTCATTTCTGTAAAATTATGCTGTGGGTGCTGATAGAGCATTTACATGATTTTACAATGTTAATCATATACATCAGCAACTTTGCTGTAAAGAAAAAAAAAAAATGTATCCTAAATTTTGCTTAGGAATTTCACAAGCCCAGCGAGGTATTTAAAAATCAATAAAATACAAATAATGTGAAATGTTAGTTCGGATATAACTTTATTAATTAACTTACAATTAATAAAGAGTGAAATATACTATACATAATATTATCTTAAAATTACATAATTTTAAATTTAAAAACGATTAGAGAACTATCTTTGCTGGACAATAATTGTATGTTGTGAAATTATAATAAAAAAAAAATATTTTTACTAAATTATTTCCAATGGACAGCATACATGAATTTTTTTTATTGCATAAATGAATAGAGGGTACCAAATTATGCTACTCTGAATTTTTTCAGATTTTTTTGAAACCCAGAACTATTTTTGAATAATTATTGAAAGTGCGGCCACGCCCCCTAGAGACGTCAATAGGCGTCCAGTCTCTATCCTTTTTATTAAGGATTCAGGGGTGCTAACTGAAATCACAGGACTTTCAATAATTATTTAAAAATAGTTCCGGGTCTCAAAAAAATCTGAAAAAATTCAGAGTAGCATAATTTGGTGCCCTCTATTCATTTCTGCAATAAAATTTTTTCATGTATGTTGTCCATTATTAAACTTACATGAATTAATAATATATAAGAAATTTAGGAAAGTACAGGGAACAAGTTTTAAGCACCAAAAATAATTTTTTTCTTCCGATTATAGCTCTTAGGTTTTGTAGTGTTGCTTAATAATTTGATTTAATTAAAATCCGTGTTCTCTTATTTAAGGAAAATTAATTTCTATGTTTTGCCGTGCTGGTAACGTAATAATTTTTAAATATCAAAATTTTATCAAACGCACCATGCACACATTTCATCATTCTCCAGGTGAAGTTACATAATAATATATTGATAAAAATATTTTTCAGTTGTTTATTGATTTAAGTAATATTAAAATTGTAAGAGGAAATTAGTATAAAAAAAACATGAATTATTGCGGTATACAAATTTACTTAAACAGTGGTATGAAATTGCATCTATCGTTCCTAAAATTGTAATTAAACAACCAAAATATTCGATGGCTTTTCTATGAATAACAAAAAATAAATTAAATATAAAAAAAAATATGCAGCAAATATAGTGACTTCAAGATTTATTGAAACAGCTGAATTCTGATAGAGGAACAGCTGTTAATTTTCTAGGAGATGACACAGCCTCCTTCTTGCTCCCTCGCCTTAGCCAGCGTGTGGTAGCTGTCGTACTTTTCTTGCAGAGTCTGCAAAATAAACAAAATAAGATGAGAATTAACTCATCAACTTCAAATAAACTTATCATACATATTGTGCTCGACCCTATTATATTCACGAATCATGTGATGGTATTGTTTGCTATTTATTAGTATAACAATCAAAGTCTTCTGCTCGTTGTTAGTAAACAAAGTATTGTTGTGTAATGTCTGTCGCGTGAAAGGAAAAACATGGGACGGTTGTTGATTTACATGTTAACTTATGGAAAATTACCGTTAATTATGAAGTTAAAACGGTTACCTAGCGCCAACAATGCCATTACGTTCTCTGCTCTGGTGGGAAAATTAGGCACTACGTCATTCCAAGGGGCATTCACAAAGCCCTAAGGCCACATTTAGGGCTCGATAATTTAAAGCCCGATTTTAGGCATGCTTTTTAGACCCAAAATTTCTGGTCTTAAATTATCGAGCCCTAAATGTGGCCTTAAGGCTTTGTGAATGCCCCTTTCCATGTTTAACAATGAAAAAAGCTTCATGCGACAGACATTATAAACAATTTGTTACAACCATTGCGAGTAGAAGAGAAGACTTTGATAACAATATATGATAATTTTTCCCTGCCCCAAGCTAGAGAATATAAAGGACATCGCTTGGCCAAAGCTTTGCCCAAGCTATATGTAAATTTTATACAATTAATTGAAAAATATTAATTGATCAAATTAACATAAGTGTGTATAAGTTTTTATACAATTAAATGATGTAATAAAATATATTTATGCAAATAGATATTAACAATTTAATGCAAATGTCCACTGTGTTTTCAAGTGTACTAATGGAGTTGACTCGTGAAAAAAGTGAAACTATAAAATCTTCAGTCATATCCGGACATTATATATATACAATGTTAATCGTGATTATTGTGTCTTTTTCTGTAGTTTTGATTTTTATTTATTTTTTTTACAGTAAATTACAAGATCGTGTATAATCCATTTGTGTATCCCCCTCTCCTCCCCCCTCTCTAAATATTCATCAATATTTATAATATAAATATGTTGTATTGTAGTGTTCAATTTACATTGTGACATGCAACCATTTCAAGTCAAAGAAAGCTTGTGTTACACGATAAATGATTAATTAATACAATTAAAAATTGCATGTGCAATGGTATCGCGTAATACCGGCTTTAGTCACACATCTATTTTTTTTTTTTTCTTATCAAACACTATTGGGTACTTCTACTAACTAATTACATACTACTTTGAAACCCCGAACCTTCCAAAACCCTAACTTGAGCGATTCGCGGGCTCTTCTGGAACGGGGGCGGCTACGGCATTGCAATCCATCCTGGCATTTGCCTGCGACTAAAGGAAATATGGAAACCTCAGCCAGGATGGACGCTACAGCTTTTGTCAATGAACCGGAAGTGCAATGGTCCAAAAAAGCCAGGGGAACCACATAGTGGAATAGCTCAACGATTTATCCTTGGGTGGGAAACTTGATTTTTTTTTTAAAATGGTCACCCATCCAACTACTAACCACGCTCGGCATTGCTTGACTTCGGTGATCTGACGAGACCCGGTCAAGTGCACTGTGCCACACCTCTCTCACTCTAATCTTTACTCACATTTTCGAGCTGCCTGCGGAACCTGCTGACGATCAGAGGGTCGATGGACTTGACGTTGCTGTTAAAGTCAGTGAGGACGTCGTCCTTGGCTTTGTTTGCGTCCTTCAGAAATCCACTCATCGACCTCTTGTTGTCCTCTGAAGCCTTCTTGATCTTCTTAGTGAAGTCCTCCATGGCTTCGTCCACTTCATTCTGGACTTTCTTCTCCTCAGCCTTCTCCTTCTCACTCTCTGCCTTCTCGGTGTTAGCAGTCTCCAGTTGGGCAAATAGGCTGTCCATTTTCTAAAAAAAAAAAAAATGAAATAAAAAAAAATATAGTCAATGTTTTGATACTAAAATTATAAATTTGAAGTTTTCTAACTTTAAGAAGTGATTCGTGCATGATATAATATGATGTTATATTTATACATTCATCTGGATGGTATACGAAATTTCATATTACAAAACAATACGGTACACTCCTCGATCTCATTTGAAAATTTATTCTAAAAATAGATCTGCAGCATCGATGAGTTAGCAATACATTATATTGATAATACGGCCAGGTATTATATTCATAAAAAAATTATGACCTTCTGCAATGGAGAATTAACCTCATTTTTTTTTTTTTTTTTTTTTTTTTTTTTTTTAGAAATGTACAGAGCGTGCAAAGTTATGCTACCCTGATTTTTTTCAGATTTTTTAGAGCCCGGAAACTATTTTTAAAAAAAATTATTGATAGTTCTTTTTGTATAACGTTACGAGGCGCCAGTCCTTAAGAAAAAGATAGGACTTGTCGCCGCGTAACATGGCGTCTCATGGCAGCGTAACTTTGCATATGGCGAGGGCGACCGGAGGTTAAAGCGTTGACCTTCACAATAACATACAGACCCACTCACCAGCTCGAGCTGTCTTCTCTCTTGCTCCACCACTGCCCCCACATTTCGGTGACCTTCAGCCACGAGGTCAAAGGTCGTGATGACGTCACTTTTCGTCGAACTGTGAAGTTGCTGCAGGTTAGGAACCGACTTTCGCCCCCCACACTTTCCGCTCATGGTGCTTTGGTAGGTGCTCAGGGCCTCGCGGGCCGCAGCTCGAACCTCGCGGTTACTGTTCTGTGTCGCGTCCACTTGCTTGTCCCGCTGGCTTTGTCGATACAGAGCGCACAGTGACTCTACTTGCTGTAAATACAGAAAATGTTGCTTTAGATACATAAACCTCGAGCTTTTAATCTGTTATTTTTTTTTCCAAATTTTTTTGAAACCTTCATTGAAATCAGGCTGCAAACGTTTGTGACGTCATAGTCCTGAAAATGTTAAACACGCAAACTATACGCGTAGAAAAAGAAGTTGCAAGATTATGACGTCATATTATTTTGCAGCATCATTTTCATTTTTAAATTAACCCGCCTTAATTTTTTTTTAATTATTTTAAATAATTCTATTTAAACTATAGGCTGTAGATATTAGGTGAAAAATTTATATTTTACAAATCCTGGATAACTTTATCTTAAATCGCACTATATTGGTTATATACACTGTTAAAAAAAAATAGCAAGCACTTACCCAAGCACTTAAATTGCTGAATTCTTAAAGGGGTACTGAAGGGAACACTTTTTTAATATCATCTTATCAACAAAAATAAGACAGATTCACTGGTAATAATCATTTTCTTGTTCAGGCCCCCAAATTTGAATTCCAGTGACCAACGGCTAGAAAGTGAAGTTGTGACGTATCGGTCTGGTCACGCGCGATGTTCAGTAGCAATTTTATGGCGAGATGAGAGCAGATGCGGCGATACCGGATGTTGGCTGTCATTAAAATAAACACAAATTTTCAACGTCTATTTGAAATCATCTTTCGTCTTTTTCAACGATTGGGATGAAATCACAATTCAATTCCCTATCTAGCGGTACAAAAATTATTTTTCTGTGATGATTAGAACAATTTATAGTAAAGTGCAATTGCATGAAAATGCATTGATGCAATTCTCAATCTCAGCTAATATGCATCGCACAAGAATGAAATTTATACTAATCGATTGGAAATTTTATCATCAGTTACGCACTATCATTAAAAATTACGAAAATTAATAATTAACAAAAGTTGATATTTTGTATTTATTAAATTTATTTTATTGACACCAGTTAGATTTATGATTTCCGGTGAAGCGCGGCGACTCCGGCGACGGCTACCATCACCATCGCCACTCCAATTTTTTTCCCATATTACTACATTCATGGCAATAAAATAAAAATATAAAATTTTATATTTTGTTAATTATCAATTTTCGTAATTTTTAATGATAGTGCGTAACTGATGATAAAATTTCCAATCGATTAGTATAAATTTCATTCTTGTGCGATGCATATTAGCTGAGATTGAGAATTGCATCAATGCATTTTCATGCAATTGCACTTTACTATAAATTGTTCTAATCATCACAGAAAAATAATTTTTGTACCGCTAGATAGGGAATTGAATTGTGATTTCATCCCAATCGTTGAAAAAAACGAAAGATGATTTCATATAGACGTTGAAAATTTGTGTTTATTTTAATGACAGCCAACATCCGGTATCGCCGCTTCTGCTCTCATCTCGCCATAAAATTGCTACTGGACATCGCGTGTGACCAGACCTATACGTCACAACTTCACTTTTTAGCCGTTGGTCACTGGAATTCAAATTTGGGGGCCTGAACAAGAAAATGATTATTACCAGTGAATCAGTCTTATTTTTATTGATAAGATGATATTAAAAAAGTGTTCCCTTCAGTACACCTTTAACGATTATAAAACATTAATTACATTGATTTTCAAAGCTTGAAGTGATACGTGTAGAATTTCTAATGCTTAACACCAGGTTGTTTTTTCTTTTAAATAAGTGTGCACAACTCCCACATTATATATAATACACAATCTCAGAAATAGGTGTTTCACAAAGTGTTTCAGAAACGCCTAGAGTGTTTCAAAAAATGCCCTCGTAGTTAAGACACATCTCGTGTTTCAGAAAGTGTTTCAGAAGTGTTTCAGAAACACTTAATGTGTTTCAGAAACACATTAAGTGTTTCAAATGTCACTTTTTGAAACACTTAATGTGTCTTAACTAAGGGGGCAATTTTGAAACACTTTAAACGTTTCTGAAACACTTTGTGAAACACCTATTTCTGAGAGTGTATAATAATTAATATATAATATATATATAACGCCATTTTTGTCAGTGTAGTAATGATGTAATACAGTAAGTTAAACGTACCTGTTCTAGGTCTCGACGTATCTTCTTGATATCCGGAGAATCTGCGTGGTTTTCAGCCTCTTGGTCAAACTTGTTAATCGTCGAGGTCTGCTGATCTGCCAGGAAGACCTCGAGGACGCTGACTACCTTTGAGTCACACTTCTTGCTGAGTTCGACCTTCAGGGCTCGCACCAGGTCCTCTTTCAGGTCGCGAAGTTCCTCGCGGGCAACCTTCGCCTTTTCCTGGGCCTCCAGGTCTGCATTCTTTCGCTTGTACGTCTCGAAACGGGTCTCCATGTCCTGTAATGTAATAGTAGATTTTTTATTACTTTAAAATTATTGGCACTGAGATCTATTTTATGTGTAACTCGGAATATGACAAAAGTTACACCTAGAAAATATTATGCTGGAATTGAAATATTAAGTGTTTTTTTTTTTTTTTAACTGAGAAGGGTTTAATGGACAACCTACATGAAAAATTTTACTGCAGAAATGAATAGAGGGCACCAAATTACGCTACTCTGAATTTTTTCAGATTTTTTTGAGACCCGAAACTATTTTTAAATAATTATTAAAAGTCCTGTAAGTTAAGTTGGCACCCCTGAATCATTAATAAAAAAGATATTACCGAGACGCCTATTGACGCCTCCAGGGGGCGTGACCGCAGTTTCAATAATTATTTAAAAATAGTTATGGGTTTCAAAAAAATCTGAAAAACTTCAGAGTAGCATAATTTGGTGCCTTCTATTCATTTCTGCAATAAAAAAATTTCATGTAGGTTGTCCATTAAACAGTCTTATATGTTATATGTTAAACACGCTTCTACATAGACATTGCGTAAACTTGGAATTAAAGCACGGTATTATAATTTATAACATTCGTGCTGTTTGAAAAAGTACATAATCTTGTATTGAAGTTATAAGAAACTTGTCCAGCACTTATATTATAGCAAAGCCATTTGTTTAGTAGCCATTTTCGTGCATGTCGAATATATATATATATATATATATATATATATATATATATATATATATATATATATATATATTCATTTGCTCTCTCTTTGTGCTGAAACAGTTGCCTACTATCAAGGGGATAATGCAAAATTTATTCTGTTTAATATCCGAAAAACTGTATGATTTTTTTAGTATTTCATGCATAAAATTTATAAAGGATCTCAATCGTAAAGTTTTTTGAAACCTCTAACATCTCTGTTACCTTCTAACCCTCTTACATCGTGCTGAAAAGACCTGTGACGTCAAATTCATGTAATGATTTTCCCCATGATAACAATTAAGTTACATATTTTTTAAATGTCGTCACCGCATTTTCTGTGCAGCATAATTCTATGAATATTTAAGGTTTTTTAAAAATCAATAAAAAATTTAGTAAAAAACTTAGAATTACTTTTTCTAATTATATGTAATATAAAAATATCATACATTTTGTGCGTTAAAATGATTATGAAATTTTATGACACAATAACTAAGCATATGTTTACGTATGAAGTATCGACTTCAGTATTTTTTATTGCATAAATGGATACAAGGTTCAAAGTTATGCTACCCTGATTTTTTTTTTCAGATTTTTTACAGCCATGGAAGTATTTTCAAAAAAATTATTGAAACTTCTTTTTGTGACGTCACGAGGCGTCGCTTATTAAGAAAAGGATAGGACTTGCCGCCTCGTGACGTCACAAAAAGGACTTTCAATAATTTTTTTAAAAATAGTTCCTGGGCTCTAAAAAAATCTGAAAAAATCAGTGTATCATAACTTTGCACGCTCTATCCATTTCTGCAATAAAAAATTGAGGTTGATACTCCATTTTTTACTGTCACCTTTTGTGTATTGTGACCAGAATTTTATTACAAATTTCATTTGATGGTTGTTTTCTAGTCTGTATCCGAGTGGGCCCAAATTCAATGCACCGTACGTTATACTATATTAATATTTTGCAGCATGAGCGAGAGAGACGCTATCATCCAGGGAAACTATCACCAGAGAGACGCTATCATCCAGGGAAACTATCACCAGAGAGACGCTATCATCCAGGGAAACTATCACCAGAGAGACGCTATCATCCAGGGAAACTATCACCAGAGAGACGCTATCATCCAGGGAAACTATCACCAGGGAAACTATCACCAGAGAGACGCTATCATCCAGGGAAACTATCACCAGGGAAACTATCACCAGGGAGACGCTATCATCCAGGGAAACTATCACCTGCAGAAAATTTTGATTAATTTTCTGTCGTAAGACACGGAGGTCTTTATCATAATTTTGCTACTGCTAGCACCACTAAGATTTATGTTCTGATACGGTCCAAAGATTGCATACCTTCTTCAAGTCTTTCAAGTACTGATCAGCATGTTTCTTGAATTTGGAACCAGTGACGTTGAAATCAGAGACGGACTTCTGCAGAGCGGCCTTGTGAACGCTGGTAAGGTCCGCCACGGGCTTGGTGGATCCGGTCTGGGTCTCCATTTGGACCTCGTACACACTGTAGGGAGATTAGAGTCGAATATATAATATAGTTTCAATACTAAAAAAATTATTTTTATCTCTAAATGTGTTATAGTTTTAATACTAAAAGATTACATTAATGTCCAATTTGCAATTTTATTTATTTATTTATTTATTTATTTATTTATTTATTTATTTATTTATTTATTTATTTATTTATTTATTTATTTATTTATTTATTTATTTTTTATATATATATTTATTCATTCATTCATTCATTCATTCATTCATTCATTCATTCATTCATTCATTCATTCATTCATTCATTCATTCATTCATTCATTCATTCATTCATTCATTCATTCATTCATTCATTCATTCATTCATTCATTCATTCATTCATTCATTCATTTATTTATTTATTTATTTATTTATTTATTTATTTATTTATTATATTTATTTTTTACTGAGCCTTCGCGTAAGGTATCAGTCACTTCTTCTTGTTTCTTTTTTGAGAATAGGCCGTTATTAAACAACCATACACCCACGTTCTTAGTAAATTTGGACTATGTTGTAGTAATGTTTTTATAAATTGTTTTTGTGATTAAGAAGTACTAAAAGGTAAAAAGGTTGATAGTGGATGAACAATGAGTAGGAAGATTATGGTGGAAATTTATGGATCAAAATGTCTGTGGAAGGGTACACTCTGGTATAATGGTCACAAAAGTGTCTGAAACCAATTTCCCAGCAATTCGCGTGAGCCCGACCTAGTAGTGATTAGGATTTCATGCCCTCTTCCATACCCGGACGGCCGCCATGGCCTATATCATCTCTGCATTTGCCTAGTCGTGACTGAGGGAACCATGGAAACCTCATTCAGGATGGTCGGCAATTAATGGTGTGGAATGTGTGGATGCTATTAAGGTAGAGATAACGGCGGTCAGCTGTTTGACGTAGCTCCATTTAATTAACATGTAAACCTTAGCAAATTCACAAAAATTATGAAATTTTTTTGAGAAGCAGATATTTTTGCCTAATAGCCATAAAAAAAGTTTCAAAAACATTTAACGAGCCGATTTTCTTAAATTTTTAGTTTGTCTCTCCATGGGAAAGCCCTATGCTGAAAATTAAAAAAAAAAAAAAATAATTTAAAAAAATCGGCTCGTTAAATTGTTTTGAATTTTTTTCTATGGCTTTTAGGCACTAATATTTGTCTCTCAAAAAAATTTCAGAATTTTTGTGAATTTGCTAAGGTTTAAATGTTAATCAAATGGAGCTACGTCGAACAGCTGACCGCCGTTATCTCTACCTTAATCATCCACAGATGCGCGAGTCTCTGGTGGCGTCCCAAATCACTTTCTCGTCCCCTCTGTAGGGGCCCTAAATGAACTTTCCCCTCTCCTCCAATATGGCCGCTATAAAAGTAGGGCGCATATGATGCGCCCTAAATTTCGCCGCCATTGTAGGGAAGGGTAGGGTAGGGTAGTAGGCGAGAATGGACATTTGGGACGCCACCTCTCTCTCCACTCACCTGAACGCCTCCTCTTTGGCGGTGCGCAGACTCTCCTGCATTTGTTTCTCCTGCTCTTTGCTCAGTTTCTCGTCATTGCTCATTTTGAGTAACAAACTGTTGTCCTGCAGTTCCTGTAAACCAAGCAACGTCAGGATTATTATTTTATATCTCACTACTATATCAGTTGTGATGTTTTTATACTCTTTCATTGTATTTTTTTATTTAGGATGAAGTGTATTATAATGGAGAGACTTTAAGTCAGCTGATTTTGCAGTGTTCCCATCGTCCTAACTAAACCTAATAAAAAACAACAACTTGTAATTGCTTTTTTAGCATGAAAGAATTTTTTTTTTAGGGAAAAATTACTACTTGATTCATTATCAGAAGACCCTTAATTAAATGGGGGGGGGGGGGTACGAGATGTTTTCAAATTTATTGCTTTAATAACATTTACTGACAAAAAATGCAAATTTTCTAGCATGATGGCTTAATTATAAATGGAAAAAAATTCCCGACGGAGAACAACGATAAAAAAAGAGCATTATAATATATATATATATATATATATATATATATATATATATATATATATATAAGAAAACTATCACGGAACTACAAAGAGGGTCAACGGCTAATCAATTTGACCAACCCTCTCCTGCTTTAACGCGCGGTTAAAGGGGGTCTTTCTTCAAAATGACTCCTGGTCTATTTTTTACACCACAAGAGGATAAAAAAAAATGCATATTTATAAAATTCCTGACTTTCAACAAAGTTATAATATATACATACGACGTATTGGCAACATGAAGAGAGAATAAGAGAAAGAATATTGTCTCTACTGGCTAACTATAGAAGTAAAATGGTTTAAATGCCAAAACGTGGGCATAAGAAAAGAAGCTTGATTGATTGATTTATATTTTGGGGCAATTGACACATTTTGGTCATGTATGCCCCCAGCGCGGCCTTTAAGAGATAAGAAAAGAAGAAGGTGAAGATATATATTGGAAGAAACGTTCACACTAAATTTTTAGATGCTGAATTGGTTTCAGTACTTTATGTCAGTACAAAATTGTTCCAATTTCGTCTTACATCCAGCACTTTTGACCTATAAAACACTTAATCCAAGTACAAATTTGGTATTGAAAAAAGAGAGTCAATTTTTTGTACTTTTTTTGACTCTCTTTTTTCAGTACCAAATTTGTACTTGGAATAAGTGTTTTATAGGTAAAAAGTGCTGGATGTAAGACAAAACTGGAAAATTTTGTACTGACTGGAGCAATTTTGTACTGACAAAAAGTACTGAAAACCAATTCAGCATCTAAAAATTTAGTGTGTTGAGGATGCGAATAAGACTGATATATGAAGTGTAAAACTCTTTAATCTCCTTCAAGGATTTTCTATACTATGGATAGGTGGGGGTACTATCGTCAGTGAGGCAAGGTCGTGAGGTGATAGAACAATATATAGGATACCCGCCATCTTACCATGGCCTGTAATGCCAAAGCAATACAAAATATTGCGCTCGGCGGCCATGATACTATGGCCTTTTGCCTCAGTAGCTATAATGCTATTGGTATAGACGTAGCCTATCCATAGTATAGAAAATCCTTGGTCTCCTTACCCTCTGTAATCTTTTGTAAAACTCGGCGACGATCGTCTGGTCCAGTTGACTGGTCTGCTCCTTGAACGATTCCAGAGCCTGCTTACTGGCGGTGTCGTGAACTAAGCCGAAGTTCTCAGTGGTTTTGCTGCCTCCCACATGTTGTTCCATGTACTGCAAGGTAAATTAATAGAAATTAACATTAAAAATCCTAATAATGAAAAACCTTCATATTTATTTCAAATTTAAATATAAAAGACTTTAAATGCATTGTTATTTCTGTTAATTTTTTTTAACACTCTGATAGCATTTCTAAAACGAGCTGCAAAAAACTGTGACGTCATAGTCATGCAAATATTTAACACACAAATATTGGGAATAAGTATGACGTTACAGCGTCTTTTCTCTCGATTTTAAAGCTTTGATTAAAAAAAATATATAATTAATGTACAACTTGAAGTACACAGTAAAAAAAAAAATCATACAGGCTGTCATTTGATAATAGTTTAATTGTCATTCCTACAACAGGATAATAAAATTACAAAATTCTTGAAAGCTAAAATTAATATAAAAATTAAAATAATCATTTACAATCCTAAAGCCGGTATTACACGATACAATTTTTCTAATTATTATATAAAATTTTTCCATTCAAGAAAAATTCAACTCTATTTGTTTGTATGTATAGAGATCAAATTTTCTTGCAAGGAAAAATTGTATGCAAAATTGTATCGTGTACTACCGGCTTAAAGCTTCAATCAGGTGCTTAATTATATATATATATATTTTTTTAATTATAACATATATTATATAAGTAATTAAAATTCTCTGCCTAAAAAGTTTTTATAAGAGCTAGACGTGTATTGATAATGGGAGTATTATTTATTGGGCTAATGGTAATTTTAATTATCCATCCATAATTAAATTCCAAAACACACGGAGGTGTCCCCACCTTTTGGTACTTCTTGGCAGCAGATTCGAGCTCCTCCCTCAGCTCCTTCCTGACGCCCTCCTTACGCTCCCTCTCCAGCTTCTCCTGATTCCTCGTCTCAAACACAGCCAGCTGATCTGACAACTCCTGTAAGGACAAATATTATATTATCGTTAAAAACCAGCGAATTTAGCGCAATTTTAAGTTTTTTTGTCTCTATGTTGTATTATGTACAGCCACATGAGAAATAAATAAATAAATAAATAAATAAATAAATAAATAAATAAATAAATAAATAAATAAATAAATAAATAAATAAATAAATAAATAAATAAATAAATAAATAAATAAATAAATAAATAAATAAATAAATAAATAAATAAATAAATAAATAAATAAATTGATGATACTGCTGGCAATGGTTAGTAAAATGGACATAAAAACGCAATGCAAAATTACTGTCGCAACGTGGCGAATTCGCCGCTTGCAATACGTTTCATACATGACATTTAAATGTGGACGCAACGCACACGATGTGACGTGATTTTAAAACACAAGCTTTGAAATCCTATTCCGCAAGCAAATTTGTTAGATAGGGTACCTAGTGAAATCGCATTGTTGTTGTTGTTTTTTTTCGCCGCCAGTGAACTTCACTGCAAAAATGCGCTTAAAGGTGCATTTCCATGAAGCGATTTCAAATTTCGAGCGAGGCTTTTGGTGGTTCGAGAAAAGCGCATTTGCTTCAATCTCGTATGGCGGCCATGTTGACGATAAAATCGCTCCCCGCAAGACGAGGAAATCTCGAGCCTCTGATTGGCTGCGGCATGCAATTTTCTTGTTTTTATCGCTCTATGGAAATGCATCTTAAATGCGTGCTGAAAATCGCTCATATAAATTCACCTTAACTTCAAAATCGCGTCACATAGTGGCCAATTTTCATGTAAACCTTAACTCCAACCTACCTTCTCAATTTCGGCGACGTACGGTTTTTTCTCGGCCTCGTCGTACTTGCCAGCTGTCTCGGCGAACTTGGTCAAGGTGGCCCCGCGAGTTGCGGCGTGTAGGCCTGGCAGGTCGGAGATGGCGGCCACTCCATTGCAAGCCTCCATGCCACGGGAGTAACACTTGAGGGCCGCCTCTTTGGCCAGGCGTAACTCCTCCTTCATGAGCAGCTTGCGTTCCTGTTCTTGTTTAGCATCGTTCTGACGCGTGCACTCGGCGTAACGAGCTTCTATGTCCTGAAATGAAGTTGTTGATTTTAGAAATTGTAAACTATATTAATTTTTATGTTCAGTTGATTCATGAAAAAAATATAGAGACTTCGTTTTATTATCATTACAGAGATTTATAAAGTTTTGTGGGATATATTGGGAAAATCATTTACTAGGATGTATAACGATGTGTTAATTAATGGCTTTTCTGGTGAAGAACAATGTACAGGAATTGTAAATTTGTTACAAAAAAATAACAAATCCTAAATATGTTAAGGACTTTAGAGCAGTAACTTTGCTAAATACTGACTATAAAATATTTTCTGGATGCATAGCGAACAGACTAAAAACAGTTATGGATAAGATTATTGATCCGGTACAAACTTGTTCAGTACCTGGAAAAAAAATTAGTGATACACTGAATGATGTTATTACAGCTGCTCATTATATATTCAATAAAGAAAAAAAAGGTGCAATTATAACGATTGATTTTAAGGCTGCTTTTGATAGAGTTTATCATAAATATATGTGGTTGGTGTTGAAAGAATACAAAATAGATGAGAGGTTAATAAAAGCATTGCAATTTCTATATAGAGATGCCACATCACAAATTAAAGTAAATGGTAGGCTGTCAAAAAAATTTAAAATAAAAAGATCTGTGAGACAAGGTTGTCCATGTTCAATGGCTTTATTTTGTATCACTATTCAACCCTTTATAAGTTTATTAATGAAAAAATTAAAGGGTGTTAAAATATTTGATTCATTGTTTAAATTAGCATCCTTTGCGGACGATTTAACGGTTGCAATAACAAGTAAAGAGGAACTTAAACTTGTAAAAGATTGTATTAATATATACTGTCATATATCAGGTGCACAAATAAATAATAAAAAGTGTGAATTAATCAGAGCAAATCATAATAAAGAAAAATATGATGCTGATTGGTTAATGGAAAAAGAATATGTTAAAATTTTGGGAATTATAATAGGGAAAACTTTTGCTCAAACACAAACAAAAACATGGGATCAAATAAATCTTAAAATAATGAATATATTGTATGAAAATAAGTGGAGAAATATCTCATTACTAGAAAAAGTAGATTTTGTTCAAACTTTTGCATTGTCAAAAATGTGGTACGCAGCCAGTGTTTTACCAATTAAACCATGCATTGAAAAAAAAATAATGAAACATATAAATTTTTTCCTATGGTCTGGTGATATTTTTAGAATAGCAAAAGAAAAAAGTTATTTGCCACCAGAAAAGGGTGGTTTAGGGTTAATAAATATAAAAGCAAAATGTGATGCTTTGTTATTTATATCGGCAGAAAGAGCAATGGAAGGCAAAGGTTCTAAATCAATGGAATCAGTGTTAAAATATTACAAAAATATCCATGGTGACTCTTTGCCATATTGGCCAAATGTTGTTAAGCTTAATAATGGTATATCTTATATCTTAGGTCTATTATTATATGGAGAATCAAAAAATGAGGATCCTTGGTCATGTAAAAATATTTATAAAAAAATATGGAAGCTCTGGGGTACGGAGAAAATAGTGTGGCATCTGCGCCTGGCTCAGTTGATATTGAACATGCAAGGAATGTATGTTGGGAAAATGTATATAAATGTATAAATTTTAAGTTTGTAGATAAATCAATAAGATCAACTTGGATTAAAATTGCACATAATATATATGCAACTAAAGTGAGGAGAAAAGCTATTGGGTTGATAAATGATGATAAATGCGAGATATGTGGTGAATATGATAATTTATTTCATAGATTAACTACTTGTGGTATTGCAAAAGACACTGTGAAATGGGTATTTGATATCATTGAAAAAATAACCAATACGCGAAATGCTGTAACACTAGGTCATTTGTTATATGGTGATCTCAGTGAAATACGACCTCCAGAAATAATGAACTCAGTGTTGTGGCTAATGAGCTACTTGGTGGATGGTCTTATTGGTCGATATAAAGTACATAGTTTAAATTGTTTTAAGATATATATAAAAAATAGATGGATATGTTGTAAGAATAAAAATAATATTAAAAAGAAATTAGGAAACGCACTTGACATGTTATTGCATTAAAAAATATTATTATCTTAGTTTTATATATTGCAGACATTCTATTTTTTATATATAAAATCAATATTCATGAAGTAAAAATTTTATAAAAAAAATTTAATAGTTATAAAAATAATAATAAAAAAAAAAATGTTGTGTAAATTTAGTTTACTGTAAATTATACTACGTATTTGGTATAATACAGATTTGGTACCGATGATTTACATGTGAAATTCTATTTGTACAAAGTAGTGATGAAGTATAATGGTACAGAAAAGTATTTATATTTCGTATGATAAAGTAAATGCAATGTTATCTTTCTGTTTCAGTTTCTTTTGTTTCAGCTGTCTTTGTTTCAGTTATTAAATGAGCATCCTTATGTTTCAGTAAACTTTTGTTTTTTAAAATTGATTAATGTAAACCTTAATTGATAAAAAAAATAATTATTAAAATAGTGTATTTTGCAAAATTGAGAAGTAATCTTATCTAACTCTTTGGTTTTCAATAAAAATTAAGTATTTTTGTATTTCTTTAATATAGAGTAAATTATTATTATTATCTTTTGTATTTGCAATATAAGATATATATGGATAATATATTTCTGGTTAATTATAAATTTCATATAGAAGTTAATAGATCTGATAAATATTTATGTTTTTGTGGTGCATAAAACATATATACTAAAGTCCTTTTGTTTCAGATGGACCTAGAAGGGCTGTGGCTCTTTGTCTGTGTAAACTTATTGTATTATAGAGCAGCTGTATATGAGTCAAACATTGTTTGTTTGTTTTTTATTTAGAACTTAAGGATCAAACAAGTCTGTATAAGGAAAAAAAAAAAAAAAAATTTTTTTTTTTTTGAGAATATATTATATTTTTTTTGAAATTGTTGGTGTAAATTTATGTAAAGTGTACATAATCTTGTCTTTTATGAATAAAAATTATAAAAAAAAAAAAATAAAAAAAAAGTTGAGGGAAATAAGAAATCATTGAAAAAAAAAAAAAAAAATTACACATCAACATTTTGTCTATTTATTATACCACACACTACTTTGAAAAATTAATTTCTACTACTATATACAACTATTAGATTTACTAAAAACAATGTTGTGACGTCATCGTCATGCACATTATTTATTTTAGCTTCGCAGGCCGATGACGTCACAGAAAATGCTACCATAAATACAAAATATGGAGAAAATAAAAAAAGAATACTTTCATCTTTTAGGTGCATTTCCATGGAGCGTGGAAAGCGAGGCTTGGCGCGGCGAGAAAGGCGCACTTGCTTCAATGTCATATGGCAGCCATGTTGGCGTGGAAAAATCGCTGCGGGAAAGCGATTCCCATATGACATTGAAGCAAGTGCGCCTTTCTGGCCGCGCCAAGCCTCGCTTTCCACACTCCATGGAAATGCGCTTTTAAACAAGGAAATATTTCATGGGCTCTAACTGCATTGTACATCACTTGATTTAGCATCAAAATTTGCGATAATAAGCCAATAAAATAATGTTTCTTACTTTGAGCAAGGCTTCTTTCGCCGGCTCGGCCCGGCGCTTGCCCCCGAACATCTCATTATTTTCAAACAGCTGGAGGGCTGCAGTCTTCGCCTCCTCGTGCAGAGCAGCCAAGTCAGACACGGAGTCTGCACCGCCGCACTTGGTCTGCATGCGGCCCTCGTACTCGTCCAGAGCTGCGCGCGCAGCCTTCTGGTGACTGACCTCCGCCATCGACTGCAAGGTTAAATTTCTTTTTATTGATGATGTTATTGTAAGTCATATCAAAAAATGCAACCCGCATTCTCTCTTACATACTAACTTCCTATACTATGCAGGCACAAGCGCAAAATGAATACAGTCGTTGCCTTGGAAAATTTCTCTTTGCAGCGTTGTTAATCACCATGCCCTGTGTTATTCTTATGGGGAATGGTAATTGACAAGGCCGCAACTGGATATGTACTGAGGTATCTCATTGTCAGTATAAAGCAAAAACAATTATCTTCACTGCTCTGTATTAAAGACAACTTTTTCTATCGCACTTTTTTATATAAATATAAAAGTTTTATAATAAATTCAACATAAACGTATTATATTTCTTTGAAAAATACTATACAATTTTTTAATTATATTATATAACAAAATATTTACGTTTTTTCTACTTATGATTATTGTAAAATTCAAGTTGAAATCATTAGCAGTAACTACCTTTACATGATCATGGTGTTTTTAAATACTGCTTCATTGATGATGGATACACTCTTTAAAAAAATTGGGTGAATTTTTGACATCTTATAATCAGTATATTTTTAATGCCTTAAATCATGATTTTTTCAGGTGTTTCGTAGTCAATATTCAGTAGTCAGTATTGTCAGTATATAGCTTATACTGACTACTGAAAATGCGCAACGAAACACCTGAAAAAAGCATGATTTAAGGCGTTAAAAATATACTGATTATAAGATGTCAAAATTCAGCCAATTTTTTTAAGAGTGTTAATAATTTTATTACTATTATGAATCAGATCCGTATTAAACATCGTCATGTGATTGTATAAAAATGATAAACATATTTTACAATGTAACGTCAAAGTACCTCGTACAGCGTCTTGGGTTCGATGTTTTCGTCCTGCAGGGCGACTATCCACTTCCGAAGGTACAGCACGAGGTCTGTGGGGGCCATGTCCTTACCACCGACCTTCTTGGTGACCAGAGAGCTTCTGAGTACCTTTTCTATGAAGTTCTCCAGATTATCCAGAAACTTGCTCTCGATATCTGAAAATATGCAGTGCAGAGTTTGAATCAAAATTCTTATTATTATGCACTCTTTATATATTTTACATCAGTTTTAAACTCAAAAACCTAGAATGGTAAGTATCCATCAGAAAAATTATATTATAGTCGCCATGTTCGTTTGCTGATTTTGACTCCTGCTACAACCACCGCGCATCGGCGCGCAACCCTTCTGCGCACGTTTTTTCGGCTCGAAGTCAAAACACTACTACCGCGAAATTCTTTAGATGCTCTTTAATTAAACTGACTTAAGGCAAATAATAAAAATTTTATAGCAGCAAACGTAAAAGGTAAGTGCCAATACGTAATTTTAAATTTGCAAACATAACTTATTTAGAGGGTTAACAATAAGCGATTGAAAAATTGCTCCGTATAGGATCTTACATGCGCCCAATCTTTTTTTGTAAGTAAATGGGAGGACAAAGGATTGGTGATGTCATCATGGATACTGACCATTGTTAATAATTTTATTGATTGATTTATTTATAAATTTATTTATGTAAATTTGTTGGCTGAATGTCATCAGCAGTCGATTATTTAAACTTAAAAATAAAAATGCCTACAGTGGAAACTCGAGTTTTTTTGTTTTTATTTTAACAAAGTTATTTACAAAAATCACAACCCCACTTCCCATTATTGTTGCTTTACCTTCGATGCACCCCTTGAAGTTCTCGTCATCAGAGACCTTCTTTCCAGGGTGGGGCAGGAGAAAACAGCTGATGTCCGAGAAACAAGTCTCAATCATCTTCGCCTGCTCTTTGTTCGCTTCAGGGTCCTGTAATACACCATGAGTGAAGTTATGGTCGATTGTTTTTTGTTTTTTTATTTCAAGAGATAAAATTGTTTCAGCTGACGTTAAAAAAATTATAATGAATTATCAATATCGACATCAACTTTTTTTATTGTAGAAATGAATAAAACTTAAAAATTTATATATAATGGACAATTTGCATGACATTTTTTTATTGCAGAAATGGATAGAGGGTGCAAAGTTATGCTGCTCTGAATTTTTTCAGATTTTTTAGAGATCGGGAACTATTTTTAAAAAATTATTGAAAGTCGATTTTATGACGTCACGAGGAATATGTCCTTAAGAAAAGGATAGGCGCTAAACACCCGTGACGTCATAAAACTGACTTTCAATAATTTTTTAAAAATAGTTCTCGTTCTCAAAAAAATCTGAAAAAATTCAGAGTAGCATAATTTGGTACCCTCTATACATTTCTGCAATAAAAAAAATGTCATGCAAATTGTCCATTGTATCCCACGAGCCCGAGAACTTTTTTTTTTAATAATTTTTACGGTGGCAAAGATCTTTATTAAGGAGAGACGCCTGTTGACGTCAAAATTTGATGGTCATTATTTCTTTTAAATGGTTTTCGGGTTTGAAAAATGATGTGAAAAAAAAAAAAAAATCATAGAAGCGCAACTTTGCATATCCTCTCTCTATTATGCAATGAAAAATTGAGTATTGACCTCAATTTTTTTTATTGCAGAAATGGATAGAGGATGCAAATTTAAGCTACCCTGATTTATTTTTTTTCAGATTTTTTTAAGACCAGGAACAATTTTAAAAAATTATAGAACGTCCTTTTTGTGACGTCACGAGGTGGCAAGTCCCATCTTTTTCTTTTAAGGAGCGGCGTCTCGTAACGTCACGAAAAGGACTTTCAATATTTTTTTAAAAAATACTTCCCGGTCTAAAAAACTCTGAAAAAAAAAATCAGGGTAGCGTAACTTTGCACCCTCTATCCATTTCTGCAGTAAAAAATTTTGAGGTCAATGCTCCATGTGATGTTGACATTTCACTGTTAATTTTGGCGTACTCACAGTAATCCACTTCTTCAGCTCCATTTCCCCCCCTTTGAACCCAAAAGGTGCAGACTGAGGAAATTTCCAATCTCTGATCAGGAAAATCAACTTTTGAAATGGTTTTGACTTGCACTTTTCCTGAACCATGTTGCCGAATTCACAAAAATACTGGAAGAAAATAATTAAATTTATTAGGAAATTAGAAAAAAAAAATATTAAAATGTAATATTATAATTTATAATTCAATTGATTCCTCTATAAGATGATCGATTATTCATAAAATTTTGTACAATTAAATTTAATTATGATCGTGATGTTAAATTGATTGAACTAGATTTATTTGAAAATTTAAGGAGAAACGTGAATGCAATATTTATTTATTGTATTAAAATCTAACTACATATAGTCAAATTAATATAAAATTCCCTCCGGAAAAAAGTTGACATTATTGAAGTTTGTAGCTACAATTCTGTTTGTAATTAACTTTTGAAACTTAAGAATAGTTGACAGTAGAAATAAAAGTGAATTTGCAAAGCTGAGATATGAATAAATAAGTTGGAAAACCTACAAATCCGGACAAAAATCTTATATAAATTTGACTTTACTTCAGCTACGGAATTTTTCTTCAGTTATACAGTTTCTTGCAAATATAATTTATTTTATTGCATTTTAGAACTATCTATTTAATGTTATGTCATTATCTAAAATCTTTAACATTTTAAATTAAATGCTGGTTTTGAAAAACAGGACAGAGATAATCACCAGTATACAATTTATAATATACCTGAAGGTTAGAAACATCGTCCATCTGGATTCTCTCGTACAAATTAAATATTTGTACGGAAGACACGAGGGTGGAGAGAGCGAAGATGATGGCGTTGTCCTTGAAGGACGTCTTGGAGTCGAAGGTTCCTTGAGTGTCCATCAGAATCAGCGCTTTCTGGAAAGAAAAAAAATTTACAACTCGCACTTATATTTAAAATTTTATGATTAATTGTTAATTTCTTTTTTTTTTTATAAATTTATGATTATGTTCCTTCCCTCTTACAAACCAGGTTGGTCATGGCCTAGCAAACTATTTCAGAATTTTCCTCATTTTCACTGAGGAAACCATGAAAACCTCAGTTAGAATGGTCTTAAAATGATGGAGGATGCCATCAATCACCTCCCTAGTTCTTTAGCAAAAACATGCGGAAAATTTTGACACAATACGAAACAGTATCTTAATACTCACGTCTTTTCCGACCAAGAAGACCTCAGGCCACACGAGGATGCCCGTGGTGTCCCGGTCAGGTCCTCCACGCCACGAGAAACCCTCCAGAGAGATGGCACCACCGTCGACGACCCAGTCGTCACCACCCTATAATGTCAAGAAGGACAGAGGTGTAAGCAGACTTTAGCAATAAAAATAACACGAGTTGAAATAAATTTCATCTTTCATTCATTATTAAGCTCTCTCATCGTCTAATTTTCCTCCTATTTTGCATCATTTTAGGCAAAAAAAGAGAGAGGAAACGTGAATACGTTCTTTTTCCTCTTACTTTGCATACAATATTATAGAAATATTACCTTCATTTCTTCCTCACTTTGCCTGAGCAAGGAGGAAATAAAATTTGTTTTCGAGGCAAAAATATTAGGTTTAGACTGTAAAGGATGAGTTGAAGACTTAATTTTTCAACTAGGGAATCATGAACAACTCGCAGGATGGAAGAACCAAATTTAATATCATGATACAAAACGCTATGACGTAAAAATATCATACAAATATGTAACACACAAGCATGCTACATGGCTATGACGTCACAGTGTTTTTCAGCATGATTTTAAAGGAGATTAAAAAAATTATTAAAAAAATATAATAATGCTTAACTTCACATAACTCGAGGTTCTCTATTAAAATATGTAAATAAAAAATTTACATGCAGGTTTTCCATTATTGTTGCTGCTTGCAGTGCTTAATTATTATGAACACTTGGTTCATTAACATAGTTAATGTATTTGATAGAGATGAAAATATTAAAATTACTGTGCTTATTATATAATTGATGTATTAAGTGATGATGTGAAAATGTACTACATCCCGAGAAGAATCAGTTTTCAGCTTAAACTTCTTAGATTTAGGTATTATATAAAGGTATATAAAAAAAAAGAATATTTCTCTACCATATTATATTTCTAGGTTATTTTATATATCACATAACATGCAATGTAATACAATGAATACTACATATTATTCTATACTCTCTGTATAGTCTATTAGATGTTATTCGTTTGTCATAAATAAATTATGTACTTGGTTGAATAAAAAAAAAAAAATAGTACAGTCTCAAACTTACGTTGCACCTGAGGTAGCGCAGCATGAAGTTAAGCAGGAAGGACTTTCCCCTCCTGAAGGCTCCCACCACGGATACCACCACCAACTGGCGGTCCTTGACCTTTTCGTCCTTCAACATCGCCTCCAGCTGGTCCGTGTTAAGGACCAACTTGTTCTCGTCGTCACGAAGCAGCAGCTGCACCGGACCTGAAGGACAAGAAGGGCTGTAGTAAAACGTGCAGGAAGGGAATGTAGGAGTCTATACTCTACTTTCTTTCTTATGGGGAAAACAATATGATCATTTTGGAAATGTTTTAGGAAAGATTTGCTTCGTAAAAAGAAAAACTTTAAGATGGATAATTTTCATGCAGTTTGAAGCTAAAACGATGTTAAGGTAAAGATAACGTCGAACAGCTGTTCGACGTAATCCCCTTTGATTAACATATAAACCTTAGCAAATTGACAAAAATTCTGAAATTTTTTTGAGAGGCAGATATTAGTGCCTAAAAGCCATAGAAAAAGTTTCATAACAATTTAACGAGCCGATTTTTTTTAATTAATTTTTTAGTTTGTCTCATCTCCATGGGAAAGCCCTATGCTGAAAATTAAATAAATTAATTAAAAAAAATCGTCTCGTTAAATTGTTTTGAAATTTTTTCTATGGCTTTTTTAAGCACTAATATCTGCCTCTCAAAAAATTTTCAGAATTTTTGTCAATTTGCTAAGGTTTACATGTTAATCAAAGGGGATTACGTCGAACAGCTGACCGGCGTTATCTCTACCTTAATAACTGTTTCCAATAATTCTCGGCACTGCTTAAAGTTTTCCTTTTCCATTTTAAAGATAAGAACTCTCTCTTAAGCCGGTATTACACGATACAATTTTGCATACAATTTTTCCTTACAAGAAAATATCATCTCAAAAAAATAAAAATACAAATAAATGAAAATTAACAGATTAAGTTGTCTTGCAAGGAAAAATTGTACCTTGTAATACCGGCTTAATGTTTATGTCATCATAGGCATGACACCAATAACAAAGTGAGAATTTTAAATTTCAATATTACGTGAAAGTAAAAAAAAAAAAAAATAGATAAAAAAAAATAGCCATAAGAAATTAAATTAAATTGAATTAATCTTTAATCAATTTATTACCTTGACGAACAGCATCGGACACTCCGGACATCTGAAACAAAATTGTCGTCATTTAAAAACTTAATCACAAATATGTACACCTATTGTCAATAGTTTCCTATTAAATTAAAATTAATTGCAGTGTAATCAATTAAGTCAATTTAAAATTTGGGGCACGCCAGCTAGAATATATTCACGCACTTAATGTAGACCTAATTCACACCTAACGTTCTGCAATAGCTATCCCTAGTTGAAAAACTACGTCTTAAATTCAACTCATCTTTTACACGCGTAAACCTAATCTTTTTAACTCTAAAACACATCTTATTTCCTCTTCGTTCAAAGTGAGGATGAAACGAAGACAATATTTCTAACAATTTATCATGTTCAAGAAGAGGAAAAAAGACGAAATATTGTCTTTTTCACCTATTTTTTGCTCTAAAGTTGTTCAAAATAAGAGGAGAAATGACGAGAGGAGAGTTTAATAGCGAAGAAAATATGAAATTTATTTCAACTCGGTATTAAACGGCACCTGCAAAAATGATTCAAAATAATATTTATGAGAGACGAGATGTACGTATAATGTGGAAATATTAAGGAAAAACAAATCGTTATTTATAAATATCAAGAAATAAATTCTACTCATATACTAATTAATATATCGGTCATTTATACAAAATAATTTTGCCACATTTAAATGTTTTGTTTCGAACATTCACGTTTTTCAATACAAGGATTTTTATTTAAAAAAATATAATTCATTTATATACATTAAACAAATTAAACAAAAATGATTCAACAGCGAGCGATTTAAAAAGTCGTAAAAATTATTCTAAATTATTACACTGATAAGAGGAGAGCGAGAAATAGAAGAGAGAGAGAGAGAGAGAGAGAGAGAGAGAGAGAGAGAGAGAGAGAGAGAGAGAGAGAGAGAGAGAGAGAGAGAGAGAGAGAGAGAGAGAGAGAGAGACGAAACTAAAGTAATAAGAATTTAAAAAAATATTAATAAATAAAAAGACCCTGTAGAATAAGGTTTTGACCCTTCATATTCATATTTTTTTTCTTAATATTTTATAGCTGATATTTTAACAATATAATATATTTTAATACTCAATATCATAATATATAATTAAGCATATAATTCTAATTACTTTTTTTTGTAACATATATAATAATATTCTGTAAACAGATCATATTTTCAATGCTATATAATTGTAATGGTCAGCATTACTGCCCTTAGTCCTCCGGTTACTTCTGCCCCGTGCTCATTTTGCAAGCCATGCAGTTCTCATAATGATTGCAGAGAACTGATCGTCAGCGTAACTAAAATATGTTGCTGTGCCGGGAGCGAAGGTGACCGGGGGACTAAGGGCAGTAATGCTGACCATTAAACTATAATAATATTTTGTCAGAAATACAACACAAATATGTAGTTACCAAATTAGGATACCTATTTATACGAAATCTGAATAATGATATTACATATATTTATATACTATTATAGTCTACCCTTAAAATTCGAAGTATTAAAAAGCACTTACTTACCTTTGCCTCTTCAATAATATTTAAATGTTTTTAGTTCAAGTAATATTAACTTTCTTATGACGATATTATATCAAAACTATTTATTATTACAAGTTACAACATGTTGCGCAACTTCAACAGTTTCTAAAACTTAGTTAATGCAGCTTTTGAAGTGAGACCTCATTGGCTATCGTTCAAAGTTTTATATACTTTTGTGTTTTGGTCTAAGACGTTTTTAATAATATCATTTACACGTAAGACTGTCTTAAGTATGACTTGATGCTAATATGATGTAATTTTTTGTATCAGTTTTAATAAGTATGAAAATTTTTGCATTTAAAGTGTTGGCGAGGATTATTGTATTTATTGTCTATAGGACTTTATATAATGCAATTAAATAATTGACCAAAATAAATTTTGAATTAATTATATATGATTAATTATGAATTTAAATTTAATTATATATTATTGATTAATGAGTAATGACTTAAAATATTCATGATTTTGTTTTTACGAAAATTGTAATCAATAAACATAATAAAAATCAATAATTCTATATACAATGCATAAAAAATGTGTGAATAATACTAAAAAAAATATATATATTTTGCAAATTTTAATGCCACATTAAAATTATTCAAATGCTTAAAACTTTTCTGATTTTGTTATCAAACTTCTAAATAAGTACAAATTTAAGAAAATTGAAGTAAAATATAAATCCTTTTTCTTCAGTGCATGAATACAGCAATATGACGAGAAAAAGAGAAGGCCTACTAAATTATTATGGCTAGAAAAGAATGAATTCATATCAAAATCGTGATCCTCCTTAAAAATTAACTCTCTAATCCAAATTCAATATCCGCGCAAATATTAAAAAATAATTATTAAAAAAAAATTTTTTTTTTGAGTTGTAATACTTTTCATAATATATGTCTAACTTGTTTTCTCATGTAGTATAATCTGTACACTGCAGGGACCTAGGATGGATAGGAAATGCTAGTGCCCATAATACTCCTTTATGTGTCCAGCAACCCTTATAGGCTGAGAGGAGTAAGGTGACTAAATGACGACAAGGTTACTAGGATAGGAAAGGAGGCGGCTGTGTCCTTGTGTTAGGTACTGCTCAGGTATTCACTTGTTATTAATGATAGGAAACCACAGAAAACCATCGCAGTGAGCACCAAAGTGAACTTAAAAAGCTCCCAAATAAAGTATATGACTTATCACGCTGCTGCAAGTAAGCACATTCAAGAACGTTCACAAACTGTCAGAAAGTCAAAAATATTTCATATTGACATTTTTTTCGAGTTGAAATATGATACGCGATTTGAGTTCGTATAAAACTTGCTAATTTATTAAGAAAGTATTCAGAGTAAAGAGTGACCTCATAATATATTATATTGACCGTCGTTTGTACATACAGTAAAAATAAAATACAGTCAAATTTACATTATATTCTCTCTAGAAGTGTAAAGGCGGATTTCCATGGAGCGTGGAAAGCGAGAAAATCGCGTGCCATAGCCAATCAAAGGCTCGGAATTTCCTCGCCTTGCGGGGGGCGTTTTTTTGCCAACATGGCCGCCATACGAGATTGAAGCAAGTGCGCTTTTCTCGCCCCGCCAAGCCCCGCTCGACATCGCTCCATGGAAATGAGCCTTTTGGCTCAAGATTGTTTTTCCTATTTGTTTTCAACGTTATAATTTCACACATATTATATCAGTAAAAATTTGGGAGCAGGGGAGTGGAGGAGGCGCCTTCATAGGGCCAATGATAAAAAAAATTGGAGGGGGGAAATGCCTATATTGCCCATGTTAAATGCAACATTTCGGACCTTCCCCTGGGTTTACGCCTATAATACTATAACAGTACTTGATAGTGTTTGTGTCTATGATTTTAAAGAAAGTATATTATATAGTGACGTCACTGGCATATTGGTCCTTTTGTACATTTGAGTGATATTGCTCATTAGACTTTTTGTATTTAAGGTTTGACCGGCCTTGGTAGAACTGTAATGCTTATAATGAAAATAAATTTTTTAAAAAAAAACACCCAAGACTTATATATTATTATTTCATTTGCATGCTTTTAAACACACTGCATTATTTTTTTTAACTATATAATTTATATTATCTTTTGGACATTTAACCACACTCATCCGGTATTTAATTATAAGTTAATTATAATATTCATGAAGTTAAGTTGAAGAATGAATGGTAATATTATAACCAAGAAACTATTTATTATATTTAATGATCAGAAAAATTACCAAAATTAATAAATATATTAATTTTAATTAATTAAAATGGAGGTGTGGCGCAGTGCGCTTGACCGGGTCTCGTCAGATCACCGAAGTCAAGCAACGCCACGCGTGGTTAGTAGTTGGATGGGTGACCATTTTCAACAAAAACCACGTTTCCCACCCAGGGGTAAAACGTTGCGCTTTTCCACCATGTGGTTCCCCTGGCTTTGGACCATTGCACTTCCGGTTCATTGACAAAATGCTGTAGCGTCCATCCTGGCTGAGGTTTCCACGTTTCCCTCAGCCGCAGGCAAATGCCGGGATGGATTTGCAAGGCCGTGGCCGCCCCCGTTCCAGAAGAGCCCGCGAAACGCTCAAGTTAGGGTTTCGGAAGGTTCGGGGTTTAATTCAAAAGAGTATGTAATTAGTAAATAAAAAGTACCCAATAGGGTTTGATTAAAAATTAAAAAAATATATACATAGATGTACATACATCATAGAGGCAACGATGGCAGCACCATCACCTCTTGCTAACTTTTTATGTTGTTGCAGCTCTCTCCCTCATCAAAAAAATATTAGACATGTCTAGCTGTGATATATAATTTTTAAGAACACTCAGTTTGATATTCAACTTATATACATGGCGAAATTATTGTCTTGTACAATAAAGTAGCTAAAATCAAACATTATTCTATTATAAAATCGTACTCACCGCTCTCCACAACACTCTCAGCTGTTATCTGACTGTCACACTGTCACACCAAGGATTTTCTATACTAATGGATAGGTGGGGGCACTATCGTCAGTGAGGCAAGGTCGTGAGGAGGAAGTGGGTGGTGGTTACAATAGAATGTCCGCCATCTTACCATGGCCTGTGAAACGAAAACAATACAAAATATTGCGCTCGGCGGCCATGATACCATGGGCTTTTGCCTCAGTAGCTATAATGCTATTGGTATAGACGTAGCCTATCCATAGTATAGAAAATCCTTGGTCACACGTGTTCGTTTGGATTTAAAAGAGGCGTGACTTCTCGCTGTGGAGCCGGCCAAGATAAAACGTTTCGAGTTGCGTTCCACGTTTCGTTCTACAGTGTTACGAGAACCACGATGTCCATAAGAACTATAATTCTGGTTCTTCTATAGAGAATTTAGACCTTAATACTCAGGTTAGTATTTTTATACACATATATATTAATATAATAATACATTATTTATATATGCTTTACGTAAATTTGGTAAATATATAATTTAATAAATGCAATATAATAGAAAAAAATATAATAATGCACAATGTTAGGAGTTATTATATAACTAAGTTCTTTTAAATTCGTGATAATTAACACTTTATTACACTATAATACTTTCTATAATATAATTATATTTTATTGTGCTATAAATATTTAAAAAAATATAGTGTTAGTATTTTGTTCTTTGTTATAATTCAAGTAAATTAAAAATATTCACTATAATAACGCATGTTATACGGTACGTACCTTTCATAGCACGTATATATATATACTGCATGCATGTGTGTATAATTCAGCCGTACGATCACGAGAGGGGAATATGCGCAAATTTTTGGCGTGGAGAGAAGAGAGAAGAGAGAGAGAGAGAGAGAGAGAGAGAGAGAGAGAGAGAGAGAGAGAGAGAGAGGGGGGGCGGGCGGGCGGGCGGGGAGGGATAGAGAGAGAGAGTGGGAGAGAGGGGGGGGCGGGCGGGCGGGCGGGGAGGGATAGAGAGAGAGAGAGAGAGAGAGAGAGAGAGAGAGAGAGAGAGAGAGAGAGAGAGAGAGAGAGAGAGAGAGAGAGAGAGAGAGAGAGAGAGTGGGAGGGAGGGGAGAAGAAGAGAGAGAGAGAGGGCGAGAGTATAAACAATTCACATTATATAAATAATTAAATCACTAAACTAACCATAGCATTTTAAAAATAGCCTCAAATGTTCTCAAGATCAGCAAAAGAGTTATTTATTTTATTTAGTTTTAAATGGTCTGTCTAGACAGTATTTTTAAAGTTGACCACCCAAGCTTTAATGTATTTTTACTTTAAGTACTCTGATTTGTCATTAGGGACTTAACTTAAAGTGACAGTTTTGATGACATAATTTTGTGGAGTTACGTCATAGTCATGATACGTCGTTTCGTGTTAATTAATATTATAATCGTGGATTTAGATCACAAGTAAAGCGTCGCCTAATAATAATTAATATGAGGCATTTAAGGGCATTGGGTGTAGCACCGGTAGTTGGCAACACTGACGTATCTTCACCATGTTAATTTTTGATCATTGCTCCTCGGAGTAATTTTTATGCTAGAGCTATAAGCTGATTGCTGTAGTATCAAGATAATTAGTAGCCCAAGTGCACAATTTGGCTAAATAAAGCCTGATTTAAAGAAAAGTATTTTTTAGTAATTTTTTTAAATTTACATGCATTTTTCTAAAATATAAAAAAAAAATACTTTTCTTTAAATCAGGCTTTATTTAGCCAAATTGTGCACTTGGGCTACTAATTATCTTGATACTACAGCAATCAGCTTGGCTCTAGCATAAAAATTACTCCGAGGAGCAATGATCAAAAATTAACATGGTGAAGATACGTCAGTGTTGCCAACTACCGGTGCTACACCCAATGCCCTTAAACAAGAATTTTTATGCAAATATATATATAGGTATTATGTATATGTAACATAACGTGTTTTATTTATAGTTTTAACAAAAATTTGAGAGAGAATTTCTCATTGATTTAACCTTGCAACAGAATTATAGATGATATCTTTTCCTTGTATATAGTTCAATTAATTTGAAGTTCCCTCCAAAGATACCGGAAGTGACTTTTATTTTTACCATCTTTCCTACTTTTTCTGTGTTTTTTTTCTCTGTTTCTTTTTTGTGTGATTCACAAAAGTTGCATTTTTTTTAAAATAAATTAATCATCTTTAAAAAAAATAATAAAAACTGTCGTCTGAAAGTTTCTAACACTTCTAATGATATAATAAATTAGCGTAACATAAGCATAATTATAATAAATTTTGTATTAATAATAAATATTTAAAATATTATAATTATCTAATTAATAGATATTTAATAACATTTTACTCTAAACTCTAAAGTACTAAATTTGTCGTGATCGATAGTTTGTTGCATATTAGGTCCATTATTATTGATTTGCAAATTTACTCTCGACCTTATTGAAAAAAGCAACAAATAAATTATCATTAAATTATTATTATTTTTTTTTTTTTTATTAATTTCAGTAGTTCGATATCTTCTTTATAGCTTAAAAGATTAGCAATCAAGTAGCAAATTTCAAGGACAATAAAATTAATCTTGATACCACTTTGTTATTATACGTGGACCTTATCAGACAAAGTTATAACCTATAACCTCAAACGTTTAAACAAAATGCAATTAAAGGAAATTATAATATAGACACATAACAAACATTTAAAATAGAAAAATATTTAAAAACTTACCTTTTTGTGATATTATTGAATAATTAAATATTATAAAGTAAATGGTAAAAAATAATTAACACTTAACAGTATAATATTAATTATAATAGTTTCAATTCTTTAGATAATTTTACTTAATAGAAATCTGATTTAAACGCACTTAGTTCTTATATACCCACTCGGGATAAGTCCAACAGTAAATAGTGTTCTAATTATATATCAGGTCCGCTACAAAACGTCTAACTCGCTAACACGCGCTCCACTCGAGTAAAACTTTTGAGTATTTTCCTTGTTCAACTTTAGACCTGATACTAATTTATATTTGCAGTACGACTCTTCTTTAAATTGCTTATTGAATCATTTATATTCTGGTCCATGTGCGCAACGATGGTAGGACTTTTCAATGAAGGTCATAAATTAACTTTAGGTCTATCATATAATATCATATCATATAATATCATAATATATGATAATATAATATACTGTTTGTCTATACGTATAATATCTACCACAGATCGTGCAAATTTTAACTTGGATACTTGTTCTTGTAGTGAAAAAGGTAAAATCTGAAAAGGAGTTGCTGATATATTGTTATTTAAGAAAGGTAAGAACAATATTTTGAATATATAATATAATATTCTAAAAATACAACGTTTCTATAAAGCTTACGTACTGTTATAATTAATTTTCTTTATTAATCTATTATATAATAATTTTATATTAATTTTTAATAGTCAAGTTTATATAAAATTTCTTCCGGAAGTGTAGAGGGCTTATTCTGACTTTCATATTCGTATTTCAGCGCTGCAGTGTCAGTACATTTCCGATTACTTCCGGAGTAAATATAAATTAAATTGAGCGTATCATATTTATTTTATTAATGAAAGATAGTACTGATTATGGAGGTATATTTAATATTTCATCTTACAGTACACTCTGCATATATTACTATACAAGTAAAAGTACTTAAATGTAATTATGTTAATTAAAGAATTATTTTACTTAGATTTAATATTAACATTCAATATGCTAATATCATAAATAACAACTGCATATCTACATTAATTATTTGTTCAGGCATTTATTGCAGATCATTCTGATTAAGGTTTCCATGGTTCCTCCAGTCTCAAAAAGTCAAATTATGGATTCCAGATTGGACGTAATATATTTGAAGTAGAACGACCCCCGATGCACAAGTCCAATATTTGCATTACATTTTTTTTTATATATATAATATTATATCAAAGCAGACGATAAATGCTAGACAAATACGATAAGCCGGTGATAGATGCATGCTCAAATTGAAGAACTGATAAGTAGCACAGGAAGCTGCTTCTGAAGTGATGACGTCATCACTACCAGGAAAAAAATATCAGAGGAGGCGTGTTTATTTTGCAGCTTTTTCCTTATAGCGTCTGGTAATGTTAAAATATAACACATTTATCACGTGTCTTATTGAATCTAATGTACGGAAATGAGTTTTATAATAAGAAAGTTGGTTTTCCAATACTGCTGTTATATTAAATTCTTTGTAATAATAATTATACTGATGTCTATATTTCATTTTATATTTTTTTGCTGCTCTTTTTTTTTTTTTTAAAATATCCTACCCTTCATCTGTTTGTTATATATTATTGATATTATTCATGTAATATATATATAAAGTACAAAAAAAAAGTAATTTTATTATTCCATTGATTTTTTTACTATATTGGCAAAGTATCTACGCATCATAATCGTTTTATTGATCTGTTTCAGGACACCATGATCGAAACACCAGGAGGAGGTAAGACAAATTCTTTTATAAAACGGAAGTTCATCACAACGCAATGCATGTGTGACATATTGCGCACCATGAGACAAGCCAGGGCTTAATTTTTAATACTCTCTTGATTTTATTTGTATTGTGACGATTATGTATCAACTCAATAACTCATATTCTATATTATAACATTAAATTTTGATATTAATTTTAAAGAGGAGTCAGCGAGTTGAGTGCGCAGTGCATGACGGGAATGACGTCACGCACTATATATGTGCATACAAAAAAAGTTACGTCGGCTCCTCAAAAGCTGCGCAGTAGAAATTTATGCAAGGTTGCGCAATACGAGCATCTGCTGAAGTTATATAGTGTTGTTGATCCCGTTGATCCAGTCAGCTGTTAACCGGTAGACCGCATCATTTGAAATGAAAATTTGCCACGGGATTTTGGTACTTGCATCGCTTCAAGTTGTTAAATCTATTTATTTGTTACAAAGTTACTTAATATATTAAAATTGAAACATTTGAAATTTAAGCAGTAAAATGAAGAAGTTTCATCAATGGACACGACATTTTTTTTCTTTTACCTCGGCGATATTTTGGTGTCAAAAATTACAATAAATTAATATATTTATTATTTAGTGTTTTTGATAAAAATTGTAGTTTTCATTTCGATTCTTCAACTTGTTGATTATATTTTTTTTTTTTCAGGTCCGGTGCAGCTGCTGCAAGAAGACCCTGAGGAAGGATGGCAGATTGACACGGTGCAGGCTGGAGGCGATGTTGAAGGACGAGAAGGTCAAGGACCGCCAGTTGGTGGTGGTGTCCGTGGTGGGCGAGAAGAGGAGGGAAAGTCCTTCCTGCCTTAACTTCATGCTGCGCTACCTCAGGTGCAACGTA
Source organism: Siphlonurus alternatus (assembly GCA_949825025.1). NCBI lineage: Eukaryota > Metazoa > Arthropoda > Insecta > Ephemeroptera > Siphlonuridae > Siphlonurus > Siphlonurus alternatus. The sequence goes on along the minus strand of OX463783.1, from coordinate 27,816,529 downwards.
AGTGAGACTGTTAAGATATATGGGCATTGAGACTTGAGGTTTCAAAGTTAAAATTTCGCTTCTCTCTCTCTCTCTCTCTCTCT